>CM051458.1:1476843-1915543 GCA_028274465.1 Plantago ovata
ACATTTATGGATTTTACATTATAACGATTTAAACCGTTTCCTTTTCTTTTTATTTTATTTTATTTCTCCAGAATACTTGATCAATTGTTCATGATCAATGGCCCCTTCAATTCTAGTTCTTTTTCTTGACAATGTCCCTCGAGGAAAATTCCATTAGGTTTCAGATGGAATGCATAATGCATCCACCAAAAATGACACATCCTTTTCATCAAAAATCTTCCAAGTATCTTTAATATTGCCACATCATCTTTGATATGACACATCCTTTTCATTTACACTGTCTGTAATGTAGTTGGTATATGTTTCAAAGCTATAGGAGTTTGCAAGATGTACTGTAAATTTCCGATAAGTTTCTCTACTCACGGGAAGCCTTCAATGCTTTGTTACATATAATTCTGAATTCACCATACTTGCACCTTGCACCGTTTGTTCAGTTTCCGTGCGTGATACTCTGCAGGTATTGGCTTATGCCCAACAAGCAAGACAACAATCCATGTATGAGCAATCAGCTCTCAATGAAAGGATGCAAGAGTACAAGAGACAGATTGATCTTGAGAGTCAAGGGCCATTGAATGAGTTTTATTGTTCCCTTAATAGAGATCAACCTTTTCAGAGAAGTGCTCAAAAATTGATTGAGACCATGATGAATTCTGCTGCTGAGGGGAAAGTATGCCTCATGACTCAATATAATTGATTTTTCAAGGGCTAATAATGCAAAATGTTCTGAACTATTTGAATTTTTTAGCACTAAGATTCTGAAGAAAAAAAATACACCTAACATTCTGAAACATACAGAGGGAGGATCCTTTTTCTTCTTCCCCAAAATCTCAATTGGCTCTAGGTGTTAATTGGTTTTATGCGAGTGTCATGCTTGAAAAACACGTGTGAAAACCTTTGATGAAAATACTAGCAGTTTCCTTTGCAGATGGATAATAAAATTGAGAATATTTTATGCTAAAACCATCTCAGAACATTTTGCACTAGTTTGCCCTTTATTCAATGTACACCATAAACTTAATGTAACTAAAACTTGAATAGTTTAGATACAAACCATCAAGGAAGGATATCTCTTAAAGCGATCATCCAATTTGAGAGGTGACTGGAAGAGAAGATTTTTTGTTCTCGACAACCGGGGAAAGCTTTACTATTATCGTAAGCAATGGAGCAGGTTCCATGTAAGTCTGCAGGATAATAAATTATTTGTTTCTTGTACGTACCAAATGCTAAACTATATTTTTCCTAACTGAATAACTGGCTTCTCAGTTTAATGGATATAGCAATCAGCTTGCCACCACAAGCAGAAGTCCTTCCCCTGAACCAGGTTCTGGACTGTTGCGTGACTTGCGTCGCTTGCGCTCATCTCATTACTATGCCACTGTGCACAATGAGAATATCAGAAAACGTCACACGGTGAACCTACTAACATCAACAATAAAAGTGGATGAAGAGGATATGGGCCTGAGGTTTTGTTTTAGGATTATATCACCCACTAAAAACTATACTTTGCAGGTAAATTTTTTGTCCATCGATAGATTCAGATAAACTTGACTTATTGCTTGGTATGCATGAAATTTTTCTCGTTGATGCAGGCAGAATGTGCGACCGACCAAGTGGATTGGGTTCAAAAGATTACTGGAGTTACAATATCTATGCTGAGTTCACAGAGACCTGAGAAGGTACCGTAATTCATTAGTAATACAAAGTTGCTTCTCATTGTCTTGCTCATCATCAGTGATCATTGTTTGTTCACATCTCAACAGTTCTTCTTTAGTCCGCCGGTTAGTGAAGGAAGTTCTATTGAAAGTACTAGTCATGGTTCATGGATCGCCGAAGAAGATACATCACAAAAGGATATATCAAGCAGAAACACGAGTATAACCAGTTCTGCAGAGCTGCAAATCATCTCAAAGATTGGCAAACCTGTTGATACTTTGAAGAGGTTACCTGGAAATGATAAATGTGCGGACTGTGGAGCACCTGAACCAGATTGGGCTTCCTTGAATCTTGGTGTCCTTATATGTATTGAATGCTCTGCCATTCATCGTAAGCTTGGTGTGCATGTATCCAAGGCAAGCTGTTCCTAACTTTTTGTACTCTTATAATATCCCTACTTGTCCCCTTTTCCTTTTCTTATATTGGTACGCAAAGGATTTGAACCCATGACCTTGTACTAGGGGCCTCAACAAATAAATCTTGAACAATTTTCAGTATCAAGATAAAACCGAAGAACCAGCTTACTGTTGATCATAACTAGATTGGAAACTACTCAATTGCAAACCTTTTCCTTGAGCTTTTCAAGAAATTGACCAACACATTCTCTGGTAAAATGGCTTATCTTCCCCATCCCCGTAAATGTTACATTTAAGTATTAAATTAAGAGAACTTGATGTTCCCCGAACAGTCTTTACAACTATCTTCTGGCAATCTGTTTTTACATTTATGAAGTTTGGATGTTACCTTTTTTTCGCCTTGCACTGCTAATACGGCTTTTGCCATACTTCCAATGCAGGTAAGATCCTTAGCACTGGATGTGAAAGCGTGGGAACCTTCTATATTGACTTTGTTTCATGCACTGGGCGGCAATATTTTTGTAAACTCCATCTGGGAAGGGTTGTTGCGAGCTAGTCGAACTATTCAGGCAGATGAAATACCAAAACGGTAAGGATTTGAGAGCTTAAAGAATATTATTGTTATATTCCTGAACAATCTCTAGTAATGTGTATGCTCTTTCCTGCAGGTCTGTAGAATCTGAAAAATACAGACAGTTCTATAGTAAACCAAGTCAGGAGGATCCTCTATCTGTAAAGGAGAACTATATCCAAGAAAAGGTATTGCTCCAGCTTAAATATGAGTCCGTCTCCTGGGAGACCATACTAAACTCGCATACATTTCACAAAATATTAAACATTTCTCATGAAAAAACAAACATAAACACTTCTCATGAAAATGTATGCGAGTCTTTCAGTCACATCTTCTTGGTTATAGCAAGAACGATATTTTACATTTTCAAAGTAACGTATGTAAACCTATTTGCCCATTTCATACATGCAGCTTGAAGTGAAATGTTTGTTTATTTGCAGTATGTAGAAAAACGCTTTATGAACAGATCCCAACAGAGCGAGCATCTTCTTACCGTTGCTGAAAATTTATGGGAAAGTGTAAGCGCTAATGACAAGCAAGCCGTCTATCGTCTTATTATAACTTGGGAAACAGATGTAAATGCAATTGATGGTCAAGCATCACCTATTACATCTTTAAACTTAGCCAATGTAATGATTTTGCACAACCAATTCAGTCCTGAGAAGAATTCTGATGGATCCGATAGTCCAAGAACCTTAAATATACCCAATTGGCTTTCTGATGGATGTTCCTTGCTTCATCTTGCATGTCAAACTGCTGATGTTGGTATGGTAGAGTTGCTCCTTCAGCATGGAGCAAGTATTAACACCTGTGATGTGAGGGGTCAGACACCACTCCATCATAGCATAACGAGCGGAAAAACAGAAATCGCAAAACTGTTGCTTGCCAGGTGATTTTTTGCCTTGACCTCTCTGCTATTATCTGTCTTGCTACACGTTTCATTTTGAAAATTGCGCATCCTCTCAGAAAACTATTTGATGATCAGGAAATGAAAATTCTGGTTCTCAAAGTTGCAAAACATGAAGGCCAGGGATAGGATAATCTTATTATCTTTTACAATTAATTTCTGGTTGTTTGCTCTCAGTCTTTGTTGCATTCTCTTTCATATACCAATTGAGTACCTTAAGTATTGCTCCTTGTGGAAGCTAATATGATAGCAGCACATAGCCATGCAACTAGTCTATCCTAAACAATGATTCGTTCAGTTAAAGACATAACTATAAATAAAATAAAATAAAATAAAATAAAAATAAAATAAATAAAAAAGAACTAACTGTGGTTGTGTAATTCTTGTAGAGGAGCTGACCCAGAAGTTGTTGACGAGGAAGGTCGAACTCCTTGTCACCTTGTTGCAGAATCCGGCATAGATGACGTTGAACTCTTTACTCTCATGGAAACCGTAAAAAGACGGTACTATTCTCAACACTTGTTGTAAAGCTATCTATAAGTAATAATACATACTGTATATGTCTACATGAACCTTCCATCACGATCTTAAATTTCATAAGGATTTAAAGTTGAAATGAAGCTGTTGATCGCAGTTTTTACCATCGAAGATGATATTGTACTCTGTTTACATTGAGAAACTGGTTTTACTTTACAGTACTATATAATAAGCAGCTTCACACTGTTCTATTCTTCCTAATTTCAAGTGTTTGAAATGCTGCGAGTAAATCTTTGTCTGATTCAACTTAAAAAACATAATATTCAATTCAGTCTAATCAGATTTGATTAGTTGAAATTTATATTTCAAGTAAATTCAGTTCAAGTTCAATTCTGCTTGGAGTTTTTCAGCTTAAACAAAGCGTAAATTAAAATTGATTTTGCATTTTAGTTTGTTCAAGTGGCTGTTTGCTCCATCACAGAGATGTTCTTAGGCAAGTTTACTACTTTTGATGGGCCTTGTTAATTGGGGTTTATTGGCCCATTTGTCAGATAGCTTAACACTAATTGGACCACATATCCATAAGAGGCTTAAGGATAAGGACATGGATATGATGACCAAAATAAGGGTTTCAGATGTTGCATTATTGCTGCAACGGGATAGACTTTGAATAATTCAGGCATTTGCAACATTTAACTTGATACGACAGAGTTGAATAATTAAGATTTGCAACAGTTAGCTTATTTATTTAGAATGTGTTTTCTTTGTTTGTCTGAACTGAACAGAATTAAACTTAATTGAACTGAATGAAGATAGATTGAACAGAACTGAATTGAATTGAATTTATTTGTAGTATAAAATACAACTAAGCAAGTCTGAACTAAATTGAACAGAACTGTATCGAACTGAACAGAATTGAACTTAACTGAACAAAACTGAAAATAATGAGTTTTCAGATGAGAGAACATAGCCGTGACAAATTGATACAGTAATAAAATCTGGTTGGAAAATGAATGCGTTGGTTTATTCTTGGGTTCATTACAAACGAGAGTAATTATATATAATTATATATAGAGACTAGACTTTCATATACATTATCAAAGGTTAGGTTTAATAGTAAATCAGCTGTCAGACCAGCAAAATTTGGTCAGTTCAGTTTCCCTATATATAACAACAAACCAGATCTCTGGTTCTAAACCATGAATTTCAGATTTAAACGTATCTACGTTTTTTCACCGCCCACCGTGAACCTCAACGCCACCGTCCGCCGTGAACCTCCACGCCACTACCTTCTACTGCAATGATCAATTAAGCAGATAACAAATTGTTCATGAATCTGAGCAACCACAGTTATTCCTCCAGCTCAATGTGTCGTTTAAATCTTGTGTCTCCACCGCACAATCCAGCGGCCAATTCGTCCAATTCGGATCGTGTTTTTGCGGTGAAATTCTGTTCCGATTCTATATATCTGAAGGTATAATTATAATTGATAAGGTATTGTTGTAGTAGTAGTACCGATTTCGTTCGTTCCACGCATTATATTCAATGGAAATTGAATTGTTGTGAATAGCAGACAAGTAATGGAATGGATCATGGATGTGATGAGGATGACGATTGATTTATTTATTCATACCTATTACTTTGTTGGTAAATAATTTTGTGGATTTCTTCATATCTACTGCAATGATGATGATGTGATGATGACAACTATTGTTTTTATTCATTTCAGTATGTTTGTTCTTATTTGATATCTTATTTGAGAAAATCATTTCTGTTTGTTTAATTTCTTATTGCTTTAATGGCCTTTATTTTAAGATATATTGGTGTGGTTTTAATTCATGTTGGTGTGGTTTTTAATAACTATATAATGCTACTGTATTGAATTTGTCAATTTATCCATTGTATGGTTTTAAGGAGACTTGGTGTGGTTATAAGTATTTTTGTTGTGGTTTTAATAACTCATATTAACGTTTTAAACATCCTTGATGTTACTGTTGTGTTTTAATATATTTTGGTGTGGTTTTAATTTCTATTGTTGTGATTTTAAAAATATATAATGCTACTGTGTTGGTTTAAAAAAAAAATCTTTGTCCAGTGTAGTGTTTTAAGGGGATATGGTGTGGTTAAAAATATCTTTGTTGTAGTTTTAAAAACTCGTATTAAGTCTCTAAGCATGATATGATTTCTAGCTTCAGTTTGCATGTCACTGTTGTGTTATAGGTTTAAGAAATTTTGGTGTTGCTTGAACTCTTATTGTTGTAGTTTTAAGATATATAGTGATTCCGTGTGTTGGTTTGTCCACTCTGTGGTGTTAAAGGGACATGGTGTGGTTATAAGTATCTTTGTTGTGGTTTTAAGAATTCGTGTTAAGGTTTTAAGCTTCCTCGATATGATTTTTAGCTTCAGTTGCATGTTACTGTTGTGTAGTTTTAAGAGATTTTGGTGTGGTTTTAATCTCTGTTGTTGTGGTTTTAAGAAATATATGTTACTGTGTTGGATTTGTACATTGTATGGTTTAATGGGACATGGTGTGGTTGTAAGTATATATCTTTGTTGTAGTATTGACGAGACTTATTGTGGTTTTAAGCAGGTCTCATGATATCAATCGAGGTTGATGAAGAAAAGGCAAGAAGTCGAAGTTATTCAACAAATTTATTCGAGAAAAGCACGGAATGTTTCAACATTGTAATGACAAAAATGTTAAATTAATGTAAACTTGTTCATTGATGTTTTAGTGTCAATTCAAATTTTGAGATTTGTTTAATAGTGATTCTTTTTAATATTTGTGAATAATTTTAGATTGTCGTTTAAAACTATACCGAACCATCTTAAAACCATCACATCGTCTTTTAAAACCACAACAAATGACAATAAAACAATGGAAAACTTTAAATGCCAAAAACTTAAAACCATACCATAATCTCTTAAAACCATATCGTGAATGGTCTAACCGGCCGGGCAGACAATGTAAGCTAAAAAACAGGCATTTCTATTAATTTAGGAAAGGTTGACCTCTCCCTAGACTTTAGCTAAACTACACACCCTATTAGATTAAGAAATTACATCTAAGGGACAATCGTATTTTTAATTACAAAACAATACTCATTTCGGTAGTTGTAATTACATTCAAATCCACGAATTGACTTTTGACGAACTAAAACGTTGAAATTACATTTTGCCCCTGGTCAAAAATCAGATTTTCCCTTTGACCAAACAATATCGATTTTTGTTTATTATACATTTTGACCTCAACATTTTCTATTTTACAAAATTGACACTAAATATTTTAGAATTAAGTCACATATCTTTTAAAAGATTCAAATTGGCCTAAAAACATATTGCAAATCAATCCCCAACAAGATTAATATTAAAAAAATAAGTCCTGAGATGATTTTTTTTAAATTAATCAAAACAAAATCTTTTTATTATTTTTTTCTTTTATCTTCTTCTTCTTCAAGACTCGGTACCCGAGTCCATCTCCGAACAGGGAGCTCTTAAGCTCCGATCGCAGCTTCAGCCCTGATCGAAGCTGAGTTCAACTCCGTCTGGAAGCTGCAATGCTCCATGATCAACTCCGTCTGGAAGCTGCAATGCTCCATGATCGGAGCATGCTCTCTTATCGGAGCTTAACTGCTTCGATATGAGAGCAGCTCCGTTCCGGTACTAGAAAATTGGAAGAAGAAGAAGAAGAAGAAAAGAAGGGGGAAAAAAGAAAAAGGGAAAAAAAAAAAGAAAGGAAAAAAAAAAAGATAAAACTAAAAAAGAAAAAAGGAAAAGGAAATTAAAGTTAAGCCCATGTTTAGGGACAAAATTGATAATAAGGTTACATTGTTTGGTCAACTCAGCTGAGGGAAAATTGATTCAAATGTAACTAAAAATATGATGGTCCGTTAGATGAAATGTGTATATCTAGTGAGGGGTGTATGCGTAAAAATTCATTTATTCTTTGATACACTATACTATGGTGTTGTACCTCATGGTACTTTAGTGTGTTGTACAGTGCACATAAAGCACAATGTACAACCATTGTACAACTTTTAAAGTACCATGAGACACTACAATATGTCGTAACACAGTAATTCTAAATGTTTTTTTGATAAATTACTTAGATTGAAAATTTGTACTAAATGAAGAGCATTTGGCCCTCTCTTTATTAGTCACATTGAGTGTTTCTAATGATTTATATTTTTGTGCCTTAATAAAAAGTTTTATGGTTTTAATATATTGAGCCTGAGGCACTATTACTTAGTGTGAAACCTGAAAAATGGTGTGATAGTCCACTACCTAAGTTGAAATCTTAGTTGGAATTTAAGTTTTTCCTTCAGTAATTCATCTTAATATGTACAAATTGAGTGTCTTTCGGGCATAATCAACACATTAAAGGGAAAAATGGTCGATAGAAGAAGTCAAAACGTCATCATCGAACAAGGGAGGTCATATTCAGCATAGCGATTTGAAAAGTCCTCTTTATTCAACAACTTAGCGTGGATAATAGGTACTGTATATCCCTACGATGCATATGCACTCGAATCATGCATTTTATAACTCAATGGAAAATGGTCGGTAAATATTTTTATCGACTTCAAAGTTGGAAGTTTGTGATAAGGGAACAAGTGGTACACCCTCGAACTACTATAAGGAGTCGAACATACATGTCCGCCATGACCCCTTGAATATTACGAAGCTCCCTCTCGCGGCCCAAAGTCCACATGAGTCGAACTACTCAAGTGATACGCACCATGGGTCGAACTGCTACAGGTATCGAACAAATGTGTCGAATGAAGAGGCCATCTACTCTGGTCGAACACCTAGAGAAAATGTGGGACCTCTACCGTATCCTATATATATGTCCTCATTTATTGCTCGTATCATTCAGTCATTACTATTCCATTTTCACTTCTCAACACATTAACTTGCTCGCCGGTCTAACTTCGGTAGGTCGGAGCTAAGTCCCCTCCCCCTCACTTTCCCCTCATTTTGCAGGCGCTCATCCCCGTTCACACTCAAAATACTCCTTCCATCAGCTTCCATGGATCGAGTGATGATGATATAGACTCCCTAACCGGTTTTACCTTTATCAGTTTGATATTGTTCCCGTGAAGTTTGATATCGAGACACCAAAAAACCTATTTATAATATAAACAACCATAAAACCCTAGCAAAATCATAAACCGAACGATAAATTAGATTGTACCAAAGACAAAAATGATTGTACTACTAAACAATGTTTGAAGTGGGCACGTGTTGACATCTAAACTACTTTTCCAATTGGAATGGCGAGATTATATTTACAATCATTGTGGTTATTGTTGTGAAATAGTTGGTCCATTCTAAAATTACTGCACACAAAAATGCAAACCTTGCAAGTGGTCTTTCTATTGTGATTGGTGGGACACATTTGTCCCTATAATTATCTCACCCTTTGTCCCGTCTCATCGGCCGGATTACACACATGTCGGTTTTGAAAAACAAGGAAGAAAATTTTATTTGTAGGATTCCTGAATAGAAGTTAGCAAGGAAAAGTTTCATACGAAGTATATGAGATTATTTTAAAAGTTCGCTAGAAATGGAGGGGGCAGCATTATGAATTGCGGAGTATTTATGGGGAAGTTGATTGCACCACACAATACCCACAATGCTCCTTTCTATCGTTGTGAATTTTCTCAAATAACATAGAACCAACATAAAATAGCTCAAACTAATGCTACAAATAAAATTACTCCAGTTGCTTTCTTGGGGAGGTCGATGGCACCGCACGATGCCCCTTTCTAGCGTTTCGAGTTCCTTCGAGCTTATCCTGGGCTGGGAAGATGGAAGAACGGAATCAAGAGATGTTCAGAGCTTTCAGGGTAGGTCAGGGGCCAAAAAGCAATATACCCCAGGGTTCCGACTACTTCAGATCCAGAGAGACGAAAGAATAGATTGTAAATTTTCTTAAACATAGACCCAGGAGCTTGTTTTTACTCTTCTTGGGTGCATGTAGTCTCGGTTGTGAAGAGCCAACTTGAATCTTTCTCTATTTCCGTGATTGAACCTTTAATCAAAAGGGAAAATCATCCTTCGTTAAAAGCTATATCCACTAGACTTGCGAACGAAAGTTATGCCCCCTTTTTTGGACTTGACCATGAGTTGGTTGTACAACTTGTAATTCCCCCGAATCTCGGCCTCTTGCTTGTAAGATGGACATACTAGACGAGGGTGGGCAAGAATGTGGCGGTCGTAACGGGTTTAGGGATGAGGTTCGTTTGGTCTCTAGTAGTTTCGGTTGTATTATCTTTCGGTGAGGGGTGCATTTCTTATGCATCTGCTTTTGTAATTTTAAACTCCTTTGTCGTTTAATAAAATTTATCCACTTAAAAAAAAAAAAAAAAGCTTAACTTAGCCAAGTCCAGTAAATTATTGTGAAACTCAATGATCAACTAAAATGCATCTTTGTGGACCTCTCTTTCAACAAAAAATAATAATAATAATATCACTATAACATTTTATGCGCACAAGTAAAAATAAATTATACTAGAAATGTCATGGATTGATTTGTAAGGTTATCATATTAGTCGAAAAACAGTAAATGAGTAACTACTCCAATTCAAACCATTATATATAGATATGTTCCTGATGTGTCTCTAGAGTGTTTAGGAGAGGATTTTGAATGTGAATTTTTTATTTTAAAATGACGTTGAACTCTAAATTTACATTACAAAATTAAAAATTCATTCTTTCGAAAAAAAACATCCAATTGCAAAGATCAGCTACATTGCTAGTACTAATACTAACAGATGTTATAAATGGTTTTACAAAAAAAAAATGTTATAAATGGTCGAAAATCGAGGTCACACGACTCACACCCACCAACTCAAAAATTGAACAGTGAATAAATTGTAGTGATAGCACTTCATAACATGTAGGTACGACACGACACCACCTAAGAACATGGACCATTGCACGTTTGATATTTACATTAGCAAGGAAATAGACATTATTGTAATACTAAGGACCTGTTCATTTCAATTTAATTTGAGAATTTCATTTTAGATTTATTAAATTCAATTTAAAATAATTAAATTAAGTTCGGTTCAAATTTATTTAGTTAAAATTTATACTTCATTTCAAATTAATTAAGTTCAGTATAATTAAATTCAAATTTATTAATTTCAGGTAAAAAATTTCGGTATTCCTAGGCGCTAAGTATATCATATCCTATAAATTATAAGTAATTACTAACAAACAGCCCATTAATCTCGATTTCTATCATTGTTCGTGGTCTTTTTTCTGTTAATAGAATTTTTACCCGTTAAAAACGAATATAACAAACAGCGCATTGATTGTTTGAACAACCTGATCAAGTTTGTTTATCCATCAATTTTTATTTCATTAAGAAATGTAATATTGGATAGTTGGGTCACTATCATCATCAATAATATGAACTTAATTAATAAAGATTAAGGTTAAGAGGAGAAAACTTTGAGCTCATCTTTTACCATATCCAGTATTATATTATACTGCCCTGCCTTAGTAATTTAGTGGGAATTTCACTGTCCACAAATTGTTCAAATAAGTTTAAAATTAAACAAACCCTCAAAACCATTGAAAACTACCGACAAAGTTTGTTGAACAAGAATGAAATTCAATTACAAATGGCTTCACTTTGAGGGAGACTATGTTGTGGTAGAATTAATATAAATCACTAGATTTCGTTTCTCTCCAGTAGCTTAAGTTTTTGGGAGAGTTGGAATTCTATCATAGTATCAGAGTCATTTGGCTCACGCCCACCTGGGTTCGAATCTCCCCGGAGACAAGCTCCGCCCCATATTAAATTTCCACTTGAATGGCCTCCCCAAATAGGTTGAAATTGGCCACGAGTGCGGGGAGTGTTGGAGAATTAATATAAATGACTAGATTTCGTTCCTCCCCAACAGTTTAAGCTTTTGGAAGAGTTGGAATTCTATCAGACTCAAGAAAAAAAATATCATCACTTTCGACTTCCAATAGATTCGTATTAAGTTTCAATCGGCACGGTTACCCCACAGACTAACACGTGTTCTAATCCTCGCACTTTGTCCTCACTCGTGCACGTACTGAAAACTTCTTAGTATGTCACTCATCCTAAAATTACTCAAAAACAAAGATGCTTAATTTTGAAATTCTTCTGGATGAATTGCAAAAAATAAAGGTGCACCTTATTGACATGAATTGCGTTCTCGACCCTTTTAAACTCTTTGGAACTCTTCTTATATGGGGTGTGATGCGTTAATTACAATACTAGTCATGTTCTAAGTAATTAAGGTTCATGTTTAACAAATCCGGCTCTGATCCTATGCAGTCTGTTCAACCCCATTGGGTGCGGAGAAATTTTAGGACCCAAAGTATGTGATTCGGATATATACGTACGTATAGTATATATTTGAGATGTAAAACAAAAAAAATTATATTGTTTCATGTTAATTGGTTTGGTTTGTGTCTGTTTCTTGATTGTCCACTTGTCGTTCTAGGTTCGATCCGGATCAGTAAATTTTGTTTTAATATTCTTTTTCTCCAACAATCTGTGAACCACGAGGGTGTAAGTGAAGAAAATTATTTTCTCCCTCAAAACGTCATGACTCAGAGACCACAATTTGCTGGACACGAAAAAATGGACATTTTAATTTAATATACTAGTATAACACTATCCTCTAACAATGAAATTATTATTGAATATATCAACCTATTATTAAGACAAATTCTGTTGTTAATATAATATTTTCATTAATGTTGTAAATAGTTGAGTCAGACACTTGTAATAATTATGTTGTTGAAAAAAATAGTTGTTGATGTCGCACTTCTTCTCCGTGCACTGTTGTGTTTCTCTCCTGATCAAGGTTATTTATGACTTATTCTATCCCGACTTAATTTATTTCTCTGTAGAGATAAAAATGTTTAAATCGTATGACATGATAGATCTAGAATACGTGAAATATGTAACATGATTTTCCATCGAGAGTGTCGACGATTCGCACAATTAATTCGTTAAATTGTTATTCATTAGTTGATGCGTGATCCACCGATTGATATCACCAGTTTGTAACTTCTACTTCGTATTTCCTAATTTTGTTTGTGGTTTATTTATTCAAACTTATCTTTCTACTAGTGGTAGCATTGTTGTTTAGAGTGAGGTGGATATATTATACGAAGTAGTGACAACGAAGCATAGCTCAGTTGGTAAGCTGCTTCACCTCCAACCAATAGGTTGGGGGTTCGAGTCACCCTTTAGCCGATTAAAAAAAAAAAAAAAAAAATTATACGAAGTAGTATCTTATAATAATGATATATACCATTTAATTATGTTTTTGTGGTCAAAGTTTGTAGTGTGCAAGAATGAACCAAACATGTCCATGTGTGTTCAATTTTGTGGAACAGGTCTGTATATTCAAGTTCAACCAATGCCCTTCTCCAATTTAAATGTCTTCATTTTCAACATTTGGTTTTTACTTTCTTTCATCTTATATCTGATTATCTGATTACGAATATGAAGAATTTATTGGAACCAAAAGGATGCCATGTTGAAGCTAAACAAATGATATTAAATAGTGTTAAGTGCAACATTGTAAATCTTAAGTAGTTTTATTTATGTAATGCATTTTAATTTTAAAAAAATGATCTTAAATATTGTCATATTGAAAATAAATATTTATTTTATTTTGCTAATTATTAACTTAGTACAAGATTTTCAAATTTATAGTAATATATTAAACTTATTAGGAATATTCATACTAGCACCATATCCAATCCTAATCACAAGACAGAACATGTGAATCGGTTAAAAATTACTCATCACACGTTTGCTTCAATCTCTAATTCTCGACAGTTGCAATAGTTTTCATACCATGTCCAATAAATTTTTTTTTTTTTTTTTTTTTACCGACAATAAAAACAATTGTGATGGATGGTATACAAGTAATAAAGTATACCACAATCCTCACATGGTATAATATTCTTTTAGAGATTGCAAAACAAAGTTCGTGTAGACTCGGCCATGGGTGGACAATATAGTACTACTGAGACATGTGTGATCTAGCTCATGGTAACCACTAACCACGAATTGGACCAGAGTGTCAGTCAACCAATTAATAGTCATATCATTACAAATGATATAGAGATGATACCTTCCCTAAACCCGTGAGGGGTCCATGGTTGGTCCATGATAATGTTACCCTTACCGATCAAAGCAGGACAAGATAATCGAGTATTTAAATGAAATAATAATTTGAATGTCATACTTCGCACCTCACATTCATAATGTGTGAATGAATAAATGGAGTATAAAAGTAAATAACATGCGTTTATTTCTAAAGAAAACAAACCCGATTCTAAAAAAACAAACCCATTAGAGCTGGGATTAAAATCAAATAATATTATACTTCATCCGTTTCATTAATAACTTTCTAATTGGACTATTCATCGCGACCTTTGACCACGTATAACTTTTAAATTAAACCGTATCAATATAAATTAAAAGTTGATTATGAAAATATACTCCATTTAATTTCATAATATAATTTTATTATATTTTTCTCTAATGTAATTTAGGAGTTATATGTGGTCAAAGATCGCGATAAATAGTCCCCTTAAGAAGTTATTAATGAAATGGAGCTAGTACATAGTTTGGGCGCAATTAATCAATTTGTTAGTCCCGAATTATGTGATCAAAATTCAAAAGTAATATGGGGCATGTGTGAATTGTGATACTCCATCGAAATGAGTAATGATTATGCAGGGTGGTTAAGTACTCTCTTAAGTTGAGCAAAGCGCGCATTTCCATATTGGTCCCGACTCCAAAGCTTTGGGAAACCAATCATGATGAACCACATAAGTACTATGATGAACCAATTAATTGTGTCAAAATATAAATGTCGACCTCTCAGGATTAGTTGACCAACTAAATAGTAGTAGTACTGTTTGGTACTATAGGACAGTAATTTTTAAAATACTTAAAAATCAAAAACTGTTCGAAAAAGTTGGTGAGCACTGTAAACTTAAAAATTCATTTATCATACACATAAAATTATCATTTATAATTTTTTCTAAATTTTTATCTATATATAAATATTTTTTATAACTATTTTATCAATAGTAAACGAGAAGTTTTGAAGGGAATAATGTATCTATATTTAATTCAACTGAAATGATCAAATTTTTAGTTTAGTCAGGTTAAAATTACCTCATATCAGTGTATACAAATAAATTTAGTTGTAACTTAAATTTACATAAATCACCAACTAATTGTATGTAATTACTTACTTGATGAGTAATTAAGCCTACTACTTAAAAGTCCAATCCAACATCGATCAATCATGTCAGATCTAAATATTTTAGGGATATATAACCAATTGGATACCTTAGAAGAGTTCATGTCCAATGCATTACGATTTACAACTTACCAGCATACTTGGATACACAAGTCCATGTTTTTTAAATTAATCCATATATCTACGTGTCGTGATTGTATTAATTACAAGTAAGGAATATTGATTTTGAACGTATTACAGGTAATTAATCCGGCGCCCGATAACGTTGTTTATGCGAAAGGATGAGCATACTTCACATGGATATATTTAAAAAAAACCTTGATGATAAGGAAGCCAGTTAGCCAAATTATTAAGCTTAATCTTGAGATAATATTAATTAATTAGTGAAGTTATTATAACCAAATTATATATAAATTTCTATAGTGGTGACCCATTATTACTTATTAGTTATGGATCGATTAGTTAAGGATGTCCGATGTTGCCCCACATGATACCATAATTCCTTAGTCAAAGAGAAGTCTGTCTGCCGAGTATTATATTGTATCAAAATTTTGACTAATTTATTTTTTATTTTTAATGGTAAATTTAATATTTTTCAATTTATATATTAATATCCGCTTTGATGACTAATCCAACCGATCACTGTTAGACCGTTTTAAGGGGCGCTAATAACACAAAAATAAAGAGTTGTTGGGGACATAATAAATGAGAAATACAAGAACAAAACAAATACATGAAACAAGATCAATCCTCACTATAGCAATTTTAAATTTTTTAAAAATGATTATAGACAAACCTTTCTACTTTAATTTGCAGAACGAAACTTAGGAAATAAACTAGAGTGAGTACTTGTTAAACATGGAATTTATTCATGTGTAGGCAGAGAGTTTTTTTTTTTAGCCGAACGGGTTTGTTTATTCATACTAAAGATCGGAGATTACATCATTAGTTTCCAACCCTGTTACAGTTTTAGTTCAATTCTAACAAGTATGCTTCTAGCAAAGCTTGTAAACAAACTCGACAGTCCCCAATTTCGTAAAGGCTTGGTTCAAACATAGTACCAAACTTCATATTACATTCATTTGTGGTTGTCAACAAATTTGAAAATTTAGACATCCTGTTTCTTTGTCTAGAGTAGCTTCCTTGTTTAGCCAATAGATTTGCTACGCCGTTGCCTTCGATACACAAAAGATACTATCACTTCTTTCCCTTCCATGAGCTGGTCAATTTCCTGGAGTGTGCTTTGGTGCTGCCATCCTGGTTGATGCAACCTGTTGATACAAGAAAAAACATATTTAGAATCCGTTTGTATGATTATCCTTTACTTACCTAAGTTCGTGCACATCTGTAGTGCCACTTTTATGGCCACAAACTCAGCCATATTATTACTAGTCTTTTCAATATAAGCTGAAAGCGCTTATATGATGTGGCCCTCATGATCTCTTAATATGACTCCAATGTCGGCATGTCCTAATTCGTGTATAACGGATCCATCTGTATTTGCAGCAATATAACCAAGTGGAGATTTCTCCCATTTACAGGGCTTCTGGATCTTTATGTGGCCATTATGTGAGTTCAAGTTTCCTAGTTTACTAAAAGTTTCCTGGGTTAGACTTACCAGTTCTTTCCTAAGCAAGAAGGTCGACACATTATGATTCCTATTTTTTTTTTTAGTTTCTGGCATTCCACATAATCCAAATTGCATTTAGTAAAACTATTTGTTGTGGTTCATTAGAATCCATATGGAAAATAATTTCATAGACCGACTCAAAATTTTCCAGTTCACAAATAAGTCTAAAATCCTTAAACACCTGACAATCAAAGATGGAGTGATTTAATTTATGACACTTCGTCTATTTAATCTCACTTGGCAATCTATCATGTAAGACCAGCCACAAGAAAATCTTAATTCTAGGTAACATCTTTAGCTTCCATAACCTGTTCCAAGGCAAATTTGGTGCTTCATATTTTGTAAGTACTTTTTTACTGAAAAGTTCCCCGAGGATGTACCTGTCCAAACCATCCTATCTTCAATATTAGATAGGGGGATTTGAATTGTTAAAATTTCTTCCACTATGTCAATGGGTAATACTGCAAGTAATTTATCCAAATTCCACTTTTTGTGTATTAGATACTCACAAACTTTTTCATTATTTACATGACCAAGACCAAGAACAAATTCTTCTAGTTTCTTACCATGTAACCATTTATCATTCCAGAAATTAATGGATCTTCCATTTCCTAAGCACCAACACTACAAGAAATCTTCCAAATAGCCACCGCATGTAGCGACGGATAGTATCCGTGGCTAATTAACCAGCATTTTAGCTACGGATAGTCACGAACTGAGTTCGAACGCTCAGTTTGTGATTGGTCAGGCCCGAGTTCGTGCCACTGAGCCACGGATAAATCATATCTGTTACTATTGTAGCTTATCCGTAGCTACATATTTGACCTTTTTTTTAATAAGAAAAATTAAAATAAGGGCTTAGCCACGGATAGATTGTATCCATGGCTAAGTTTCACTATATAATGCCCGCTCGGCTCCAGGTTTCTCATGTATTTGAACTTGGATTCGTCGAGGTTTAGGTGTTCTTAGGGTACGTGGTGAAGGTGGTTGTATCGTTTAATCGTGTTGAAATTGTTGGTAAAGCTTGTATTTGTTTGTACTCGAGCATCACTTATACTCTTTCTTTCAATTAATAAAACAATATCAGCCGTTTAAAAAAAAAAGAATTTTCACAAAATGATATTAGAGTGACGCAATAATACTGCACATAGTGAAAAGTAGTACTAAGACGTAGAGTGACCTCATTAATTTAATCATGCTAATCAACCACATAATATAATATGATATGTTATACTTAATTACATATAAATTGCAAAGCTAAAACAGTATGGAGTTTGATTAGACGTGCAAGCATCCAAACCTCAAATTCTAGCACGGACTTCATAATTGGAATAATTTCAAATTAGTGATACTCTTTAAACTTTCTATCAAATTAGTGTAATCTAAATACATTTTTACAATTTAGTGACTACTTTATTATAAATTGATGAAGCTCCTAATTTTAATATTAATAAGAATAACTAAATTTCTGAACTTTCTCCAACTAAACACATAAAATGTTCCATCTATAGCTGAATTTTAGTTAGCACGCCTCATAGGATAAGTATATATGATGCATGTATCATTCATAACATTCACATGTGGCCGGGTTATTTAATTGGGTGGAGAGTAAACTGAATGTATTTTACCCATGAGCTAGCTACTCAAACGATGGAGTGATTTTTTTTCTCACCCATAATGAAGTATCGACTAGTTTGATCCCAAAAGAAACTAATTTCATCATCCTCTTTCGGCTATCCTTTTGAGTGATGAGAAAATTTTTGGACCACATGATCTACAACTTATCTATATACCTAGTTCATATATGAAGAAAAAAGAAAAAAAATCGGTCCAAACGGGGGGAGGGATTATCTAAGTAGTGAAATCACTAGTTACAGTGGTCCTAAAAACTCCCAAAATCCTATATTTAGTATAAAATTGAGAAATTGTGTTGAAGACCAACAATCTCAGGACTCCTAAATTCATTGGGACCACATAAATGTAATCCTAAATTTGGAACTCCCTAAAAACTTCCTACAAATGAGTACTCATTTTACCCTCCTTATTTCTTCCCTATCTATATGGCACAACATATATCCTTCACGTGTCCTTTTTCATCACTAAGACATAAATAATATGAGATCTTTAATTATCATCTATGGAGTTGATATATTAAATATCTATAAGGGACTATTTATAAGCAATATTTAGAGAAATATTATAGGTATCCTATAAAGATGGCTAACAATGTCATAACGATATCATTATCTTTATTAATTTCAACAATCTAGAGACCCTCTTAACATTCGTAAAATGTATAACTTATCAATACAATCAATTCAATTTACATTCACATCTTAAGTTGATCTTATTGATTTTTTTTCTACCTTTTATAAGTACTAAATGATATTAAAATATTTCAAATCCGTTTTAAGTGCTTCTATGGCGAACTACGACAATTTTGTCTACGTTTTTAGGAATTCGAGTTGGTCACACCTCCGTGACAGGCTACACCACCGAGAAGGCTGCACCTCTGGACCTCCGAGCATTAAAAGAAATATATATGGCACGTTCACATACCACGTATTGTAGCCCCCAGCTAGATACTCACCTCCCGAAGTTACGACTCACATGCAGTTAAGTAGGCCCAACGTAACATTGTTCCGAAAGCCACACTGAAAAGATGACGAAAGATGCACTCCGACAATATTACCATTTCTACGTATGACCTGGAATAGGCGAGAAGCTATTCTTACATTGGACTTTGGGCCAAGCCCGCAAAAGGTGTAGGCCTACAACCACCAACTCGCTTGTTATGTAGTTTACACTTGACACCATAAAATTGGAGCGTCTTAAGGTTAATAATCTTTATAAATAATACATATCCTAACAAGGAAATGTAAGTGATCGTCATCCAGTCTTCAACTCCTTAATTTCATTCCAACTCACTACACACTGCGAAATACATACTTCGTTTCCCATCACTCCAATTTGACAATAAGGCAGATCAGATAAATCACACGAACCCCTCACAATCCTCCCGTGTATTTTCAGGTGTGTATTGCTTGAGTTATTCATATGAAGTCATACATTCCAAAAAGTATCACATAGTTCAATTCGGGAGGCGATATCTTACTTACCTTGGAACCGCGCCAACGATGCAGGTGAAATCATGTTTCATCAGTACTAGTATATCTTTTTTAAAAGGATTTCATAAAATTAACAGATGAGGATCGGTTTAATACGTACGAAATGAGACTATGATTAAATAAATAAATATCGATTGATCATTATAACTAGAGAAAAGGACAGAAGAAGATAGGGATAAGGAGACACCTTGCAATGGCTGTCCAGTACCAACACTCCACTCCACCATTCCTTTTGTCACCTTTTGGAAAGTCCCTTTCAAACCTAACTTAATTAGTTCGTCTCCAATTAATATATTTAATTAATTAGTATAGTAGTATAATCATAAAAAATATTGATAATCCTCCTCTAGTATTGGCTCCCCAATAAGTGATAACCATTTCTTTATCTTCAAACTTTTTCCGAAAACATGGCTTGCTTGTCACCAAAAGCACCACTCATCAATGTCTAGCCTCATTTAAACTAACTTTCATCACTTTACTGGAGTATAGTTTATCATAATAGGTACTTACATTTCTTGATTAGGTGATGGAGTACTTACCAACATTATTTTTTTATTCCATTAATCTGATTTTTTTTATTCCGCACCCACATGTTTTTTAATTGTTCTATTAACCAAATCAAATCGGGACTACATCAGGAATCGCAAAAGAAAGAGAACTAAAACTAATCCTATCAACTAGAATGTCATGGGCGATTATATGAGCCACCTTATTACAAAAACGTCTAACATAACCAAAGCTTAGAGAATCAAAAACATAAATGAGCAACTAATCTCTTCCAAAATACCTCCCGACACACACAAGTAGGGACCGGGGTCCAGGGTGCTGCAACTGTTGTATAATCGATATACAATCACCCTCAAAGACTACACGCCTGCATTGTAAATCACGAGCCATATTGACAGCAAGACGAAGAGCAAGAGCCTCTCTAACCTCCGGGATCTGTACATGCGATGGACCCGAACCTGGGTGATCACGTCATTAGTCCGATCCTTTGTAGGAACTATGCACTTCCTCGGGAATGAAAAAAAAAACGATCTAGTCTTTGCCAAACAACAACATTACCCCTGCATCCCTACCAATAACGCCCAGACTTGCACCCTCGGAGTTGTTTTTCAATGAAGCATCAAAATTAAACTTTATAATCTGAGGGGAAGGCGTCCTCCACTGCACATCAGAATCTGGTGGCCAGACATGTTGAAACTGAAGTCTGGCAGCCTGAAAACGCTGCACCAAGTCTGCTACAAACTCCACAGCTGCTAACGGGTCGTATCCCACCTGTTCATGAACGATTTTATTCCGATTGCACCAAATTTGCCAACACGAGGTTACAAAGAAACAAAACTCAGCTGTTGACACATTAGCACGCACAGAACTTATCCAAGACACCACAGCTTGATGTCCAGCAGCAGAAAACAGGGAGGCACGTAATCCAGACGGTCAATAAAAACATGGAAAAGGTCCTCATGGCTACAAGAGCACACAGGGCAAGTAGTGTGCGCAACCGAATGACGTCTACTTAGATTAGCCAAAGTGGGAAGAATGTTTTTAACAAGCCGCCATAACAAATGTTTAACTTTATTAGGCACATCAATCTTCCACACCCACTCAAAGTTATCAAGCTGCCTATACTACTACTGCCGCATCTATCCTGCTGTAGACTTAGTTTCAGACGTCGTTGGAGATATTAAGCTGACCTTACGGAATAAAGACCACTTTTATTAAAATGCCAAACCCTTCGATCAGGCACATCTGTTAGAGCTAAGGGAATAGTGTAAGTGTCACTGTTTCTAGGGAGTTGACATATGGGTTCACCTATGGGTTACTCAACCCCTAAGTTCTGGAAACAGAAGCACTTAGCCGTTTTTATATAGTTTTACCTATTCTAACATATTAACTATTCCATATTTGTAGTTGGTTGTTTTGTGCAGGACGTTTATTTATATATGGGAATTGTCGAATTACAGGAAGGCTAAAGACGGAAGGAGACTTAGTTGGAAAGGACTCATGAAGACGTTCCTGTTATTAAAGAAGAAAGGAGTCTTGGAAGATAAAGATGAATCTGATCAAAAGACTATTGCTGTGACTTATCCAGATCTACTCTCACGCGGTTTCTCATCAAGATCGATCAAGGCTGCCTTTATTATATATAGCATAAGATCGGCGAACAGTAGAGGTACGCCACAGAGAGCAAGAGCATCGAGATTCAAGAGTGTTATAGTTTTATTGTTTTAGTTCATTGTGTCTTTTACACTAGTTTATATTCTAACCCTCTCTAACAACGTATTGAAGGTAGAATAGATAGATTGGGTTCTATATCATCTTATAGGTGACTAGTGTTGTTTTTCTAGAATAGATTTGAGAGTATACAGCGTTGTACGAACAAGTTCTTTTCTAGTTGATTTTCTGCCTTGACTGGGCATTCAAGCAAGCTTGCCAAAGCTGCTTGAAAAATTCCAAACACAGATTTTTCCTTTACATTCCGTTGTGCTTTACTGTATATATATTATCTGTGTTTGTTAATCTGCAGGTTGACGTAGGTGTTCACTAAACCCCATAGTCAATCTAGGACCTACTGGCTGGTAATTTGTATCTAAAGCAAGTTATACCGATCCTACATTTTTTCAAATAGACAAAATTGCAAGAACATCATCATCCCAAAACAAGCTTTCAACCAACCCAATATCCTAAGAGCACCCACTAGAATTAATTAAAAAATTCACAGAAGTATCTTCCAAGGAAGTAAAATCTGGAGTGAAAGGTTTGAAACTAGAATCTCGCGGAATCCAATTATCCTAAAAGATGCTAACAGAACGACCATTCTCAATCCTCCAACGCACACCTTTTCTAACCAAATCTAAAGCACTATTGATATTTTTCCAAGTAAAGGAAGCATTAGGTTTACAAGGGGCCTCAAATACTTAGCTTTAAAAACCCGACTCAAAAGAGAATTAGGAAACTCAATGATACGCCAAATTTGTTTACCCAACATAGCAACATTAAAAGACCTCAAAACTCGAAAATCCATACCTCCATCTCTCTTGCTTTCACGAAGTTTATCCCACTTAACCCAATGGATTTTATTTTGACTCCCACTCCCCCCACCAAAATCTAGCATTCAAATACTCGATATTAGTCAATAAACAATCAGGGAGCTTAAAACAACCCATAACAATAATCTATCTCTACGAACAAATCTATACATACGGGCTGATCTAAACAAGGCATCTAGACTCTTCCAAATAATTTCGCCAATTCACGAACTAATTTGACTTAGACGATCCGCGCGTCATTAGTAGTCCAGTTATTGATAACCGCGTATCCCTGACCACCCTAAACCAAATCTGGTCAGTGGAGAATTACTTCACATTAATGATAGTTTGAACTTGCCACATATCAAAGCTTGTTGGATGGACTACGTAACACGAAAACCACACCTCAGCGCACAACTTAATGTAGAGATAATAAGTTACTGTAGTCAACTAGGTAATAAAGGACATTAAACGGGATTCAATTTTCAATTTGGAGTCCGTGGGATTAGAGTTACTCTAAGGAGTTGTTTGATACTCCACTAGTTTGTCACTTGAATTTGTTTAATGGAGAAAGAAAAAAGTTAACATCATTGTAGATTTAAAATAACCTTGCAGTGGGAAAACTAGTGTCGATTATGTTTAAGAAGACCATACTTATGTTGCATGTTAAGTTAGGATGGACATAGGGGCTAGGTAGTGGTATTGAAGAGCATATATTAAATATTTTATATGTAATGTTTTCTTTTTTTTGGAAATGTTATATGTAATATTTTCGATAGTTTAATATACTGTACTTTCCGACTCTCCAAATTTGAAAATGGTCACATTTGAGGTACTCAATTTCTCATTCTATATTTAAATGTTGAGTCACTCCTATTTATCAAAAAAAAAAAAAATAGTATGTACTGTATGCATTATGCATTATCGCAAGTCTCTGCGGATTATTCGAGATGAAGTGCTAAAACCATCTCCAACCATGAGTCCTATAATAGTCTTAAACATAAGACCCTCATAATACCCATGGTTGTAAGAGTGGAAAAATGGATCTTATCATCTTATGCAAAAGATGAGTCTTCCCACGTAAGACTCATCTTATGTAATATTTTATTATTATCTTATTATTTTTTTTCCACTTTATTTGTTTGTTTTCTTTTATTTTAATTTCAATTTCGTTTCTATTAATTTAAATCTATTTTCTTTTTGATATTTATATTCTTATTTTCATCTTTTCTTTAAATTGATTTATTATTTAATATAGATATTGTATAAAATATAAAATACCACTATGATAATATAATACAAATGTTCAATTCAACAAGAAAGTTCAAGCAAAGCACCAACTCCGGGAGCAATGGCATTGGAGAAACAAAATCGACTACATACTCTCAAACTTAAGATCAAGTATGAGGAAAATATTAGGGATGGTATATATCCCGGCGTGAGTCTCACAAAGTGGTACGAGGAAAATAAAGACTTGGATTAGTATTATTAATATGTAGCATGTAGTTTTAATTTAATTTTCTATTTCATTTCAAGTATGGTAGCTTTTCAATTTCGAGTATTGTAATTTTTATTATCAAGTATTGTATTTTTTTTACATTAATTTAACGTATTTTAATTAACTAACAATTTAAAAAAAATATAAGATAGTAAGTTATAAGTTATTTTATAAAAAAAAATGGAGTAATTAAAGAATAATGTTAATGAAATAAAAAAAGAAAAAAAATGTATTGTTGAGTCGTATGTTGGAGATGAAGAGGGGTTTGGGTCTTATGGTCTTATGAAGGAAAGAATAAAAAATTGAGTCTTGAGTCTAATTATGGTTGGAGATGGTCTAAGGTCATTGCTTAAAGAATTATTTGATTTTTAGTGATAACTAATGACCCATTTCTAAAAAACGACCTCCATGTGCACATAATTATATTTTAGTCCAAAATCAACTACATTTGAGTTGACCATCACTTAAGACACCTTCCAACCAAACATGACTTAAGAAAACTGTATATTTTTAATAAAATTAATTTAAAAATTTTACATTAAAAAAATCAAAATTAATTTAAAAATTAATTCATCTTCTTCTTCTATAGAGCTCCGGTATCGGAGCGCTGGAGCTTGCTATAGTCGTCGGAGAAAACGCTCCGATCTTCCAGACTGGATTTGGAGCTTGCTCCAGTCACCGGAGCTCCAGTAGATCAGAGCAACCTCCAGGCGAATGGAGCAAATCGGAGCTTGCTCCAGTAGATCGGAGCAAGCTCCACCTTCACTGGAGGCTCCGATCTGGGATCTAGAGTAAGCTCTAGTCGTCGGAGCTTGCTCCAGTACCGAAGCAAGCTCTCCGTTTTGGAGCTTGCTCCGGTACCAGATTTGGTACCAGAGAAGAAGAATTGAAAAGAAAAGAATAAAAGAAAAAAGAAAAAGAAAAAAGGAAAAAATAAAAAGTTTCACTTTTTTTATTTTAAAACACTAAGGGTTGTTAGGATTCTTCAAAATCCAATTTTGGAACAATGAATTTGTTTGACTTCGGACTAAAATGTAATTGTGTGCATAATGAGATTTTTTTTTGTTACTAGGGCCGCTAATAAGGTATTAAAAATCAATGGACCCTTAGCTTAAAATACTATTAATGTCTCATAAATTTATCAAGTGGTGATATTATTGAATCAAGATTAGGGATGAGAATGGGCTAGATAGAGGTTCTGTTTAACAAAACTAGTTGATAGCTGATAAGCTGGCTGATAGCTAATAAGGCAGCTGATAAGCTAGCTGATTCTAGTGTACGTGTTTAGCGAATGAGCTGATAAGCTAGCTGATTTTGGTTTACGTGTTTAGCGAATGAGTTTATAAGCTTACTCATAAAATGACATAAAAAGGCATTCATATTATATTGTTATATTTTTTTATATTTTATAATAATAATAATAATAATAATAATAATAATAATAATAATAATAATAATAATAATAAGAGTGGTATTTTCCTTTTTCATAAATTGAGCGGGCGCGATCACAACTTGTTGGTAATAAAATTTAGTTATTAAAATATTAATAATAATTATTATTATTATATTTTTTTAACATAGAAATAAATAATATATTTATGTCTAAACTATTAATTAAATAATCATTTTTCAAGTTATGAACATGTATATGACAACAAATATGTGTTATTATTTATTAGTATTATTAGTTTTATTTATAATAATAATTATTATTATTATTATTATTATTATTATTATTATTATTATTATTATTATATTTACTGTGTGGAGGAGGCTCGTCTCTAAGGTTGCCTCTTCTTCTGTTAGGAACTCGATGATTTTCTACTTACACGACTTTCAGTTTGGTGTTGGAGTGCCAGGTCGTTGTAAGGTTGTCCTTCATTCTGTCAGCAGGTTTGTAAAGGCTAGAGGGGACGAGGTTGGGCTCTCTATGCTTTTGGTGGATTTCAGGAATGCCTTCAACCTTGTTGACAGGAGTGCCATTCTTCAGGAGACTCGGTTTGAGGTGCCCGACCATTTCTCCCTAGGTGGAGTTCTGTTATTCCCGACCTGCTCGGCTTTACTATGGTGATTCGGTTCTCTAGTCTTCTCAGGGGGTTCAACAATTGAAATATGAAAGATAATAAGCTAGCTTATTAAAAAAAATAAGCTAACTTTGTTAATTTAAAAAATAAGCTAGCTTATAAGCTAGATAATATAAGTTTTAGGAGCTTATAAGCTCGCGTTCACGTAACATACTTATTTTGCAATAAATTTGTTACGTAAACGCAAATTTATAAGCTTCTAGAGCTTATAAGCTAGCTAATAAGCTAACGCTAAACAGAGTCAGAATCCTAGGTTCATCAAATATACCGTGTGAGTTTAAATAACTTTTACTCCCAGGCACCTTATCCAATCAGGACATGCACTCGCTACTCCTTTTTTGTGAAAACCTGAGAAGATAAATATCATATCTTCGGTGATAACTTATGATAATAACTAAAAATAAAATAAAAATATCAACTATTCATTCTTCTACTAATACCCTACCCTACTTGTATGTGCAATGAAATCATTTCAAGAGTTTGATAGAAATATGGTCCAAAGTCCAAACAAACAAGCCCTTGTATAATTTACTACTTACTCCATTCTTTATCAAGCTTTCCATTTAATTTTGTTGACTTTTTTTGCCTCCGTTTGACTCCGAATTAATCATAAATCGTATTGGAAAAAAATATTTGAAGTTATATTATAAAAATATAAAATTTACAATTTTATAATATAAGTTTAAAATATTTTTTCGGTGTGATTTAAAATTAATTTGGAGTCAAACAAAGTCTCGAAAAAGTGAACGAAATGAAATGGAAACCTTGATAAGGAATGGAGTAATTATAATGGATTGAAATCCCGTTTGAAGTCCGTAACAGAATGTGGTCCATGCCCCGTTAGGACAGAAACGGGAATGATGACGTGGTGGGGTAGAACGAGTGAAAGTGACGGAATAACAAAAACGGCGACGTTTTGTGTATCGAAAGCTTGCCAAGCAACACTAAACGGAAACAGATGCACTGAATCAACTTTCCCAAATTTATCTTTGCCATTTCTGGTATTTGCCGTGCTACATTTGCTCGCCCAATATATTATTATTTTCAACACAAGTAATAATAAATAAATATATAACTTTGCTATTTTGCCACGTTTTACATTTTCATATATTGTTAGTTTAGTAGTATTTTTTTTCTTTTCATCCCATATAAGTTTTTATTATTTTCATTTGGACAAATATTAACTTCAGTTCACATTTAATAAATTCAATTTAGTTTAAATTTATTTAGTTAGTTTTTATATTACAAATAATTTCTAAGGTTCATCTTATTTCATGTTAAATTTTTTTAGTTATTATTATTATATTATAAATAAGTTTAGTTCGATCGAGTTCACTATCACTCAATTCATTTTATGCAAAAATAACATAATAATACAAATACAGTATGTGGAAAATGAAATGTATGTACTTTTAAATTGGAAGGGTCAATGCCTTATGGTTTTTTTTTTTGGTTTTTTTTTTTTTAATTGGAAGGGTCAATGCTTTATGGTTGAAATTCGCCACTTTTGACGTGGTCTCCAATTCTCTAAATAGTTGGGTTTTTCAGTGGCCTCTAAAGTGTCAACTTCCTTGTTCAAGGATGAGAGTTTTATTTATGGGTACGTAAGTTATCGAGTGAAAGAAACTCCTTGGGAAAAGTCTGTTGCTACATTTACAATTTCTAAAATCGAATGGTTCTCAGAGTACGCTAAGAATCATGACAGAACAAATAAGGTGAATTAAGTTTATTGAAAGTAAGAAAACTCTTGTATTTCACGTCTTGTACAAAGAAAACATAGCTAGCTATTTATAATACTGTAACCCTAATAATTCTATATGTACACCCTGTGTCCAACCCTAAACTAACTCTTTTCTTCTTCTCAAACTCGTCTGGAGTTCTTTGACGAGACCTGGACTCTCTCAATATGGCGGTGTTGACCAAGGAGTTAACTTGTTCTGGTTCAACTCTTGTGTTGTCTGGTTCTAACTCCTATGTTAACTCCTGAGTTGTCTGGTTCAACTCCCACGTTAACTCCTGTTCTCGTTCTTCTTTCTTTCATTTCTTGAGATTCCCCCTCAAGATGAGAGTAAATATTTAGTACTCCCATCTTGCCCATGAAGAACTTAATCTTCTCTGATGGCAAAGCCTTAGTGAACATATCTGCCGGCTGTTGCGAAGTGTGGACATAAATCACTTCAATGATCTTATTTTGTACCTTTTATCTAATGAAACGTTGATCGATCTCAATATGTTTAGTTTTCTCATGATAAACAGGATTCTTAGTCAGGCTAATTACTGACTGATTGTCACAATACAACTTCGTGGGTTGTTTTTGTTCAAAACCAAAATCTTTCATGATATAATGAATCCACATGATTTCACAAGTGGCATGAGCTATAGCTCTGTGTTCTGATTCTGTAGAGGACTTGCTAACAACATTTTGTTTCTTGGTTCTCCAATTAATGAGAGATTTCCCCAAGAAAATGCAGTACCCGGATAGAGATCTTCTAGTGTCAACACACCCATTAAAATCTGCATCCACAAATGTTGTCAACTCCAGGTTTCTTTGTGACGACAGCAGAATGCCCTGTCCTGGATTTCCTTTCAAGTATCTCACCACTTTTAGTGCAACCTCCATATGCTCTTTTGTGGGATTTTCCATGTACTGACTCAGAATATTGACCGAATAACTGATGTCTGGCCTTGTTAAGGTGAGATAAATTAATTTTCCAACTATCTTTCTATACTCAGTTGGATTGTTCAGTGGATCTCCATCCTTTTGGATATGGTGATTCTGCTCTATAGGAATGATCAGTGGTTTGCATCCTAGCAAGCCATGTTCTTAAATGATTTCCAGAGTGTATTTTCTCTGACATAAATATATAACTTCTCTTGATCTTGAAATTTCTATTCCTAAGAAATATTTAGGTTCCCCTAAATCTCTGATCTTGAATTGTTGTCTTAAGTACTCTTTTGTTTTGTTCAGTTCATCAGAGTTAGTTCCTCCTAGCAAAATGTCATCAACATATACTAGGAGTACCAAGTAGCTTTTCTCTGTTCTCTTAGTGAAGAGTGAATAATCATGCTTGGACTGAACAAAACCATATTGAATGAGAGAATTAGGCTGGTCACTATGGCCTTTCAAGAATGAGTTCATGACTTAGTTCATGAGCTAATGAACTAATTTTTGCATGTTATGGGTGTTCACACCCAAGTTCACCAATCCAGTTTGCCCATTTCACACCAAATGTACGCCACTCAGTGGCGTACATTTCACTGCAAAAGTGGTGGGCCAGCTGGCCCACCACTTTAATAGAGGAGCCGTTAAAAACGGCTCCTCTCTTTTTTTTATTTTTTTTAAGGGGCGCGTGCTGCACGCGCCCCTCCAGGCGGTGACACTTGTCACCGCCTGGCTTTTCCTTGGGCCAAAATAGCCCAACGGTTGGGCTATTTTGGCCATAAATTAAAAAAAAAATAAAATTAAAATCTTAAAAAATCACAAACGGTCATAAATTTTTTTCCCCTATAAATAGACACCAATATTGCATATGTTTTGATCATCCCTCCTCAAACTCTATTTTCTCTCTTAAGTAAAGTTAAAATACCTCTCTACTCCCATTTTTCATCTTCCTCCTTCCGACGACATGTCCGGAAACAACCCGTACCAAGGCGGTGTGAACATGAGTTACGACGACTTTCAACGTCTTGCTCGACTACACCCCGAATTCAACGGGGATACTACGTTCGATAGAGGATTACTTCGAAAGGAGAAGGAGTATGCACGACAAGGATATTCATAATGCCCTGCAGAAGGATCTAATGGAACACATCTGGAGAAATTTCGGCCCAAGTACTTAGTTTTATTGTAATGTTTATTTATGTGGTTTTTCTGCCTTCAAATGTGATTGTATCGTTTCATTTTGATTTGTAGTACTGGTTGTGTTTTATTTGTATGTTGTTTAACGTACCCTTTTAATGATTGGTGTCCTTTTTTTATTCAAAAAAATCAAAAAATTAATATTTATTATTAAATATTTATTATATTAAATTAAATTTAATATGAAATTTATAAAATAAATCAATATAAACAAACAAAATAAAAATTAAATACAAAATAAAAAACAAAGAAAAAGAAAAAAGAGTAGTGAACTGCATGAACCAGTTCACTATAGCAGGCTAGTGAACTGAAATTTTGTTCACACAGTTCACTACACCCAATGAACTGTGGTGAACTGCGTGAACTGCAGTTCACCATAGTGACCAGCCTTAGTGAACTTCATGTTCCATTGTCTGGAGGCTTGCTTTAGCCCATAAATTGATTTGTTGAGTTTACACACTTTATTCTCTAAGGATTCACCCTTAATGGTGTATCCAGGAGGTAATTTCATGTAAATGTCCTCATCAAGATCACCATTAAGAAACGCATTATGAACATCTAGCTGGGAAAGCCTCCAATTGTGTTGTGCAACTATAGCCAAAAAAATCTTAACCGTGGTGAGCTTAGCAACAGGACTGAATGTCTCACTGTAATCCAGTCCATGTTGTTGTGTAAATCCTTGTGCCACTAACCGAGCCTTGTATTTGTCAAGGCTACCATCTGATTTTAATTTAGTTTTGAAGACATATTTGCATCCTACTGCTTTGTGTCCTTGTGAAAGTGTAGTGATGCTCCAGGTATTGTTGTGGTGCATTGCATCCAGCTCTTCTTGAATGGCTTGTCTCCATTGGGGGTATTTGACTGCTTCCTGGAAACTTTTTGGTTCCTCAAGAATAGATAAGGAGATGGAGAAAGCCTTTTGATTTTCTGAAAGTCTATCATATGATAGATACATGGAAATGGGATATGCTGTGCTAGATTGAGTGGCTTGTCTTGTGCCTTTCTTCAATTCTGCACAGTGAAAATCTTTGAGCCAAACGCTCTTTTGTTTGTCTCTAGTAGATTTGCGAAGAGATGTGATGGATTCTGGTTGTTCTTGCAACTCAGAAGGTTCAGGATCATGATGATTATCGTCCATTTGTGGTGATGAAGAAAGAGAGGGTGAACTAGGAACAGGCGAAGGAGAGGGTACCTCATCACGTGGCGAACTAGGAACAGGCGAAGGAGAGTGTGCCTGATCACGTGGCGAATTAGGAACATAGTTCTCGGTAGAGTTGTTCTCGTGAACGGCCTGATCCTCAGAAGGAGATATACTGTCATTATGATTTAATGAAGTGCGTATATCAGGGATAAACAAATTATCTTGGAATGTTTCCGATCGTGTAGAGTCACATGAGTCAGAGAATGAATGATCCTTTCGAAAAGGAAATATTTGCTCATGAAAAACTACATCTCTTGAGATGAAAGTGATCTTATTATCAAGATCATACAATTTATAACCCTTGATATTTGCCGGATAGCCAATAAAAATGGCTTTTCTTGATCTTGGACTGAATTTGTGGCGAAGTTGTGATATGGACGCCCCATATGTTAAGCACCCAAATGTGCGTACGTGTGAATAATCTGGTTTCTTTCCAAAGAACCTTTCATATGGTGTATCATTGTTGATAACAACGGATGGTATTCGATTAATCAAGTGTGTCGCTGTTAGAACAACATCTCCCCAGAACTTAAGAGGAAGTTCTGCCTGAAACATCAATGCTCGGGCTACATTGAGGAGAGTTTGATGTTTTCTCTCAACTACTCCATTTTGTTGTGGGGTGCATGTAAACACAAGTCTTTTGATGGAGAATACCAGTACTGTTATAGAAAGATTCTAATTGAAATTCGACTCCATTATCAGTTCTTATGATTTTAACTGTTTTATTGAATTGTGTAGCTATGAGATTAATGAAATTAGGTAAAATGGTAGCTACATCAGATTTGTATTTCATGAGATAAGTCCAAGTCAGTCGAGAATAATCATCAACAATAGTTAAGAAAAATATGTGACCATTCAATGCTGTTTGGGAAAAAGGACACCAAATATCTATATGTAAAAGTTCAAGAATAGAATAACTAGAACAGTGTTCATTAACTGGAAAAGGAATTTTCTTGTGTTTAGCCTTGCTACAGACATCACAAGCTTGTACATCAATGCTTGTTACAATAGGAGAAAATTGCTCAATCAACTTGAGCTTTGTAACTGGAATGTGTCCTAATCTAGAATGCCACAATTCCTTATTTGGCCGATGACATTGATGTATTTGTGAAAAGGTCAAGGGATGCAGGCTAACATAATAAAGACTATGTTCAGTTCTGATCCTGCCAATCTCCTCCTTTGAAGATTTCATCTGCATTTTGCAATGATCTTTGTTAAATACAATAGAGATATCATTATCATCAGTCAATCGAGAAACATCAATTAAATTGACTTTGAATGATGGCACACAAAGTACATTTTCTGAGTATGACATTCTTTTCAATAAGAATGTCACCAATATGAGTTACCACTGTGAATTGTTGAGTTGGTAATTGTACTTTTGAAACAACATTTCTAATGTTGTGAGTGTATGATGATGGTGAATAAATAATGTGATCAGATGCTCCTGAATCAAGAATCCAAATAACACGATTAAAATTATTAAAAACATGATTAACAGTATTACTTGCCCACTCTTCATCAGTGAGATTCTGTGTGAAATTGTTGGATGAAACGACATTGATCTGAGAAGTTGATGAGTTTGTGAGTTTTGGCTCTATGACAACAGAAGTAGCTGTGTCTGCCGGTCCAAGATAGAAGGGACCATAAGGATCATTGAGATCATAAGGTGGTGTCGTTGACTTGGAGAGATCATCCTCATCCTTCTTGTCGTTCAGGTTTGTGAGTTTACTGATATCATCATCAGTAGCCATAGTGAACAGTGGATATGTGATTTACGATCTCTGATTGATGATCGATGATTGTTGCTGATAACAACAGCGTGATTTGGACAATAACAATAGCTCAAGATTTAAAACTAATAACAATAGCTTATGTAAAAGATGAGAAAAGAATAAAAATAGAACAATTTAGTAATATGCGGAAGGTAGGAGAAAAGAACAGAGACTGCCGAGAAGAAAGAAGAAAAAAAATATGATTGTTTCGGGTGATTTGGCTAATAACAATAGCTCAAGGATCAATTAGTAATGCGGAAGCTAGAAGAACAAGGAATGCGGCTAGAAAAAAAGAAGAACAGAGGCTGCCGCTTTCTTTCTTATGCGGCTAGAAGAAAGAGAAAAAAAAACAGAATATGCCGCTTTGCTATGCGGCAACGAAGAAGAAAGAAAGAAAAAAAAATAAACGTACTGCTATCTATGGTTCTGACCAGTAACCAGAAAGCCTTTGCTCTGATACCATCTCAGAGTACGCTAAGAATCATGGCAGAACAAATAAGGTGAATTAAGTTTAGTGAAAGTAAGAAAACTCTTGTATTTCACGTCTTGTACAAAGAAAACAAGCTAGCTATTTATAATACTGTAACCCTAATAATTCTATATGTACACCCTGTGTCCAACCCTAAACTAACTCTTTTCTTCTTCTCAAACTCGTCTGGAGTTCTTTGACGAGACCTGGACTCTCTCAATATGGCGGTGTTGACCAAGGAGTTAACCTGTTCTGGTTCAACTCCTGTGTTGTCTGGTTCTAACTCCTATGTTAACTCCTGAGTTGTCTGGTTCAACTCCCACGTTAACTCCTGTTCTCGTTCTTCTTTCTTTCATTTCTTGAGAATGGTTGCTAGTCTTTTAAAAAAAAAAAAAAAACGGCTAGTAATTCATTAAAAAGAAAACGAAACATAAAAGATGATCGAGAGAGAGAGAGTTACACGCTACAACGTAGCAAACACCAATGTCTTTTAACGAAAAATACAACTCAAGCAATAAAGCTCTAGCAAGAAAGCTAATCTCCTAACAACAAGAAGGACCTAAAGAGCTAAATGTTGGGCCCCAGATGGAGACCCGGCCCAGGAATGGCCGCCGCCTAGGGTCAGCCCACGCGGCCGGCATCCTAACCCGCGCTACCGGGTCTTCGAGATAGCTATAAGGTTTTATTAGGTTTCTTTTCTTTTTTGTAAGTTTTTCCCTTATTGAGTCAGTTAACTTGTTGGATAAGAAAATGTTAATACAAAGATTCTAGGACCGATTAAATTGCCTTCTTACCTGATTCTGGCTTACTGGATAAGAGCAGAACTTGTCCAACAAGTCGTATCTTTAATATTTAAGCATTGTACTATTTCATTCTTTTTCATAGTTGAATATTGATTGAGTCGAAAGTTCTGGTGTTCTTGTGCACAAACCCAAGGTAATATAATTCTTGTGTTATTTACTTGATAAACAGATTATTCTTGTGTAACTGCCTGTCTAGTACGTGGTCGTGTGATCGTGCTAGAGATTTACTTTTTCTTGAAATATCTTTCTATCTTTATGTTATGTGAATCACGGGGCACAACACTAAACTACAAGCTTCCCGATAAGCCAAAGGTGGGAGCATCACCAACTTTTACACAAGCCAAAGGAGCAAGCCTCACCATCTTTTTAGCAAGCCAAGAGCAACATGGAGAACCGTAAGTAATGGTATTTTACATGATTTATTTGCTTAAAAATTTCAAATGTCATAATTTTAGTAGGTTATTGGCATTTATGTCATTTTCACTGTGACATGTATGGTGTTAATGGATTTTCACATTTTTTAAACTTCGCAAAATATTTAAAATTTAGCAACTTTCAAGTATATTTATTCTTTCCTTTTAGAATAAAACTATGATTTTTTACTGTTCAATAACCAGAGCCCAAGCCCAACAAGTTAATATGTTATTGTTACATCAAAGAGAAACATCCCAGAAAATTGAGATCAAGAGTATTAACAAATTAAATGGAGAGATGGGGGCGGAACGAAGGAATTACTTGAATTTGGTTAATTGTGAGTAGCAAAATTAGAGGGCATAGAAGTAATTTTGGGGGGTGACAAATTAAAAAATGGTTAAATGGAGATTGGGGGGAGTGGGTTTGGTCTGGGTGCTAGGGGTCAAAGAGGTGATTAGGGAAGTGTGTGAGTAGTAATTTATGCTCTGGCGACAGGAGGCCAACCTTATTCCATGGTCCCACACTACTGTTTTGTTTACTAATTAGGAAACAAATTTGACACTCTTGATGGACCCCACAGTTCAAGGTCCCTGTCTATACATACATACTACACGGTCAAGCCATCTTTCCAACTTTGTTTTATACGTAGTATTTTTTATTTTCTTCTTCTTAAACTTTTTTCTGTGAAATTATTGTTGAAAATTGGAAAAAACAAGATCCGCAAAATAAAACAATTTTGTCAACACCCATACACACGGGTCTTCCGTCGGCCCTGTTAAACTTTTTCTTTTTCCATGGTCGGCTCATCCGCTCATGGAAGTAAATTGCATGTAAAAAAAAATTGTGAATTATTCTGTTAAATTCAATTTAAACGCAGATTGATTAAGTTTAATCCAATTTAAATTTATTATGTTCAGTTTCAATTATTTCCAAATCCGTTCAATTCAAATTTGATTAATTAAATTTACAATAGTTTAAAATTAACCTTTATTGACGTTACTTTGCAACATGTATTTACATTTTTAAAAAATCTCGGGAATTATAAGATGGTCTAGTGTTAAGGGTGTTGGAGTAGCAATAAATAATTTGAGGGTTCAAATCCCTACGGAGCATAATGTTAATATGGGTGTATTTGGTGTTATAATGTGGTAAATGAGTAGTATAAAGTAGGCATAGGGTAATTAGATTTGACGTTAAAAAATAAATATTTTAAAAAAAGCCGTGACATTTTAAAATAGTTTACAATTAACTCATGATTAAAGTTTACACAGTAAAATAGTAATGTGAATTTTAATCGGAACACAATGAGTGGGTATAACGATGCTTTTTTATGTTTGTTCCAAAATCACTCGTTAAGTATGTGTTTGATTGCAATAGTTAGAAGTTTGACACACATTTTACTCGATGCTCAAGTGCTAATGAATTGAATCATGAAAAGATGCATATCCAATCAGTCACTCGTGACTCATGGACATATATTGTTGAAAATGGCGACCATATAGACACTATTCACTATCAATAACTCAACATATTATTGGAGTATTGGGTCCATTGGATTTCAAGACTCATTGATTTGTCTTTCGTACAAAAATAATTCACTTCTATTCGTAAGATTTAACGGAGCCGTTTGGATCTATTTTGGAACTTCATTTTTAGGAGGTGGAAGAGGTGAATAGAAAAAAATTTTGAGAATGGAGTAAAAATAGTATTTGGAAATATTTTGGATAGTTAGTAGAGTAATTAAAAGTAAAATGATGAAGTGTAAACGTAGTTATAGAGAGATGAAGAAAGAGAATGAGTTAGCGAGAGAGAGAAATAATATAGAAATAGAGAAAGTAAGAAAAATAGAAAAGAGAAAAGTCTAAAAACTAAAAAATGTGAATAATGCTGAGAGTGACTAAAAAAGAGAGACAAATGTAATTTATATTTTTAGAACGTGAGTGTCCAGAATGAAAGATAGTCAAACAAGATGTAAGCATTTCTTTTACTTTTAAACTGATTTCATAATAGCAGTTTGATTAGGTGATGATAATTCAAGTGTCCATGCAGGCATGCACTGTCCAATGTGTGTGACATCAGATTAACGTTTTAAATGCAAAGCAAGTGTATAAGTGAGAAAGCAGTCTAAAAAGTGATTGATATTGTTATGTTAAATTAATCATACTTCTACTAATTTGAGTGTGAAACAACTTGCATATAGTATGAAAAATTACGGTGCATTTGGCCGTTTAAATAAAAAAAAAACAAACAAGATGCATGTAGTATTGACCTTCAAATAAGTGTTGCAATTAGTATAAGAAGAAGAAAATTTAGGTGCATATCTCAGCTCACATGGTATGAATATTATAGTGCATCCAACACATACACAAAGGAAGACGAAGAAGGAGCAAAACCACTCAAGTCAACGTTGTACTAGACAATGAGAGAATATACGCAATAAAATTCAATCTTCGTGATTTATTGTCTTGACCGGGCATCAAGTAGCTTCAAATCCGCTTGTAAATTTTGCAAACACAGATTCTTATTTATTTTTCGTTGTGTTTTAACTTTGATATATATTATCTGTATTTGTTTGACGAATGTTAAGATTATTACTAACGAGAATCTATAGAGTTGACCTAGGTGTTGCGTCAACACCCTAGTCAACCCTGTGCTATTTAGATGTGTACTTGTATCTAAATCAAGTTATATCAATCTTAGACATACCAATATATGTTGGAAGCCCATATACGTGAATATGAGGAGGAAGCACGCCCATAGCTATTGAAGGAAAATTTGAACCTAGGGGAGTCTCCATGACCTCCTCTCCCCTCTGATTCACTGCAGATGTGTGTCGCTCTATAGGACCCACACAATTAATAGTGACAAGGGGGTTCATGGAAATCCTCGATCCATCACTAGACGTAAGTTTGACAGAAGCCTCAATGGACCTTCCGTCACAAATAATTAAAGTTGGTGATCTTTATAATACATAAACAAGAAAATATCATACAAAGGGTCCAGTAGCGGAATTCGTTTAGTGACAACTAGAGTACATGAGCTAGGGTACTGACTGGCTTGTTTAAAGAGAGGCTAACGTGATTTCTTTTTAAATTCATATGATGATGATTGTTATGATTGCGATTGAAGTAAAGCATTGGGAAATTGTATTACATTGCCTTATTCTCAATTATTTTTACATTCCTTTAAAATTTTCTATAGAAGCGAAATAACACTTGAATACGTGTTATAGCCTACTCTAAATCCACCGTCTACCTTAAGAAGAAGGGTTGAACACGGGGACCAACATGGATAGACTGAGATGGGAGAAATGCAAGATAAGTAATCAGACATGAAAGGATTAGGACATCTATTTTTAATTTGCTTTTTGGTGAATTATGTTTCCAAAATTCTAAGATTTGTATTATATGCCCCAAAGAAGTTCTGGCTTTTCCCAATAGCCTAATCTTTTCCATTTTCCTTTTCATGAAATTGTATACGTGAGTTTTGTTTGGTCTTCACAATGTTTCTTAATTATATACTTGAAGTTGATTCATTTTTTTATATTGAATCATTCATGCGCCTTCTTTATTTCCAACTCCGATATATCACATATTGAATCATTTGACCATCTCATGCGCCTACGTACAATTCCACCACCTTAGAATTTTTTTATAAATAATTTAGTAAAATAACCAATATTCATTCTATTGCTAGCTGTGTTGTACGTACAGTAAGTATTACTACTATATGTTCACTGTGGGATATTAGGCATTAGCCTCTTAGGGCAACTATATATGCGACCGTTTTTTCACGCCTGAATATTCTTCATATCATCATAGGTCATTGCGTGAGTAATACTGTATATGATGAGGCCATGATATATACAGTTGGTCTGTGTTTGTTTTTTCGGAAAATAGCATCAAAATAGAGTTATGTACATACCAGAGCTTCCGTAGAAGACTTGACACACCTATCTACAGACATAGATACATCATTGCTAAGTTCAGAACAAAACCATCCCGGACAAACGTCATAGATCAAAACGGAATGGTGACACATCAACGCTTCATAGTTCCTAACATACAACTTGACTTCAATATTTACACCACTGCCTATTCTAGCTAGGAAGTACTGTATGTTGCACGATTGCATTCCCTGTAATGAAACTGGCATCTCCACGTTCTAATCTGATTCATCATCTGAAGAGATGCTGCCAAACCGGACGAACCCGCCTGCAAAGACAATCAACCAGATATTTAGAATCAGACTGAATAACAAGTGAAGAGATACTTAGAATCAGGACTGTATGAGTTAATGTGAGTACTGCCAATGCATGAACTATGAACAGTATAAATTGTTCTACATTGGTTTTATGACCTTTGAGTAGAGAAACAACAGTTACGCACAAAAGGACAACCATTTTAACATAGGAAAGACCGGGGTGCACTAAAGATATGCCTTCTTTCCTTCCGGTACAGATTCCGCTTTTTTGAGCTTTTACACCACACACATATATACATTATATACATTAGTGGACAAACCTCTTAAACCCTATATCCTTTTGCTTTTTCACATTTTAAATTAGTTTCTACTACCACAAGTTTAATTATAGCAAATAAAATAAATCGACTTGACAACAATTTAAACTTTTTAAGTCATTACATACACATAAATTCATAATCCATTGTAGCTAGATGCAACCACTTTCAAAAAAAGTTGAATGCATATCTATATATATATTTGCATTTATATATGAAAATAATCCATCCTTTTAGCTAGGGAGAGCGTTGGAAAAGTCGTGGAGTTGTTGATTTTGTGTATGATCAATGTTAAAAGATGAGATTTTTACTTCTGACCTTCCATCACCGAACTTAATAATTCGATACCATACGTAATGAGCACTCTAAGTAATGGTAAATTATGGTACAATGCTTAGAAAATTTATCTTTATCCTTTCACTCTGATTACCAAATATGTTAAAGTCTTGACATAGTGTTTCATCTTCATACTCTGTTATATGACTTTATAATTGAAATTCAAGCGATGATCTTCAATTAACATTTTTTTCATCTTTCGTGAATCGTACTAGCTCAATAAATTGTCTAGGGCTAGATTCACCATATACATATTACTCCACCCAAACCACTTCAAATATGGCACGTAGGAAAACTACTCTCAAAGACTTTTTACATGTTTCCACCTAACCAATAGTCAAAATAACAATTTTGTCACATTATCCATAAACGTCATTAATCAACATTTTATATTTCTTCTTCTTTTGGTATCATGCATCAATAATTGATAGTTCTTCAAAATCTATTTTCATGGACACGTGGAAGAAAAGTTCCACCAAGTAAATTAATGGATGTTCAACTTTACTTTAGGTTAATTTTAAGCTCTTAAAATAGTACTACAATATACTTACAAAACAAAACATGCTATAATTAAAGAAATATGCTCACCTTGAGTGTAAAGAATTCTATTACCCTAATAATCTCACAACGCTGTGTAACGTAGAATCTAGTTTTATCTTAAGACGAAGTAAGAAAAATGAAATTTATGCGGTAAAAGATGTAAGTGCGTACGTGTTGACATTTGAAAAGACAAAATTTGCAAATGTAAGTGTGTTTGGTTCTTAAAAATTTATCCAGAAATGTACAAAACGTAATTCATGAACAGGGTATAGTTTCTTTATTGATATAATTTGAAGGTAATTCATGGTTAAATTCAAAAATAAAAGTTAAACTATGGATCTCACTAGCGAGTAAGTAGGGCAGTTTGAAATGACATTTTATTAATTTTTTATTTTTAAATTTATTTAATTGCATATTTTCAAAGTTACTTTGTTCATTTATCAATACTAGATGATGAACTAACTAATACGTCAATACTTGATAAATGATATGATTAGATAGTTGAATTTGAAAGAAAATAAAATAGTCTATTAATCGAGTATTTTTGTAGTAAATTAGGTCATAAGCTAGTTGATTTATTAAATATATGTAATTTAAAACAAATCAATCGTCTTATATAAAAACAAAGCTATTTGATATATTTATTTCGAAAAAAAAAAGCTATTTGATATAGCTTATTCAATTAGGTAGCAGATTAGTTAACGTTTGACGTCTACGTAACATTTTTACTTTGATAAAAATATGTTTGCTAGACCTATAAGTTAACTGATAAACTCATATTAGACATATACCAAGATTCCGTCTAAACATCCTCTCCAACTTTGCTCAGAATATCTAAATTCATAAACCTCTTAAGTTACTGTATAATTTAAGTATATTCCAATTTCACACAGTCTCTTAATTAAAACATGTATTTAGTTAAGAAACAAATGAACTTATTAGAGTTATTTGAGATTGATCAATCGAGATCTAATTTGATAAGGTTTGTAACATTTATGTGTCGAATAGGCTGAGGCATCAGCTAATCAACCAACAAATTGAAAAATATTGTTGTGCAATCTTCCTCTAGATAGATTGCTAGAAATCACTATATGTTCGAAAATAATTTGGTCATTTATGGTCATCTTTCATTCTAAAAATAAAATAGGCAATAAAATAAGATAGTACCGATATTTAGAAGAATATTTAGTACATTTGATGAAAAATATCTCCCTCGCACATTATTTTCATGATAAATATTAGCCCATAAAATGAGCCCTTGTATCAAGGAGATTTGTCCTCCAAAACCACATCTCAGATTGCAATATTCCACCAAACTTTAATTTCTTTTATTTTTCCTACCAAAACAAATTCGACAATCTTTCACACAATATTACTAAAAAAGCATAGAGAAAAAAAAAGGATAAACAAACCCAAGAAAAAAAAAAAAAAAACAAGTAACCATGGTTAGTTAACGCCGGTTGGGTGGTTATTGTTCACTAAACCCGGCCCATCCTACAATGCCCTTAAATAGCACAACAAACACACTTCCCCATTAAAACAGAACAACTTTCCAGTTAACGGCTTAGACAAACGACGTCAGTTGCCAAGCCAATAATAATGCGACAGGGTCTAACGGAAGGAGGGTAACGCCGTTAGGATTAAAATTACAACTTGCATTAAATTATAATGTCCCCCTAGACACAGTTTAGCCAACCGGGTATTCCCAGTCAACCTAGCAAAGCCTTGTTTGGTTGTTTTTTTTGTTTTGCTTCCTCCCAATTTTGTTTATTTCTTCTCGCTATTTTACTCTCCCAAGAAACTAGCACATGATCACTTGTGTATAAATTACTAGTCTATTTCAAGAAACAATATGCAAGTATAGATGGTAAGAAAATATACAAAAAGATTCTATGTGAAGTCATGACAAACAATTCAACGTGGAGTAATAGTATATACAATAGATAGATGAATTTACCTTTTATTATTTGTTATGTAAAATTTTGAAATTTTGTCAAAATTAGTGAATTTGTATGTTCTATTTTCTTGAAAAGTAAAAACAAATTTAGAAAAAAGGAATCTAGTATATATGGTTGTTGATTGAATTTTAGAAGAAAATAATTAATGACATATTTCTTAATTTTTTATTTAAGGAAGTTGAGAACTCACGATCATTATAGCTGCTATTCAGACGTCCGCTCAGTTAAACCCTGTGCTCATGACCATGCTAGCCACGCAAATGAATACAAATACATTGATCACATAGTCCATACTGTTAGAATTCAGACCTGCAACCAAGATGATGGTATTATTTTTTCGAACTACTTAACCCTTGCTTGCATTTGACTTATAAGACCATCTCCATCAACGAGTTTGGAGAGGGTTTGAAATTTTCAGACCATCTGCAGCTCCTTGATGGAGCTTGCTTCATACGCATGAAGCGTATCTTTCAAGCCTAATTGTTTTATTATTATTATTATTATTATTATTTTTATTATTATTATTATTATTATTATTATTCATTAATTTTCCTTTCCAATTTGGTTTGAGAGTTTGAATTGAATTGAATAATTTATATTTGTGTTTGAGGCAATTTTATTGTTGGAGGGTGAAAACTTTGAAGTGGGGGTGTGAGTTAGTAGAATATTGATGTGGCGGGGGTCGAAGGGTTTGATAGAGTTTTATTGATCGAAATGGTCTAAAGAAGAGATGAATAAAGTATAGACTATCATGTGGAGTATTTAATACCGTATTTGTAACCTAGAATGACAAATAATACACTATTTTTGTTGTATTAAAAATTTGAAATATGACGAGATAAACGCATGAATTTGCCAGGTGGCCAATTTCATATGGGAGATATAGAAATTCAGGTGTAATAAGGAATCTATTAATTATTTTTAGTGGATGATATCTGGCACTGTACGTAATAGTATGTGAGTACTCACCAGATGGCGTACTATATACGACAAACAATGTGCTGTTTTCATGTCGTCAACACGGGCTTGGAGAGGACGAAAAATGTTTGACGCTACGTACAGATGGCAGAAAACAACAAATACGCTGATATAAACGTTTTGAGTACCTTTAAAAAATATAAACACGATTTTGTCCATGCTATAAATTATGACAATAATTCATAAAATACACACTTGTTTTAACAAAGGTAAATGAATTCACAAAGACGTTGACGATAACATATTCATATAATTTACACTAATTTCTTAGTAATATTTTTCTTATCGAGAAAAAGAAAATGAAAAAAAAAAATTCTCAAGATATTATTTTTCTTTGGCATATAGTGTATTTTCCAATATTACACTTATATTACTTTTTTTTTTTTAATAGTAGAAAAATTGGATAAGTTCAATGATTTCCTTATGCAAGATTTTCAATCAAAAAGCAAGAGGAAGTGTAGAAAAGCTTTTTCCAAGACAGGGCAATAAAACGTGTACTACCACTACCAGTCTAACCAGTTTCCCAATAAATTGTTACCGTGTAAAGACTTATTTTAACCACAGTTAAAAACAAATAATCAACTCTCTTTCTCTGCTCCAATTATCAATCCAATTGCTTGTCTCTCTCTCCTCACAATATTCACAATATCACCTCTCCTTTCTCTCTCTACACCATACCATATAGCAGCTCTCTCTTCCCATGCTCGAGAAGATATACTTTACTATTATCTCTCCATACTACTACTACACACCTAAAATCTCACAAGTTTTCTCTCTCGATTCATCTCTGTAACTCAACCTCACGCGCCGGCGCGTGCCTCCCCGAATCGTTCGTTTTCTTCGCAGCTTCCGGCGTTTTGAGCTGTGAAGTGTGTTTTATTTGCTCAAAATCGTGAGATGAACGGAGATCTGAGCCGGAACTAGTGCGTGTTGAAATGTCTGCTACTGATGTCTCGATCAAGGGGTTTAATGACCCTAAAAGCTCTAATTCAGTGCCGGAAAAGTCCAATTCCGGCTCCGGCAAAGGTACTTTTCCCGTCGATTGTGGTTTTTTCGTTACCTTTGCTTCGTTTTATGAGTTTTGTAAAACCTTATGTTGTTTTACAGTTGATTCCGAGACGGCTCTGTACACGGAGCTATGGAGAGCTTGTGCAGGACCTTTAGTGACGGTTCCTCGTGAGAACGACCTTGTTTTCTATTTCCCCCAGGGGCACATAGAGCAGGTTTGTCTTAAATTAAATTACAACTATATTACAGTATTTTTGATAAATTGATTTCCGAGAATTAATGATCTGAATTTATGTTAGTAGTAGTAATAACTAATATGATTTCATTAGTTTTCCAATTTGAGCTAATTGAAGTGATAATTGTTTAATAAATGAACTATAATTGAAGCTGTTTTTAGTTCATCAAATTGAGCTATTAATCTGGAAATGATTTGTAACTGTTTGTGTCAAATAGGTGGAGGCGTCGACTAATCAATCTGCAGACCAGCAGATGCCGGTGTATAATCTGCCTCCGAAGATCCTCTGTCGAGTTGTTAATGTTTTGTTGAAGGTACTTGGAGTTTTTCCTTGTAGTTAAGGAGCTGGTTGGTTATTTATCATAAGGTTTATGGTTTATTTAGCTTCCCTGATGATTTTATTTTGTGGATTGTATCTTTTATCAGGCTGAACCGGATACAGATGAGGTATTTGCTCAAGTTACTTTGATGCCGGAGCCTAATGTAAGATGATGATATTATAGATTTCAATTCAATTATTTCCAGAATTTGGTATGGATTTTCTAGTATTGTTTTCTAACCATAAGGTTTTCCATTTTGTAGCAAGATGAAAATGCAGTTAAGAGTGAGCCCCCTGCACCCCCTCCGCCTCGTTTTCATGTTCATTCTTTCTGTAAGACTCTTACTGCATCGGATACAAGCACACATGGCGGGTTCTCGGTTCTGAGACGCCATGCAGATGAATGCCTTCCCCCACTGGTAAAATTTACTTGAAGCTCTTTCATGTTCCCAAATGGGGGTAATTTGTTTGTTTTTTGTGTTGATCTGGTCATTTCTGTTGCAGGACATGTCAAGGCAACCTCCAACACAGGAGTTGGTGGCTAAAGATTTACATGGAAGTGAGTGGCGTTTTAAACATATATTTCGAGGTAAATTGACAGATCTGGATTTATGTTTTGATGTCCATTTCCAATATCATCAACAAATCAATATTTTTGATCAGGTTAAAAGGAATTAGGAAATGCATTGGTCAACTTCTGCAAAATCTGATATGAGATGTTTGTCAATATAGTGTACATCTCGTTCCTGTTATGGATTGGTTTGCACATTTTTATTTTCATTTCACGTCATGTTCCCTTGCTTGCTTGTTCAAGTTCTTTTGATTTCTAAATCAGGATAGTGACTTCTTTTTTTTTTTAAATTTCTAATCTCAGTAAGGCTTGACCCATAAGTTGGATGATCTTTCAAATTTCAGGTCAACCACGGAGGCACCTCCTTCAGAGTGGGTGGAGTGTGTTCGTAAGTTCAAAGAGGCTTGTTGCCGGTGATGCCTTCATATTTTTGAGGTAGTCTTTTTTCTTCTCATGTTTTTACAGTATGCTAATGAAATGCAATGTTTTAATTAACTCTGATCCCTTTCAGAGGGGAGAACGGGGAGCTTCGTGTCGGTGTTAGACGCGCAATGAGACACCAGGGTAATGCTCCATCGTCAGTCATATCTAGCCACAGCATGCATCTGGGTGTTTTGGCAACAGCTTGGCATGCAATTCAAACCAAAACCATGTTTACCGTATATTACAAGCCGAGGTAGGGTATCTTCACACCAATTTCCATGTCTCGAATATGATGGCAGCTGTCCTTAAATTTATCTTGGAATACAGCTGAATTTTTAGGTTTATTAATTGGTTGATGTCAATAACCCCTTCACCTGCCTAAGTGATTGAAATGATAGCCTCCAAAACTAGAAGTTTGATTGGCTGTTTTTAAAACCTTGATATGCTACTAGCCTACTACCGATGTTTGGTGTAATGTGTGTTTATACGAGTGGTTGTGTTTTAGAAAATCTTTATATGCTCTAACTATCATGCTGTAATTGGCTGTTCACTGTCGCAGGACAAGCCCTGCTGAGTTTATAGTACCCTATGATCAATACATGGAGTCTGTAAAAAATAATTATTCAATTGGGATGAGATTTAAAATGAGATTCGAAGGTGAAGAAGCTCCAGAACAGAGGTAGCCAGCCACATGGGTTCCATACAGTGGCCATTCTTTTTAGTAGTGCTCTGAAAATCCTAGACCTTTATTTATGTACTTCTTGAACTTCATTTGGTAGGTTCACTGGAACTATTGTTGGTATTGAAGATTCAGATCCAAAAAGGTGGTCCGAGTCAAAATGGAGATGCCTGAAGGTATTACCCGCCCTGTCCTCTAATCCAGTTTTTGCAGCATTATGAATTTAGAATTATTAATCCTTAATTCTGAATGAAGGTACGATGGGACGAAACTACATCAATTCCTCGGCCAGAGAGAGTTTCACCGTGGAAGGTAGAACCAGCTCTTTCTCCTCCTGCTCTAAATCCACTTCCAGTTTCCAGACCAAAGAGACCTAGAGCAAGTGTCTTGCCCTCTTCACCCGACTCTTCTGTCCTTACTAGAGAAGGTCAGTTGGTTATTTACTTTGCACGAGTTTCTTTTGCTACTCTTTGCTTATGTTATGCTCAATATACATCATTTATGCAGGTCCTTCCAAGATCACAGGGGAGCCCTCACCTGCCAGTGGGTTTTCGAGGGTCTTGCAAGGTCAAGAACTATCGACCTTGCGAGGCACTTTTGTTGAGAGCAATGAGTCGGATTCTTCTGAGAAACCATTTATGTGGAATCCATCACTGGATGAAGAAAAAACTGATGGTCCTACTTCAAGAAGATATGGGTTCGATAAACGGTTGAACTTGGGGAGGCCTGAGCTGTCATTTACGGATCTATTATCAGGTTTTGGATCGCAAATTAGTTCGCCCCGTGAGTTCTCAGCATCAATTGGTGATCAAGCAAATTCAAGGCGACAGGCTCAAGATCACGAGAAGTTCAACTTAGCGAACAACTGGTCTGTAATGTCTCCTGGCCTCTCCCTTAATCTTATGGATGCTAGCCTGAAGGTTCCTGGACAAAGTTTTGATAATTATCATTCACGTGGAGATGTTAGATATGGTGCTTATAGTGATATTCCCATGAGAGCTGATCTCCGTAGTGAAAATCAGCAAGCAAATTGGTTGATGCCTCCACCTAATTCACCGTACCTTCATATTTCATCCCAGTCTAGAGAGTTGCCTAAGTCTATATTTGCTCAAGAGCACAATGCATTGAAACCCAAGGAAGGTAACTGCAAGCTGTTTGGTACTCTCATAAGTAATGCCATACCATCGGAGCCAGCAGTGCCACACAGAAATGCAGCTATTGAGCAACCAAGCCGTGTGCCTGTGCACCCTCATCAATCCTGTCCAATTGAATCAGACCAAAGATCTGATCAGTCAAAGAGCTCAAAATTTGTGGATAATCCTAGTGCTACTATTGATCAAGAGAAACAATTTCATTCCTTCAATCCTATTTCTGCTAGAGAAAGTAAGGGACATTCTGGTTCAACAAGGAGTTGCACCAAGGTCAGTGAGAGATCATGATTTACGAACATTTGCTATTTTTTGTTAATTGATGTTGATGTTCTAATCTTTAGAAGTTTTAAATCTCAGGTCCACAAGCAGGGAACTGCCCTCGGTAGGTCTGTGGATCTCACCAAGTTCAACAATTATGAAGAGTTGATTGCTGAATTGGATGTCATCTTTGAATTTAATGGTGAACTCAAGGCATCAAACAAGAACTGGCTTGTCGTTTATACTGATGATGAGGATGACATGATGCTTGTTGGAGATGATCCGTGGGAGTAAGATTTCCTTCAAGATCTTTGCCATTCTACTTGTTCAATTTCCATTTTTGCTTTCTTTATATGCATTCTGTTAGTAATTATTAACTGTAATCCCCGTCTTGATGGAAAACAGAGAATTCTGTGCCATGGTGCGGAAGATCTTAATCCTTACGAAAGAGGAGGTACATAAAATGAATCCGGGAACATTCAACTCGAAAGGAGAAGAAACTTCTTCAGTTGCAGAAGGACAGGATGCTAAGGACGCAAAGAATTTGCCAGCAACTTCAACATCAAGCCCAGTTTGTTGCTAGCTTTCAACCTCTTCTTGGTAGTTATCCTACATTCCTACTCCTGACTATTCTATGTTCATACCTCCCTTGCATAATTACTTATTCTATGGATACTCCCTGATGTAAATTGTGAAGGAAAATGTGGAACTAGAACTGCTAAAGTTCTCCACTTGCACACCCTTCTCCACCCCACCCAACTTGAAATAGTACCACTGAAGTTTGCATTTAGGTTAAATCTACTTTATGTTTTTGCCACTTTTGGAGTATGGTTGGACTTTGGGGAATTGGGAATTGGTGGGACTGATGATTGTTACAGTAGTAGTGCTATATTTTTCTGGCTGTTATGCTGATGAAAATTTGCCATTCCAAAATGCAGGAAGCAAGCAGACTGCATATCCATCTGGCGGCTGAGTTTTGGGGACGTCGAATAATGATATGCATGTGAAGTCCCTTCAGCTCCTGGATGGCCAATTCTCCTACATATATAGATGCAGTAATTAGCTCTCTCTCAATTTTGAACCCCTATTCTGGGGCAATCGGATGGCGCCCTATATCTCATATTTATACCATATATATATACATGATCACATTATGAGCATGGTACCTTCTACCCAATGACCCAACATCTGTACATAGCCGTCTGCCGTTCATTTTCTAGTCGAATGTAATTAAGAAGTCAATATACAAGTAGTCTGTGTTGGAGCAGTATGATGATGATTTAATGATTTTGAGATGGAAGTTAAAAGTTAACATCGGTGTTGGTATATGTGGTATGTGGAGTTTCTTTTTGTTGGTTAGATATAAAGAAAATCTTATTTTTACTGCTCAAGTTTTGTGATAATAATGCATCTTCATTGACATGTATGTCTAATTGTAAAAATCATTTTACTACTATTTGTCTATGACTTTTCCATTTGGATATCCAGTAGTAGAGGTTTAGAGTTGGTGGTGTAAAAGTCAAATGTGGTGTGTTTCGTATGAAATTTCTGCTGCTAATGTGTCTGTCTTTATCGAACTGTTTGATTATATGTGGAATGTTTTGTGTGACTCTTTGTCTGGTGTTACTTGCATTGCATCCAATTGAGGGTAGGACATTGACGAGGATTCCATTTAAGTCGTCCATGAGATGCTCTTTTTTCCCTTACTTTCTGTTTCCTCTTTTTGATTAAAGTGTGTGGAACGCGGTGTTTCTTTGGAAGAATGCTTGTGATTCTTGACTTTTGAGTTTTGAGTTTCATAATCAAGATTAAATATCTCCCACCCACATTTTTTATTCGTCTTTTCATTTTGGTTTAATACTACAACCCGAGTGACTCTGAATGAACCATGAATTACAATTCCGGTTTCAGGATACGTTTCATTCTTCTTCTTCACCTACCGCAGAACGCCGGAATTTTGCATATGGCCAAGCGAATGAAGATTTTCTTTATTCAGCATTTATTATAGTTACTTACCCTTTCCCCAAGACCCCAACAATGTACGTGTTTTACTTCCTACTTGCATTGTTAGTGACCTAGAAGAACCATTAAGAATACATATGCCCCGATGAATTTGAACCAAGGCCTACCAGCACTACGTCATAAAACATCTTCCTGTATAACAATAAAAGTTGAATGGAAAACATCTCCCTGAATACAAACTAGAAGATCTTCCCAACTATAAGTTGTCCGCATCCTGTGACCACATGTTGCAATTAAGACTTCCATTACAAATGCCTGCGTTCGGGCATAACTATAACTGATGTATTTTTGCGTTTCAACAGTATCCACCGTAATCTAGATCAGTTGTGCGTTCGTTAGTTAAATCGTAACACCCTCTTCGCTGCTCTACAGTCAGGGTTATCTCTATGAGTTAAGGCAGTTAAATCGTAACACCCTCTTCGTTGCTCTACAGTCAGGGTTATCTCTATGAGTTAAGGCCTAAGAGTCCATTGAGCCTTCGTTGATCGCCGGAACTGCTACTTCAACTACTATTGTCCTAGGACTTCTGTTGTGGTTTTGACAGAGCCCGCCCTTCAATATCCCACTCCATAGCTTTGTTTGGATCACTGGATCATCACTTGTTTCTGAACCTTCCCCAATCTCTTTCAGAGAACCTTAGACAATATCATTCCCCAATCCCTCAACGTTATCTAACTTATGCACCATCTCCCGAGTACACATGTTATCCTCCAGAACAAAATCGACTGTATTACAGATTACATGAGTGGAATTCAGCTCCAACTGTGGCTTTTCTTTTTGTTTTTCGATGGTCATGGATTTTGAGATTGACTCAAGATCGTTCTTCGATAGCTCGTTATGATTCGCACGAACTGAGCGTCCTCCCGACATTACCAGTTCAAGGATGGATCCTCTATGTCGACAGAGAAAAACGCCATTAGCAAGAAGAAGAAGAAGAAAGAAGAAATTTGGATTTTCAGGAAATATCATTATTCATCAACAAAACGTAAATACGTATTCACTACATTTCGCTACCATTCCCATTCATACGAGACTTCCTTTTGATTACCGAAAGAGCGTTGTATCCTCAAACTCCTTGTGCTTTGACGTCCCCAATTCAATCTACTCTCGAACAAGCCATCGACCAATCGAATTGAGAAGAATACATGGTGAAAGTGTATTTTGTGGTCTCATCCTAACATGATTCTTGCCTTCGGATTTTGACACAAAAGGTTTAGGACGTTTTTATCTATCGTCATTTGCAAGACATTTGCGCCTTGATATTTACTTTACGCCTGCCTCTATACTCCAATTATAAACTACAGCAGAGACACTGAATCTTTAATCCTCAAATTTCCTACTTTCGTTCATCTAAAGAGCAGCTATAATAAGTGCTGAATAAATCCCAGAGCAAGTATATATATATATATATATATATATATATATATATATATATATATATATATATATATATATATATATATATATATATATATATATATATATATATATATATACATTGCTTAAGTGTATGTTCGGCAGATTTAGAACATAACTGTATCTGCAGCATCTTCACCAAAACATAAGAGCACCAAATGCTGTTCTTCTTAGAAGAAAGCCAGCTGTAAGCCTTCATTCAAAAATATTGCAAAAACAGAACAATAGCTTTGAAGGAGCATAATACGCAAATGAGATATTCATTTAAAAAGTTCAGTCCCCGTGTGGCTGATTGTCTTAAAAAGACCAGTTAAGCATCATTAGCTTGGTCAGCCTTTACCTGAAAAACAGTACAAATGTGTTAAAGACTTATTATTTATCCTGCAGGAGAAGTAATGCGAGAGAACATATTCGAATGTACTTTGAGACAATCAGTCACCCGAATGAGAAGCCTGATATCTCCTTAAGTTTCTCCTGGGTGATCCTGTCAATCTTATCTGCCATCTGCGGGGTGAGTTCATTCTTCCAATCTCCTATTTTTCCCTTTCTGTAGAAAACACTATGATCCACCTGAAACCTGAAACGCCTAATCTTCTTTTTGCCTTCATTAATGTTGCTCAAGCTGTTAAAGCTGCACAGTTTCACTATCTTTTCTGGAACACCCTCAACTCCTCTTCCTTGGTAAATTGTTTATCCATGAATGCAGCCAGCTTTTTCACGAACCCGATTGTATCACTATGTAGTTGCTCGTATTTCAGAAGTAAGAACTTATCAGGCCTGTCAAGACTCGCCTTGTAATACCCCAAAACATGATCCCAATACGGCCCATACCAATTCTTACCCTCACAAAACAAATCAAATTCCCGTTCAAGGTCGATATCATCGAATAATTCAACTGCGGAGCTAGTGCCTGTGCAAGCTAGTACGAAGAAGAGCTTAGAAATAAGCAGAACACAGGCAAATTGTAGCATTACCACGATACAATAATGGAAAATAACTAAAACATACAATCTGTGATACGATGGATAATTTTTATCTCATTTAATACGGTATGAAATGGATCCATTCATACTGAATGAACATGTTTCAAACTTATAACACGGATGGAGCACTTACTTGATTCCATCAGTTTCTTCCGGAAGTGAAACAAAGAAACGAACGTGTCCTTGGGCTCCCGGTAGATATAGATAATTTTACATCCTGATGAAATAACAGATTCTGGCAGGGCTATATACGGAATGTGCGTGGATAGGAGAGGGTGCTGCTGGCGTGTATTCGTGATGACTGGAATATTCGGATTATCTTGGTGCACCAAGAAGGGAATCAGAAAATGAGAGAGATTGCTCCTACTGTTCAAGGGTCTAGTGAATTGCATGCTTTGATTCCTGTTTCTACTGATGTTGTGGTTGAGAAAATTAGTACTACTGATGGTACTAGGTTAGGTGCTTCTCCAATTGCTAGTGATGATACCCTGATGGCTTGTTTTCTGATGAATCTGGTAGTAAGACAAAGGCTAAGGGAAAGAGTAAGGTTGTGCATGTGCCTATGACTAGGTCTAGGAAGAGGATGATTAGAGAAAGTGATTAGTCTGAAAAAGCAGATGAGCCAAAACCGTCTGAACATGATGATGAGACTAATTCTGAGGTGCCTTCTAGGCTGCTACATGTGTTAATTAAACATGCTGCTTCTAAGGTTGACCCAACGCCTCAGCCTCAGGTTGAATATGTGTCTGATGAATATTATTTTGAAAAGGAAGAATTTGTTAGGAATTTGAGAAGAAACTTAATTGGATTAGGAAAGAGAGGTATAGTTGGACTAGGAAAAGGAATTGAATTAAACAAGGAAGCGTCCTTGCTCTTTGCCTACTTTCATATTCCAGTTTGGTATCGGAGTTCTCGACAATATTCTTTTTCATCCTAGATATAGACATTGATAGAGTAGAGACAGTTGGTCAGTTATTTATGGGTAGAAGTTGTATCCCTACAATTCTCTCATTGTTTAGTGGAATCCTGGCTTGGTAGTGCCCCCAGACGTGATCAAAGTTATTGGCGAACTGGATAACCAATTTTGTGTGTCTTTCTCGTCCCTGGTTCTTTTATTCATTCGTTATCCCAGATATATTTGCTGCTTATTTCCTAACAAAATTTAGTATTGCCTTTTATACTAAGAAGTATGCCAATACTTGGCCTAATTTTGTAGCTAGATAGAGACATCCTGGATGAAATTGTGATGAATGAGGCAGAGTTTAGAAAGCATAACTTGTATGTCTTTCTTCAGAATTTGCAGTGGTTGTCTACCGTAAGATGTATTACTCTTTATAGTGCCAGGCTGTGAGAGAGTTATACTGCCAAGTATGGTTTAGTTTACTTTAGGAGGAATTTGTATGCTTTCACTGCTGAGATTATCAATGACTTTTTGGGGATTTCTGAAGTTAAAAAGCATCATGTCTATTATCATGAGCTTGATGAAGTGATTTACTGGTGGTCAACTGACCAAGTGGAATACCAAGCCACCTGTTGCTAAGCTCACTCCTTCCATGATAGCTCTCCATGGAGTTTGCATAAGAAACTGGATGCCCTCCATCAACAAGTCACAACTCACTCAGGAGCATGCCATCTTTCTCTACAAGTTGAAGAAAGGTTTTCCTATCAATTTTGGTAAGGAAATCATTAGACACGTTTGCTTCCTGAAGAACAAGAGCTCAAAGGTTACTTTACATCTTCCTCATACCATTTGTGGCATTCTGGCCTATAGAGGTTATGAGTTCAGGCCTAAGGGTGATCTTATTTTTTATGCTGAGGTCTGCAAAATCTACTACACAGTTCTGAAGAAGTTTGGGAATGATTTGCCCTGGAAAGAAGCTTCAGTTTAAGGTGTTGACCGAGGTGTTGCTCAAGTGGATACCTCAACACCTGCTCAACCTGCTACTGGATCTTTAACTGCTGGTAGTTCTACTGTTGCTCCTACTGATCCAATTCCATCTCCTGCTACTGGTACTTATGGCTTTCTTCAAGGAATGCCTAGCTCAGTTTATGTGCATACCCATATTGAATATGTGGTTGCTGCCAAGAGGGCTCAAATATTAGCTATAGAGGTTGAGATTGATGGGCTCCTGGGTTTCAAGGAATCTATGGGTTTAGCTTCTACTGGACACCAAAGGGAGAAGATGGTGAAGGTCACAATGTTGCAGCTACACAAGAAGGTGAAGGTCAAGCTTAAGGGGGAGTTATGGGGAGATATAAGAAAAAGATAGTTCTTGACTGAAGATGAAGGTCAACTCTTTTGTTTTCTTTCTTTTGAACACTTTATTTGCTCAAGGAGTCTGTTCCTTATTTTTACATTTGAATATGTAATATTGACTGTAATTTCTATCCTAAGTAGTAGTTTCTGCATGTGTTTAAGTTTAGGATTAGTTAGGCTTAATGTGCTTATCAATTATATGTGTTAGTTTGCTCTAACAAATTGTGACAGGTAGGTATGGTGTCAAGTAAAAGGCAAAACAGTGGGAGATTGTAATTGTAGGTGTTTTACACTGGTGTTGACTAAGGTGTTAACCTTGGTGTTGACCCTTGCTGGTTCAATACTCCTATGTTTGTCAACAATAACACTTTAACCTTTTATTTGGTGTTTTACCTTTACTTAACAACAAACTAGTTCCATAGATTTAGATGTTTAATGTATGCAGGAAACAACTACCAAAGAGGCAAGGACATGTCAATACAAGGGAAAACGTGTTCAAGAAGGAATGAAGACTTATTCAAGGAGAACTCACTAAAGATTAAGAATTCAAGAAGGAAAAGGAGTTCTAATTGAAGAAGGTGTTAATCCTTGTCCAGATTCGGATTCGAAGTCTTGCAAGAAGATGTCCCCGTGGATTTTGATTTGATTTCCAATACTATAAATACACCAGCCTCAACATTGAAGAACTGGCACATTCGAGAGCAAGAAGTTTACAACCTGAGAATCAATTTAGAGTCTTTATAGTTTAGTTGTTTAATTTGTTTTCGTGTCTTTATACTAGTTTATATTCTATATCTCTCTAACAACATATTGGGATATAATACGTAGAGTGTTTATATTCTATATCTCTCTAACAACATATTGGGATAGAATACGTAGAGTGTTGCTCTGCATCATCGACAAGGTGACTAGTATTGTTTTGAGCTAAGTTAGAATAATGAGTATATAACGTTGTACGAACGAGATTTCTTACTTAGTGATTTTCTCCCTTAATTGGGCATCAAGTAGCTCTTGAGTATTTTGCGAACACATGTTTTTATATTCCGTTGTGCTTTAACTTTGATCTATATATCTTGTGTTTGCTTGAACTAATCTGCAGGTTTACAGTCAGATTACTACACTGTTATCATATGTGTTATTCGACATTGTCGATAACTCCTACTAACAGGCATTGAACTTATATCTAAAAGCAAGTTATATCGATCCTACATTCTTTCGGCCTTGATTATCGAATCTTTCTCTCTTTCGCCCAATAAAATTTTATTTCTCCACACTAACAAAATCAATCGTTAAAAATAATTCATCATACGAATTAGCAATTCTCACGTCGTAAAATATCTCACCATAAAGTCTCGTCTTGGTGCTTGTCTATATATAGATGAGATGAATCATCTGAATAAATTAGTTAGAAATAGGGAGAATCAAAAACAAAAATTCAGTATGAACTTTCTAGTTGCCATTAAACTACTCTTAAACTAAGCAGTTTCAGTACTAATATTTCAAAGTCGTCATAGTTCCATTTATTAATTCGCTAGGTCACAATTCACACTTTCTAATCCTACGACATTGTATACGTTCGCGACGCGTAATTTGCTATGTTCCCATTATAATCATAGACTTTTGTCTAATTCAACATATAGTACTAGACTACTAGCTTACATTATTATAGAAATTTTGATAATGAAGGCACCCATATTCAATTAAGGTAGTGTTAATCAACCATATTTTAATACACCCAGGCCCATGAATATTAGTCTAATTTAGTCCAATGGTTTCGTTTCTAACAAACTAATCCTTTTCATGTAAACTGTTTGGAGTCCAAACTGTTTTGTCAAACCTTTTTTTTTTAAACACTAAATATTACACCTAGTGTTGTTTTCCAAAAAAAACTAGTGATCTACGCTACTCCTATATACAAAAATCTTATATCACCTTATATCTCCATACCTAAACCACCTTATATCTTCTCCATGAATCGAAATGTACCTATCCTTCACTACTCCATCTCCTTTCCAGAACCAGAACGTAACTAATGGAGTGGTGATCTAAAACCCCTTGTAATTAAAAAGTTACGGGTTCAGTTTTATGTATTTTCTTTGTGGACCTAGGAGATATCTTATTTCTTTAGTTGTTAATTACGTTAATTACGTTAATTATATCATATACAATTGTAATATCCTTAAAAAAAACTAAATTGTTTGAATGTTATTAATTATATTACAAATTGTTCAGTTCATATTTAGTTTATTAGTTTAGTTAAAAAAATCAAACGTAAAAGAACAAAGCCTAAGGTCTTATTAAGCAAAATTAATTGATAAAGTAGCTAATACTATAATACAGACAAAAGTGTAAAGATTGAAACACCAGATTCAACAAGTGAAACCGATCGATCGAATAAAGCATTATGATTACACGTCAAACGCAAGACATCACGTCAAAATATTTTCATAATAATTAATCAATAATCAAAGTTGTGGTACAAATGACAACAAAACATATAAATAACGACCAGCAAAATCCTAATAAAATCCTAGCGAGTTTAGACACCTGAGTCCCTGACTAATTAAAATGCTAAAACATAATCATTATAATCTCCTTCCTACCCCTAACAAAATGAAAAGGAAGGAGCTAGTATGCTCTAATGCAGTCGCTTTAGCCACTTGAGAGTTAGAATAAGGAGAGCCATGCACACACGGTCTCCCTTCTATAAATATATATATGATTGGAGTTAATACATGCAACACAAGTTTAACTAGCTATAGCCTACATACTTGCATTGTAGTTACTAGTTACTACTACTGTTTAATATCTCTCTCCTTCCTCTGTGGAGAGATAATTAAAATCTTCTCTCTATATATATTTCATGGATAGCCTAAAAGTAATTGCCGATAAAGCCTACAAACAGTACGACGAAGAAACGAAAGAAGCAATTCGCAATGTCTTCAGGATAATTGACTCCAATGGTGATAGGAGAATTTCCTTCAAGGAACTGAAGGATTCTGGGTTCTTCACGGAGGGCTTGCTGTTGAATTACGATCAATTTGACCGTGATGACAATGGATTCCTGGATTTCAAGGAAACCTGGGTCCTGTTATTCTACACGTTTGTGGTGCCAGATCTACTGGGGAGATACGAGCATGCGGGTCCAAGAATCTGTGATTACTGCGGTGATTGGCAAGACTTGGCAGACTGCTGGTCTTGCTTTAAGTGTCTCTCATCATTTCCAGACTACACGTACCACCTCTGCTTTGATTGTTATGATGAAGGCGCGTACTCTAGCCACCAACATCAGGAGTGGTGCCTCTTAGATCAGGAGTCCATGGACTTGATCGAGCTCTATAGACGCGGTCTATCTACTCAGGGCAAGCAGGTACATATATACATACATAATTTCTTACACGCACAGTCGGTTTATAATTTCTTTCTTAATTATATTTAAGAGGTTTCATTTGCGTATAGCAGAGAGGGTATATCTGAGCTGAGTTTCTGAGAGTAATTCATTATAACCGGTTCCTCAGGATTAAGAAGCATCCATTTCTATATAGTTTCTATAAAAATTGTTCAAGAAACTGTAGGTTAGAATAAAATTCACGCGCGTCGTCAATGTATGTTTCATTTCTATCTTTTCATTTATTTATTTTTTGTAAACTTTATTTAACATTAGTGCATTTCTTTATTTTCCCTATATATGATCAGTTTCTTCGGAGGATTCAGTCCAACATCGGCTCGACCTCGACCGTGTCCCGGGATCGATCCTCTTCCACCATGGATCCATCAGTAAGCCTGCCGTTTCACAAGTTCTCCTTTATTCGAATTATCATGAAAGCTCAAGTCATGTTATTTCCGCCTGAATATATTTCGACCCAATTAAATTTAATAAATGTAAACTAAATTTATTAGTAAACACTAAGTAGTGTCCGACCGAGACATAAGATTAATATAACCGTATTTGTAGAGTTATAAGGTGGTAGAGATCGAAGTAGTATAGAAGTTGGAGTACAATATAGTATAATAGTTAAATTTACCGTTCAAAAAAGAAAAAAAGCTAGCTAGATTGAACTGGATTTTTTAAATATTCTGATCTTAATTGAATTGAATTTAATGAATTTGAATTCAACACAGTATTTTTGTGTTATTTCAGACGAGTTAAGACAAGATGGTGTGACCATATACAAATTAAACATAATACTAATACTCGTAAGTCTCAAGTTATTTTTTTACGTTTATTTCTTTATTTAATTGTTTTGTGTTCCGTTTGACCTCCTAAATTATAATAAAAATAAATTTATAAAAATTATAGTGTCTTTACTTTCATTAATTATCTTTTCTATAAGATTTAGGATGTGTATTAGATGTCAAACAGAATTACGACAAAGTCAACAAAACAAACATAAAACATTCACTAGGACTGATGAGTATATGTTTAATCTCAAGATGCAAACATGAATGAATAATAACAAGACAAAAGGAAGTATACTAAAAAAAAAAAATAGGTGTATTTGAAATTATAAAGTGGTAAAGTAGGGGCGTATAGTTTTTTTTTCACTATATTTTCTACAAATTTTTATTTTCCCACAAAACCTTGTTTTTGTATTAACATGAGCTTATAAAATTTATTTTAGATCTATTGAATTGGTTGTAAGTGTATATAATGAAAATATGTATAATTACATGTTACTTGTATCAATTAACTATAATATATAAATAAGGGGTAAGTGAATAAAGTATATATGTACCTGTATCAAATTTAATAAAAAAATAAAGTTAGAGTGATACAAAAACATCATTTTTCATTTATATTATTGAACTATTTAACTACCTTGCTAATTTTAAATTAAAACTGATTATTTTATTTTGAAACTTTAAATGCAAGCATATTAAGAAAAATGTTTTATCATGAAAATTATGATGTAACTATTAAGTTTGATTTAAACTACAAAGAATTTTTTATCCAGTTCAATATCTATATTATTTAATTTGTTATTTATTATTAATTATTATTTCTAATAATCATTTAATTATTAATTAATATTTTTAATAATAATTAACTTATTCTGCATTAATTCGTACCCAATAAGGAAAAATTCTTGATCTACCCATGTGGTAAAAGAGTAGTGTAGGAGTAGAAGTATAGTAGTTAAATTTGACATTTTAAAAAAACCCAACTATAATAAGAGTAGTGTAGCGATAAACTTATCTAGATTGTCACTCAAACAATATAACAATTCCAAAGTTTAGGGAGAGACCAACCTTTACTAAATAATGTAAAGATCTGATTTTTAACTTACCTGGTCTGCCTGGCCAGTCAGACCGTCCGCGGTATGGTTTTAAGAGATTATAGTGTGGTTTTAAGTTGTAAAAATTAAAAGTTCCCGTTATGATTTTAATGTCATGTGGTGTGGTTTTAAGAGGATATTGTGTGATTTTAAGTTAGCATTGAAAGTTTTCATTATGGTTTTAACGTAATTTGGTGTGGTTTTAAGAGATGATGTGATTGTTTTAAAAAACTACATTATGTTTTTAAAATGGGTTGTTGTAGTTTTAAGCGACAATCTAATATCATTCACAAAATATCAAAAAATAACTATTAAACAAGTTTAGAAATTTAAGGTTACCATTAAAACATCAGTGAACAAGTTTACAATAAGTTTATTGAAACATTTTAGTCATTAAATGTGGAAATATTCGGGTTTTTTCGAACAAATTTGTTGGAGAACTTCTGCATCTTGCATCTTCATCAAACTCGATTGAAATCATCACCACCTGCTCAAAACCATAACAACTGTCGTTAAAATCACAACGAAGATACTTATAACTGTTGGGAAATAAGCAACAAATATATTTGGGATAACGAATGAATAAGAAAACCAGGGACGAGAAAGACACACAAAATTGGTTACCCAGTCCGCCAATAACTTTGACTACGTCTGGGGGCACTACCAAGCCAAAATTTCACTAAACAATGAGAGAATTGTAGGGATACAACTACGATCCACAAATAACTGACCAACTGTCTCTACTCTATCAATGTCTAGGATCAAATAAATAGCTAACTGTTAAACTGATCTAGGCTAACTGCTCGAGCTCTCTAAGATAACTGCTTGAGTTGTCCTGGTACAAATAATTACAAGGCTCATGGGAGGTATATATAGTTGTGACTGTCGTGTATTTTTTTTTTTTTTAATAATCGAACCATTACAATTTAACAAGTAAGCATTACAAAGCTAGTAATAAATTATAAATAATCTCATACTTGACGAGAATTGAACTTATGACCTCTTGTCGTGTAATGGCCTATGAATTTCAAGACGCAATCGGACCTTGCAACCATGAAGTAGAATCTAATTAGGAGATCAAAACATATGTTGACCAATAGGAACAAAGCTCCATGCCAATTACGTGACCATCATGTCACATTTCCAGGCCGGCCCTGAGATTTAGGGGCCCTGTGCAAAAAATTTAAACGGGCCCAAGTATTTAAGAAAAAATAAGAAATATATGTGAAAAAGGACACAACAGAAATTGAACCCGCGGCCTCTCAAAAATCCAGGCCTTAAAAATTAAGTAAATCCAACAAGCTACAAGATTTTTATTTAATTTTTATGCATCATAAATGTATATACATATGAACAATCTATAAATTTGGGCCCTTAATTTTTCGGAGGCCCTGAGCGGTCGGGCAGCCCGCACACCCTGAGGGCCGGGCCTGCACATTCCTATTCCAAACTCTTCCTTTTATTTCCGTCTCCTACTAATAAAAGCTTCCTGCCTTCATTCTGCCTTCATTAGAATTTTGTCACCAAAATTAAATTAATTAGTGTCTTCTCCACAATTTCTACCGATAACCTCACAGTGTCCCTTTAAAACTATATAATAGACAAACCCAACACAGTAGTATTATGAATTAAATCATGCCGAAATCTCTTAAAATTATAACACAACGGTAACATGCAACTAAAGTTAAAAATCATATTAAGAATGCTTAGAATCTTAACCCGAGTTCTTAAAATCACAACAAATTATAACCACACCATGCATGTCCCCTTACAACCATACAATGAACAAACCCCACATAGTAGCTTGCATTATATATTTTAAAACCACAACAGTAGAAGTTAAAACCACACCGTAATCTCTTAAAACTATAACACAACAATAACATGCAACTGAAGTCAAAAAAACATATCAAAGATGTTTAGAACCTTAACACGTATTCTTAAAACCACACCAAATATACTTATAACCACACCATGTCACCTTAAAACCATACAATGGACAAACCTAACACACTATATCATTATTTATTTATTAAAACCACACAAAAATCTCTTAAAACTTTGGAATAGCAGTATATCAAAGATGCTTAGAACATTCACAACAGTTTGTCTATAGAAATTTCTCTAAAATTGTTTTAGACTCGTTCCGTATAATATTTTAAGTACGTATTTAACAATTCACTAAAATCAGATTTCCTTTTAGTGTTATAATATAAATATAAATAATAATTTTAATAACCACATACTCTAAATGTAGTATATAAATGAATATGTAATAGTACACTAAAAAATCTTTTGGTATGCACAAGTTTAGACATGTGAAGAGTGTTCCCTATTGATTTAGGTAGTCCATACAAGTTTTAGGAAATCTGATTTGTTAAACTTTTAACACATATTTTTGATTTTTTGTCAATGTTTAAGAAAAAAACTATTTTAGGAAAACTGTTGTGAATGCTTTTAGAACCTTAACATGCACGGGTTATTAAAAATACAACAAAAATACTTATAACCACATAATAAATATTCATAACCACACCGTAATAATAGTAACTACATCAAATCACTATTCAACTTCAAATTAACTCAAACAGAGGCTTCACTCACAATCAACAACAGAGTAGAAGCAAAGCCTACCAACAATTTACGAGAGAAGCGAAAAATTGTCTATAAAGTTAATATAGTGTCGAACTGACGATGGACCAAAATCATAATCAATATGTGTATATTCTAAAGTCAACAATTGTAAAAATAATTACCATTCCTATCAATTCATAGAACCATCATCATCATCGACAATCATCAAGAAATTAATTGATGTTAGGCGGAGGGGCGAAATCACATATACATCATTTTTTTAAAGTTTGGGGTGTCAAAAGTTGAAAAATAATAAAAGTTTAAAATTTTTGGAACTTATGTTATGATTTGACACTTATGGGGAAAACGGCAAAATAAACTAGAATCAGTCCAGCACTAGATAAACACTCAACAACTTGAGATTTTGAGATAAAGTTGTGGAGTTTTATTGGTGGATAATGTGACTCAAAGATACAGGTTAAATTGTGCTAAATCATTCATAATTCACAGAGAAAATACATTGTACTTCTTGCAATATACGTAAATCGCCAAAATAACATGAAAATATTGGCTGCCAGATGTACCGTCATGATCAACGGCAAATTGTCCCGGCTAGTGCTAGAATGTATCACCAGGATCAACGGCAAATTATACCCTCGAATTCTAGAGTGTACCGCCAGGATCAACAACAAATTGTCCCCTATAGTTACGGAGTGTACCGCCAGGATCAACAACAAATTGTCCCCTATAGTTACGGAGTGTACCACCACGATCAACGACAATTTATCCCCTCCGGTTCTAGAGTGTACCACCAGGATCGACGGCAAATTGTCCCCGCTAATGCTAGAGCGTACCACCAGGATCAACGACAAATTGTCTCTGCTACCAATACTAGAAGAACAACTAATACCGCCAATGTTTTGTCCATGGCAGCCAGCGCCGTCACAATTATGGGGGCCGCAGGTGGATGTATAATCTTGTGAAAGGTTTACTTCATGCTAGAAAGTATAATACACTTAATAGACACATGGTACTGGACCCCACATGTATGTGTCGTATGTGCATTACACTTCTTCTTACCGTCTCATGAACCGAAATCTTATTCATTCCATGTTGTGTTTTTATAATTAAGTTTCACTGGCATTGTAGTATTAATTTGTTGTTGTAATAAATTAAAAACATCATACTTTGTTGTGTAATATTATTATAGATGAATGTACGGGCGTGTCTTTGCAATTTGAAATGGAGACTGGGATTCCTTTCTTCGTTGGTAAAGGATCTTTCTTCCAATTTTGTGCTTGTTTGATGAAAAGTGTATTGTTGAATTGAATCGGTTTTGTTCTAATTAATTTTCAATTTCATTCGAATGATCCATTGATATATATAATCATGTAAAGTGTAGAGCAAAATAGGCATATGATGTTTATCTTGATTTGTCTACCTCTTATCCAAGAATACCATTGGCTCAATGTTAAGGATTTAACAACCGTAATAGAACCAACTTAACAAGGAGGTCTAACTTTTATCCTCCAATCACGGAGTAGTGGATCATATCGCGTAACACATGTTCCCATCTATGTATGACTAGGGAACCCAAAAAGACGTACAGGACTGGAGTCACACGGTGATGCATCACCCAAAATCAAAGTTTCCTAACCTTACGCATTAGTTCGTCCATGTGAGCACTGGTTAAGGTTTGTCACTCATAATCATCGATGTCGATATTAACTTGAACAATTCAACTAACCTTTGGTCAAACGTCAGCTGTAGTGAATGTTCATTTCTCATAGTGTCCAGGTACCATATGGTTTTCCTAACCATATATATGAAGTGGTTCCTATATGGTCTCGCTCAATCAGTTGACTTGGATAAGTCAACCCACACCATAGGTGACAACTTCATCGAGGTTAGGATAATGACGAAGCAATTTTGTCCTCAAGTCCCAATTCTAACGACATGAATATTGTTGACCAATCTACATGCCTCTACCAGTCTACTTTATACATCCCATGCATACTTGACTAGAGGTTATAAGACATTTTTTCGAATTTCAAGATAGACGTTCAAGTACTTGTAACACTAAAGAATGTAAACAAGACATGCAAGAAATTGGACACATACTTAATTTGTATTAATTCGGGAACCAAAATGGTTCTATTACAACGCACTAAGACAAACTATTGCTCGAGGTCACGACACTACCGGTAAAAGAAGCATTGATGAAGGGATTTTACGCTTCATTATGGCCGCTAAACTAAACTTTTATTGTCCTTAGTTGTTATTTATTATGTTTTATTATATTCTATAAGAATATTTTATTTTTCGTTACTTTTATGTTTTTTACAGGTCTTGATGAAAATAGAGATGGTTTAGAGTTGAATTGATGTGTTTTGGATGACTTTACGGAACTAGCAATCAAATATTGAAGATTGAAAATGAATTGGACCGAAAGATGTACACCTGGATAAGATTTTATGCAAAAGCCCAATTCAAAGTGCTAGATAAGGCCTGGTGAAAGCCCAAAGACAAAGCTGTCCAAGATAAGATTCTATAACCGGTCTGAAATTTCCTCAAAACAAGTCACAAAAAGTAGTAGGCGATCGCCAGAAAGGACCTAGCGTTCGACTGAACATGCCAAAGCAAATCCTTTTGTTTGGAAATTAAGTCGGAGGCGATCGCCAAAAGGACCATGGGGATCGCTTGAGGTCGATTTCGACTTCAAATCGAAAAAGGAAAAGATTGACGCAGTCTCCATATTTTTTTTCCCTATATGCGAAAGAGGAGATGAAAATTAAAACCCTGAAGAGAAAAAAATTGTGTCAGAGTTGGTGGTTTATCTTGCAGGGTTAAGAGAAGAAAAGAGGATTTGGTTTGTTTGGGAAAATTGGAAGGGAGAAAAATATGTGTTGGTGTTAGAGGTAGTACGATTTAATTAAGGTTTGTGTTTTATATATCTGGAGATTGATTACTCGTTCATTCTTATTTGATTATATATCGAGGGTAGAACCTTATGCCAATCTATTAGGTGCATATGTTCGCATAATTAGCATCCATATCCTCAATTATTTGCAGTGTTGGTTGCATATGTTTGATTACTTTTTTATCGATGAGTTAATTAGAAATACAATCGATTACGGTAGATTTAAATAGGTTGTATGAACCCTAATAGCTCTTTTTCGAGATTGACAACCTTGTGTTAGCTTAATAATTGGATTCGATAGGTAAAACAAGTTAGTGATATACTGGTATCACAAACCTAGATATTTTTCTAGCTAGTGACACATATCAAACTTGTATCAATCATATACTAATCTCTACCAGTAGCATTCTATCTCTTTGATTAAATGTCCAGTATTGTGTGCCTTTCTCCTAGGCTGCTCTTCGGGATGATATATATATATATATATATATATATATATATATATATATATATATATATATATATATATATATATATATATATATATATATATATATATATATATATATTCAATCGGTAACACTTATCCACACCAATTACAAGATACGTGAGCATGCAAGTCGATCGACTTCCTTCTCGGAACATGCAACTAGATGTGCATAAAAAATAAAAAATAAAAAGAATCCAATGATCCGGAACATGTAAGTCCTTCTCGTTCTCGGACCGTTGGGTCTTCAATCCTAATATTCCTTTCCTTTAATTTTAGGACCAGTTGGATTGCTCACGCAGAGCTCACTCACATATGCAATGTAATATTGCTTTAGAAACTGGAAAAGAAAAACAATCCTCTACCAAGCTCTTGTTCTAGCTATGTTTTCAACACGACGCGAGCCGAGAGCGAACCTAGGAAATTTCCATGGAAACAACTAGGCAAATGCAATGAGAATGACAGCACTAGTGCATGCCAAGAAATGAGTTATCGAAAAAAATGACAGCACTATTGAATGCCAAGAAATGGGCAGGAACGTACGTATCATCCAAACTGTGCTAAATGTATGATTGTAATTAAGTCGTCTCAAGATTTTTTTATTTTTTAAAAAAACATTGGTGTCTGTCTATATTTTATATACCAATCAAATGCTCGCTCTATATCTTCTTCTCTTGTTCTATACTAGTATATATATGTCTGTCTTATTACTCTCCAATTCCTCAGGAGAGATTCCACTTACGTACAGTCTCTAGCTCTTTCAGTCAGGTGATCAGATTTTCTTAATTAGGTTTCGATTGCTCAATCGGTCTTTTTCATTTCACGTTTGGGTTTTGTTCAGTTCAGATTGTGCGCTGTTTATGTTTTGTACTTCATTCATTCGTCCAATAATAAATGTAACACTTGATTTTATCAACTTTTTCAAGGGTCATTTTGACATTAAATTATTCTTAAATCATACGATAAAAATAATTAAAAATATCATATTATGAAATTATATTGTTTATTTTTTCATAATATAATTTTTTTAATTATTTTACTTGAATGATTTATAATTAATTTTAGAACAAACTAATCATTGAAAAAGTTAACAAAATCAAGTGTTACATTTGTTGTTTGACAGAGTAAAGTAGTAAGGTTATTATTGTTAATTATCGTTCTCGACTCGAATTTGGGATAAATATTTATCTTTGTAGCTTTCTTTTTCTTTTGCTTTCTCCAATATATCAATATTACATCATACATACCCAACATGTATCCGCGAATCTACACAGCTGAACAGAACCAATTGGGATAGGTTGTTGGCATCTTAGTCTCCGCCACACTTCAACTCCATTCCATTGCGGTGCACCCCCTTACAATTTTATTGAGCTTAATGAATCTGATTAAACTGTATAGTTTTATTTATTTTTATTTATTTTAATTATTTTTAATTGATGAAAATTACTTAATCTTAGGATTACATAGCAAGATTGACGTCATGTGCACTTGGTTTCAAACAACAAGATAATATTTTCATAAGTTTTGACCACTTTGATTTATACTTCACTTGTTCTTCTATATATAGTTGATCGACCTGACTTGTTGATATTTTCCTCAATTAGCTAGGATTAATTGGAGATCAGAGATAAAAAGATCGATCATCATGGAAAGACTAAGGGTAATTGGGATTAATGTATACAATCAGTCAGATGAAGAAACCAGAAGAGCAGTTAGCGATGTGATAAGGAGAATTGACTCTGACAGGGATGGCAAAGTTACCATCAATGAATTGATGGAGTCAGGTCTCTTCACCAATGAACTTCTCTCGCTACACCAGCAATTTGACTTCGACCATAATGGATTCCTGGATTTTTATGAAACCTGGGTCCTGTTATATTACACGTTTCTGGTGCGAGATCTATTGGGGAGGGCGTCATACATTCGTACAGGTCCAAGAAACTGTGATGGCTGTCGTGCCATGATACCCTTTGTGGACTTCTCTTGCTTCATGTGTCTCGCATCATTTCCAGGGACGTACGACCTCTGTCATGTTTGTTATCAGAGAGATGTACACTTCGGCCACCAACACCAGCATTGGTACATGTTAGACAGGTGTTCCTTGGACTTGATTGAGGTCTATAGACGCGGCCTAACTCCAGCCGGCGTGCAGGTATGCAATACATTACTTACTACGTACCATATAAACAAGGAGAAGCCAAGAATATATTTTAGCCCGTGCTAATTTTATTAGAAATAGTATTTTTCAATATTCTCATGAGGTTAACAAACGATTTGTCGACTCGTGTATTCTGAATATATATATAAAAAGAAATATGTTCCAATTATTTATTTATTTGATCTCTCAGCTTCTCCAGATGGTCAAGTCCATGAGTAGCTCGACCCCGGCCATATCCCAGGAGCGACCCTCTTCCACCGTATACCAGGAGCGATCCTCTTCCAGCATTACATCCGTAAGTAGTTTACGATTTATTTATTTTTATTATTTAAGATTTTATTTTCTATTTATTGATAAATTTAGCATTGGGTATTTTGTCTCTAAGGCCATCTCCAACAGCGTATGAGCTGCTGGAAATGGCTCAACTCATTCCCAGTCACACGTTACTGAACATGTGACAAGGAATGAGTTGCTCACCTGCGCCTCAAGCCATCTCCAGAAGCATATGAGCTGCTGGAAATGGCTCAACTCATCCCCTGTCACATGCTACTGAGGGGATGAGTTGGTCACCCTGCGCTTCACTGGGTGATGAGCGGGTGAGCACAATTTTTTTTTTTAATTTACTCTTTATCGTCCACTACATGTTGTCTATCCAGTCCAGTCACCTTTTCTTATTTTTCTTTCTACCAAAACGTACTTAGACCACCCAATTATACTAGTAATAATACTTCTTTTAGTATAAGAAAAAGGGAAAAGGAAGCTTACGACTTCAAAACGTAGCCAAACACTCCACAAGACCACATTTTGGTAACAATAATGTTATAGCTCAAAATTGTTAATGCGAAATAATTTGTGTATTTTTGTATAATAACGGGTTCTTATATACTCGTAAAAGGCATAAATAGCTTTGAAAAATTTAGCGTGTGTTTGACTCTCAACTTAGCATCCATTTTAAGGAACTGAAAATAGTGTGTGGCTTTGGCTCTCTTTTAAGCCAATCGTTTCCACTGTTGGTCTCTTAGTATTGGGTAATTTTTATACAGACCCCCTGTTAGTTTCGTCAATTATGAATCTACCCCTGTTAGTTCAACAATAACATATTTCCCCTTGTTAGTGAAAAACAATTACATCTAGCCCCACAACTTTGACTTTTGGCGAATTAAGGCCTGAAAATGACAAATTTGCCCTCATCCAAAATTCAGATTTCATCAACAGCCAAACACCATCAACTTTACTTTATTGGACATTTGACTCTAAAATTCTTATTTTACTATTAACCTACATAACGTTTTTAAATTTCAAAATCATCCAAAATATTTTGAAAACAAGTCCCTACACATTTTATATTTCAATAGAAGCCCCAAAAATATTAAAACCAACAAAGAAATAATGAAAATAATAATCCCAAACAATAATTTAAAAGAAAAACAAGTCTGGATCGGAGCTATTTACAGTTCCGACTGGAGCTGTCACCTTCGACAAGAGCTGCCCAGCTCCAGTCGGAACTGTAAATAGCTTCAACCGGAGCTATTTACAGCTCCGGCGGAGCAGTGTAAAACAGCAGCTCCGCCGGAGGTGTTTACTGTCCGACCAGAGTTGCCAAAAATGGCAGGTCCGGTTGGACAACTCCCGTACCGGAAAATATTTCGGTACCAGAGTTTAGAGCTGGAAGAAGATGAAGGAAAAAAAAAATGAAAAGATAAATAAAAAAATAAAAAAAGGTAAAATAATAATATTGGTAAGGGCATGTTTGGGGAGGAAAGAAAATGTTAAGGTTTGTAAGTTGGTCAACATTTTTGGGTAAAATGGAGTTAGATATAATTGTTAAACTAATAGGGGGAAAATCGTAATTAGGTGCAGCAGTGGGGTAGTTTACGGAAATTTCCCTTTAATATTTTAATGAAATTCCCTTTTCTTTTTTATCTTCTCTTCTTTTTCTCTCTCTAGGTGTCAGTGATAATTTCTGCGGACACCCGTAAGCGTCTCCGCCGGCCCGTCTGCTAAATCGGCCAAAACCCAGCCTTTTTCGGCCCTGATTTCGAAATCAATTGCACCTTTTGATTCGTCTTTCGGCGATTTACAAGACCATTTGAGCCGATTTCAAAAACGTGGAATTTCACTTTTCTTACTACTCCGGATTTCGTCGAGATATAGGATTTTTCGCATTAAAAGAACCCACTTGGCAACTTAAATATTGACACTTCAATTTAGATTCGTCTAAGATCATCGTCTTATCCGAAACCATCCAAAACTGATGTCCTAGCAAAACAATGTATATACCCCACACGACATAGAGAGTCAAGGCATTGGAAATTTTCTATATTTCATAATACTTGCAACAGAACCTTATGCATAGTTCTGATCGGTATATTATTACAACCCACAAGCTCACCAATCCATACACGAAAAGAGCAGACATCCATCCTTGTAAATCGATCTCCTCCACTACCTTCTTCTCCACCGTCCCGGCCACTAAAACTGAAAAGTTAAACTCATTCTCTCCACCTCTTCTCTCCTATTAAAGGCTAGATTGAATTCATACCATCAATATTCTCGTAATCTGTTCAGTTTGGCTTGGTACATATATAGTTTTATGATATTTTTGCCCTCACTCTGTTTTTTTAATCTATGATAGTAGTAAATTTGTTTATGGCTTTTGAGGGTTACTTGTTAGCATTTATTATTTATTATTGGTTTGAATTATTTATATTTTATTTTTGTTAGACTTTAATGATTTTATCATTATTTATTTGGAGTATTAATTTGCAATGTCTCTTTTGTATTTTTTGTATTTATAGTTTTTCTTAAGGCGGTGGAGACCTGGTAAAAAATATTATGGCTAGAGCCTTATATTTTACTCGTTTTTTTAACTAGACGAGACTAATCTCGACTTAGAATGCTATTTTTGGCAATGTGTGTGTGAAGGGGTGTTTACCTTGACAGGGTGATTAAATAATTTGAAGCTTACTTTGATTAACTATAATTTCCCACAGAGAGACATGTTGTTCTCCATGGCGTTCAACGCGATCCCTGTTATGGCGATCACAGGTGCATGTACAATCATGTGATCAAGATTCAAGAACAGCGTATGTACTTTAAATATGCGTACATGTTGTCTTTTGATATGATTAGTTTTCACTGGCTTAATTTGTAGTATTTGTTTTGTTGTAATAAAGAACAGCGCTAGCGCTTATACTTAAGTATGATGCTTTTTTTTTTTTTTAAATGGCTAAACTTTTATTCAACAACAAGAGTTTCAAGTACAAGAAGATGTGCATAAATAATGCACACTAAAACGAAAGCTACAACAAAACCGAGCAAGGGCCTAAACGAGATCAAGAAACAACCTCCAACTCCGTTTTGACCGTCACAAACCTTAACCCCCCTCGTCTAGTATGTCCGTCTTTCTAGCAAGAGGCCGAGACTCGGGGGTTTGCAAGTTATACCACCAACTTTTGGTCAAGGCTTAAGGATCGAGAGGGCAATGCCTTCTGATGCAAGTGTAGGGGACTTAGCTGGAGACGGAAGGTGATTTTCTCCCAAGGGTCACGAAACAAAACGAAAAAGGAAGTGGTCCAGAGACGTCTACACAACCAATCTACACTGATACAAACAAAGCAAAATCACCAAAGCTCACAAAAGTTATCCTAACCGCCAGAGGGAAGTCGGGGAAGAAGACAACAATAGAACCAAAGAGTCCGCCACGGGGAGTCTAAGCCAAGGGCACCACCGTCAAAGTTTGGAAGAAAAGCACCCGCAAACAAGTAGAAACCAAGAGGGAAGCAACACAAGTTGAGACAACCCCAAGCACTACATCGCATCACGGGAGCAGGGGTGGCTCTGGGTTTTGGATGCCCTGTTCCACCCCGTAAGATTGACCCCAAACAATCGTATAACAAGGGATAAAAAAACCAAAAAAATAAAAATAATAATAAAAATGGTTCACCACAAGGATCGATCCAAGGACCTAAGGTAAGGAAGATACTTACCAAAACTTATCACCACTTGGGACATTATATCTCAATGAATTATAGGCATAAACAAAAGTATATAACCATTATATAAAATAAATTGAGGTCCCACCTTTTACGAGGCCCTGTGCGGTCGGACTGACTGAACAGGGCCTGAGCCGCCCCTGCACGGGAGGGCTCACAATCAAGCAACCACGAGCAGTACTGCTGTATTTTGCAATTTTAGATGGAGGATATACTTGTATAATTCCATTGTATGGTAGAGGATCTTTCTTCCAAAACCGTACTCGTGACCGGTCAACGTTAGGCCGGCTCGACTACTTATGTTCGTGCAAGTCACGATCAATCACCAAAGGGTGTGCGCCCGACTTGCTGACTGTACTCCTGAATTGATATTAATAACACTATTGGTTCACAATTGTGTCGTATAGAAATTGCTCAAGATCGGATAAACAAGAAAAAGCAGATTAACAAGTTATTGGAACAAAGGATACGTTTGAACATTATTTTCATAATGAGCTAAGACTAAACTCAGCTAAAATGCTATTCGAACTCGACAGTACTAAGCTCATGATATAACAGCACTAAACATGTTGCATGATGATGGCGCAACATCACAACTATTACTTCTTCAATGCTACACAAATAGACTTCTTCCCGCCCCTGCATGTAGGAATCCTTCAAACATCTCACGGGAAATCTTAGTTTTCAAATTGTTACAATATTTAGTATATATAAGAGGGATGAGTGAGTATAGGAACAGGCGAAGTAAGAAAAATTCACAAAATATGACGAGTAGAATCGGTAATTTTTTGGAGTCCATTATAGAATTTGGCCTTTTTACAATTTTTTTTCTTGTCAGAAAGCATGCATCACAAAACATTTCAACTATGCTTCTTACCATTTTGGTTGAACATTTCAAACCAGTAGGATATACATTTCATTTAATTGTTTCTCGTTGTGTGCTTCAACCTATAGGATATATGTATGTACATGTGTGAGGCATGTTCCCAGTTCTTCAAATTCTGAGTACTCATGACTGCCCTTTGTTCAAAATGCCGCAGTTATCATCTATTAGGACATTGAATTGTAACATCGTGATGCTTCCTTCATTTCACAAGCTTGATAACCTTACGACCCTCTGGGTCAGGGTCAGCTTTGATGACAAGATGATTCCAGTTCCAAAGTTTGCCATGGCAGAGTGATGAAATAGCTAGTTTGGAAGCTTACTTTGATTAACTATATAATGTCCAGAAAGTTAACTTGATTAATTAAAATTCCCACGGGTGGATATTTTGTTGTGTAAATTGCAGTTTTGGTATTCTAACTCTCCATTCTCCGCGGTTACGGTCCTTTTTTAAAAAAAAGCACACTAATATGGTCCCCTATCTAACTCTCCGTCCTCCGCTGATTAGCCACGACTGATGACTATGTGGACGAACTGAACTGTGGGGCGAATTAGAGAATTCAGTGTGGGTGAATTGATTGAGGCGAATTAGTGTGTATTTGGGGAAAATTTTCCTCCCGATTCAAAAGTCCCCAATTTAACCTCATTATATACTATGACCTCAATTCCAAAAACTTGTTCGTTATGAGCTACAAATACGGAATGCAAGAGCTATGTATCAGAGTTTATGAAGTTCTAAGCTATGAAAGCAGAGCTTATCAAGATGTGTTTCAGATTCATTAAGCTCTGTTTACATAGTATCAAGCTGCTCACATTCACAATTATGGAGGCCACAGGTGGTGGATGTACAATCATGTGATCAAGAAGCCCCAACCCCCCCCCCCCACACACACACACACATATATCCACAGAAGTGGGTAGCCTTAACCGGATGTGTGGTAACAGGTAAAGCCCGAAGGTCGTTCCCGTCCCTGTCGGGGGAGATGCCAACCATCTCTCCTTTCTACGAACACCCACACACTCATTTGTCATTGCGTACATTACATACGTGCGTGTTGTCTTTTGATAATTCGTTTCAATGGCTTTATCAGAAACAAGCTGAAATTAAGTTTAAAGACATGATTGAAGCAATCTTATTGATTGAAAAATTCTTGGTGAATATACAGATCCAAACCTATGTACTTCTATTTAAACTAGGAATATGTAATCTAGTACTAATAATCTAATAAATGAGATACCTTGTGATTCTTCTTGCCAAGCCCTATGTCAATTTTGTCTTGTCACTTTCAGCAACCCGGTTTTGATTTGCAGAGAAGAACCCTACTTTATATGCATCGAAACTGGGAAGACGACGATCCTTTGCATTGTACCGCCTTGAGAATATTTTAAAGTTTGAAAACAATAATACAGAGGAAATGAATTGTGACTTTGGGTGATTTTTAATACCCTGCTAGTGACTCTAATAACAAAAATAATCTACTTATGCACATAATTACATTTTAATTCAAAGTCAACACAAATTCATTATTCCAAAATTTGATTTTGAATAATCCAAACAGCCTTAGTGTTTTAAAATATAAAAAGACAAAAATATTTATTTTTTCCTTGTCTCTTTTTTTCTTTTTTATTTTCTTTTTCCTTTTCTCTTTTTATTTTTTTCTTTTTTCTTTTTCCTTTTCTCTTTCTTTTTCACTTCTTCTCCATCTCCGGTACCAATTCCGGTACCGGAGGTAGCTCCGGCAACCGGAGCAGACATGCTCCGATCGGAGCATGTTTTCCGATTGGAGCATGTCTGCTCCAATATGGAGCATTGAAGCTCCAGACCGGAGCTTGTTTTGCTCCGATCTGGAGCGTTGCGAAACTCCAATCATATTTTTTCTCCCCCGATCTGGAGTTTCGAAACTCCAGATCGGAGTTTGTGAAGAAGAAGAAGAGTGGAAAAAAAAAAGAAAATAAAAAGTAAAGGGAAAATGTAAAAAAAAGAAAAAGAAAAATATAAGTATAAAATGTAAGGGTTGTTTGGATTCATCAAATTTAAATTTTGAAATACTGAATTTGTGTTGACTTTGGACTAAAATGTAATTGTGTGCACATGGAGGTATTTTTGAGAAAAGGACCATTAGTTGTAACTAAAAATCAAATTGATATAGAGGGGGTAAATTGCCAAAAACTCACGATGATAGGCTATGTGCCTTTCTTGGTTGTTATCTAGATTCCAATGGATCAATTCCAGAGGAATTGTATCACATTTCCTGTCAGAAGTACATGAATGTTAGATATGTTTGCTGACATGATGACATGGTTTACATATATAGTTCACCTATACTTCATTGATGCTACTACATCAGTCAGCTTTCCTCAGATCAAGAACGGGTGGTTATTTAATTTCTATGTGCCATTTTTGATCCACTCTCCGTCAGAAGTGGTCAACAATGACCGCGTTCATTTTGAGGATGGACGGACTGTATTTATCAGGAGATATTTTGTAGACTTCAACTTGTCAATTCCCATTTCTCTTCCTTTTCAATGTTCCTTTCAAACCAATACCTTCATGATCATACTCAGGATACCTTCCCTTAAGTCGGACAAGGCTAGCTGGAAAGACTTGGGAAGAGAAAGTCTCTGGTAGGCCCGAAATTGTAATACTACTCCGGCATTTATTCTTCACAACACAACACCAATACTTGTTATTACCCACCTGGAGCAGGACAAGCTCTTTGCTCTTCAAGTAAGCTACAGGCCTAACATTACCCTCCTTGATGCAATCCTCACGTCCTAACCACATTAACTCGGTCCACATTTCTTCAGAAGCAGAATCCATAGTCATCCATAGTTCGAAGCTATCCATATCACGACTAGTGAAACTTAGAAACAAGCGGCCACCCAATACATCTAATTGCATGATGTCGCCAGAATGTGCACCTACTATTGACAATGGAACAATGCGGAAAGTCTTAGTTGTGAGATCAAGAGCAATGATACGGTTAACAATGTATCCCTCCAGCTTAAGTATACTTGCAGCCCAATACAATGAGCAATGATAAACGTTTATTCTTGATATCATGCCACTTGTAACCCTTAATGTTAGAAAGATATCCTAAAATATGCATTCTTGTGATCTAGGATCAAATTTATTTGTTTGAACTGTGTTGGTGTAAACATGAGCCAAGCATCCAAATGTTTCATTCTTATATACAATACTCGAGTTTATTGTTATACACAAGTTCATATGGAGTTTTGTTATGTAATTTCATAGAAGGGACTCTATATATGATATATGAAGCTGTAAGAATAGCCTCTCCCCAAAATCTCAGTGGCATACCGCATAGATGATGCACATCATTATAGCTCTTGTCATGCACGTTCAACAAATGTTGGTGTTTTCTCTCTACAACATTATTTTGTTGTGGAGTAGAGGGCATGATTTTTTGTTAATCATCCCCTTTCTTTGCAATATATTATGGCATATGGATTCTAATCCATTGCCAGTTCTTATTTTCTTAAATTTCACATCAAAATGTCTTTCTAAAAATTCAATGAAGTATAAAGTTTCTTTTACATGTGTTCTTAATTTCTAACATATGAATCCATGCCATCCTATTGTAATCATCTACTACTGTTAGGAATTAACTTTGATTATTAATTGTAGATGTTGAAAACGGACCCCAGACATCACGAAAACGATTGTAAGCGGACTACCTACACCACCAACGACAACAACAAAAATTGAGACTTGTTATAAGACTTGTTATATTGTTTCAAATTAATTCCAATGGATGGATAGAAATCCATTTATAAAACATTGTGTTAAACCGAGAGGAACAAGATAAACAGACCAGTTTAAATAAAAAAAATCGGTTATAAGACCATCTCCAACCATGGGTCTAATGAGAGTCTTATGTATAAAATTCTCATAAGACTCATGGTTGGAGAGGTTAAAAAGTGAGTCTTATCTTCTTATACATAAGATGAGTATTCCCACATAAGATCAATTTAATGAGGTCTTATGTAATTTTTTATTTTTTTTTCTTTCTCTCTTTCTTCCCACTTTATTTGTTTGTTTCCCTGTTTGTTAATGAAAAATAAAATAATAAAAAATTGCATATTTGAGAGTTATGATAGAATGATGATGTGACGAGTGTTAACCTCTCATGGTTGGAGATGTCTAAGAGGTTCGGCCGAATTGGACAACCCCTACGGTCCAATAGAATTATGAACATGCGATAGAGTTGTAGCCCGGTCATTCTTTCCTAGGAATTTTGTATTGACTACGTATAAACACTTTTGCAATAATTATGCTTATGCGGCAAGCCTGGTTAGTGCAAGTAATGGGCTAGCTCAAGTGCTCAACCACAAAGTAATGGGCTTGCATCTGATTGTTGGATCTAATCATTTAACCCAAGTTTAGGTTATCGGACCATGCATTACTCATCTATTTTCTTAGCTTGTTTATATATATATATATATATAAAAGAAAATAGATGAGAAAATATATATATTTTACAAGGTGTAGATAATGAGTGTGGTATGTAGTTAGTGGAAAAGTCCACAATACATGTGAGATATTAAAGAATGCCAAAAAGGAAAGAAAAAATAAGGGAAAAATACAAAAATAAACCAATAACAATAACTAATTACATAAAAAGCCACATTCAAACAACATTTACAAAGTGCTCGCTCCTTACTAACTTGCGGACCTCAAAATCTCGCTAAAGTGTATTTAATGAAGATTTTTGAAATCCGCTTACATAAATGGACCTCAAAATCTCGCTCAACTGGGTTTAATAGCAAGTTTGACATCTGGAAGCTAGTTTCAGTGGCTGAAACTAGCTAAAAATGACTGAAACTAGCTAATAATGACTGAAACTAGCTAAAAATGACTGAAACTAGCTAATAATGACTGAAACTAGCTAAAAATGATTGAAACAAGTTGAAACTAACTGTAGGTTTAAATAGGTTGTATGAACCCTAATAGCTCTTTTTCGAGATTGACAACCTTGTGTTAGCTTAATAATTGGATTCGATAGGTAAAACAAGTTAGTGATATACTGGTATCACAAACCTAGATATTTTTCTAGCTAGTGACACATATCAAACTTGTATCAATCATATACTAATCTCTACCAGTAGCATTCTATCTCTTTGATTAAATGTCCAGTATTGTGTGCCTTTCTCCTAGGCTGCTCTTCGGGATGATATATATATATATATATATATATATATATATATATATATATATATATATATATATATATATATATATATATATATATATATATATATATATATATATATATATATATATATATATATATATATATATATATATATATATATATATATATATATATATATATATATATATATATATATATTCAATCGGTAACACTTATCCACACCAATTACAAGATACGTGAGCATGCAAGTCGATCGACTTCCTTCTCGGAACATGCAACTAGATGTGCATAAAAAATAAAAAATAAAAAGAATCCAATGATCCGGAACATGTAAGTCCTTCTCGTTCTCGGACCGTTGGGTCTTCAATCCTAATATTCCTTTCCTTTAATTTTAGGACCAGTTGGATTGCTCACGCAGAGCTCACTCACATATGCAATGTAATATTGCTTTAGAAACTGGAAAAGAAAAACAATCCTCTACCAAGCTCTTGTTCTAGCTATGTTTTCAACACGACGCGAGCCGAGAGCGAACCTAGGAAATTTCCATGGAAACAACTAGGCAAATGCAATGAGAATGACAGCACTAGTGCATGCCAAGAAATGAGTTATCGAAAAAAATGACAGCACTATTGAATGCCAAGAAATGGGCAGGAACGTACGTATCATCCAAACTGTGCTAAATGTATGATTGTAATTAAGTCGTCTCAAGATTTTTTTATTTTTTAAAAAACATTGGTGTCTGTCTATATTTTATATACCAATCAAATGCTCGCTCTATATCTTCTTCTCTTGTTCTATACTAGTATATATATGTCTGTCTTATTACTCTCCAATTCCTCAGGAGAGATTCCACTTACGTACAGTCTCTAGCTCTTTCAGTCAGGTGATCAGATTTTCTTAATTAGGTTTCGATTGCTCAATCGGTCTTTTTCATTTCACGTTTGGGTTTTGTTCAGTTCAGATTGTGCGCTGTTTATGTTTTGTACTTCATTCATTCGTCCAATAATAAATGTAACACTTGATTTTATCAACTTTTTCAAGGGTCATTTTGACATTAAATTATTCTTAAATCATACGATAAAAATAATTAAAAATATCATATTATGAAATTATATTGTTTATTTTTTCATAATATAATTTTTTTAATTATTTTACTTGAATGATTTATAATTAATTTTAGAACAAACTAATCATTGAAAAAGTTAACAAAATCAAGTGTTACATTTGTTGTTTGACAGAGTAAAGTAGTAAGGTTATTATTGTTAATTATCGTTCTCGACTCGAATTTGGGATAAATATTTATCTTTGTAGCTTTCTTTTTCTTTTGCTTTCTCCAATATATCAATATTACATCATACATACCCAACATGTATCCGCGAATCTACACAGCTGAACAGAACCAATTGGGATAGGTTGTTGGCATCTTAGTCTCCGCCACACTTCAACTCCATTCCATTGCGGTGCACCCCCTTACAATTTTATTGAGCTTAATGAATCTGATTAAACTGTATAGTTTTATTTATTTTTATTTATTTTAATTATTTTTAATTGATGAAAATTACTTAATCTTAGGATTACATAGCAAGATTGACGTCATGTGCACTTGGTTTCAAACAACAAGATAATATTTTCATAAGTTTTGACCACTTTGATTTATACTTCACTTGTTCTTCTATATATAGTTGATCGACCTGACTTGTTGATATTTTCCTCAATTAGCTAGGATTAATTGGAGATCAGAGATAAAAAGATCGATCATCATGGAAAGACTAAGGGTAATTGGGATTAATGTATACAATCAGTCAGATGAAGAAACCAGAAGAGCAGTTAGCGATGTGATAAGGAGAATTGACTCTGACAGGGATGGCAAAGTTACCATCAATGAATTGATGGAGTCAGGTCTCTTCACCAATGAACTTCTCTCGCTACACCAGCAATTTGACTTCGACCATAATGGATTCCTGGATTTTTATGAAACCTGGGTCCTGTTATATTACACGTTTCTGGTGCGAGATCTATTGGGGAGGGCGTCATACATTCGTACAGGTCCAAGAAACTGTGATGGCTGTCGTGCCATGATACCCTTTGTGGACTTCTCTTGCTTCATGTGTCTCGCATCATTTCCAGGGACGTACGACCTCTGTCATGTTTGTTATCAGAGAGATGTACACTTCGGCCACCAACACCAGCATTGGTACATGTTAGACAGGTGTTCCTTGGACTTGATTGAGGTCTATAGACGCGGCCTAACTCCAGCCGGCGTGCAGGTATGCAATACATTACTTACTACGTACCATATAAACAAGGAGAAGCCAAGAATATATTTTAGCCCGTGCTAATTTTATTAGAAATAGTATTTTTCAATATTCTCATGAGGTTAACAAACGATTTGTCGACTCGTGTATTCTGAATATATATATATAAAAAGAAATATGTTCCAATTATTTATTTATTTGATCTCTCAGCTTCTCCAGATGGTCAAGTCCATGAGTAGCTCGACCCCGGCCATATCCCAGGAGCGACCCTCTTCCACCGTATACCAGGAGCGATCCTCTTCCAGCATTACATCCGTAAGTAGTTTACGATTTATTTATTTTTATTATTTAAGATTTTATTTTCTATTTTATTGATAAATTTAGCATTGGGTATTTTGTCTCTAAGGCCATCTCCAACAGCGTATGAGCTGCTGGAAATGGCTCAACTCATTCCCAGTCACACGTTACTGAACATGTGACAAGGAATGAGTTGCTCACCTGCGCCTCAAGCCATCTCCAGAAGCATATGAGCTGCTGGAAATGGCTCAACTCATCCCCTGTCACATGCTACTGAGGGGATGAGTTGGTCACCCTGCGCTTCACTGGGTGATGAGCGGGTGAGCACAATTTTTTTTTTTAATTTACTCTTTATCGTCCACTACATGTTGTCTATCCAGTCCAGTCACCTTTTCTTATTTTTCTTTCTACCAAAACGTACTTAGACCACCCAATTATACTAGTAATAATACTTCTTTTAGTATAAGAAAAAGGGAAAAGGAAGCTTACGACTTCAAAACGTAGCCAAACACTCCACAAGACCACATTTTGGTAACAATAATGTTATAGCTCAAAATTGTTAATGCGAAATAATTTGTGTATTTTTGTATAATAACGGGTTCTTATATACTCGTAAAAGGCATAAATAGCTTTGAAAAATTTAGCGTGTGTTTGACTCTCAACTTAGCATCCATTTTAAGGAACTGAAAATAGTGTGTGGCTTTGGCTCTCTTTTAAGCCAATCGTTTCCACTGTTGGTCTCTTAGTATTGGGTAATTTTTATACAGACCCCCTGTTAGTTTCGTCAATTATGAATCTACCCCTGTTAGTTCAACAATAACATATTTCCCCTTGTTAGTGAAAAACAATTACATCTAGCCCCACAACTTTGACTTTTGGCGAATTAAGGCCTGAAAATGACAAATTTGCCCTCATCCAAAATTCAGATTTCATCAACAGCCAAACACCATCAACTTTACTTTATTGGACATTTGACTCTAAAATTTCTTATTTTACTATTAACCTACATAACGTTTTTAAATTTCAAAATCATCCAAAATATTTTTGAAAACAAGTCCCTACACATTTTATATTTCAATAGAAGCCCCAAAAATATTAAAACCAACAAAGAAATAATGAAAATAATAATCCCAAACAATAATTTAAAAGAAAAACAAGTCTGGATCGGAGCTATTTACAGTTCCGACTGGAGCTGTCACCTTCGACAAGAGCTGCCCAGCTCCAGTCGGAACTGTAAATAGCTTCAACCGGAGCTATTTACAGCTCCGGCGGAGCAGTGTAAAACAGCAGCTCCGCCGGAGGTGTTTACTGTCCGACCAGAGTTGCCAAAAATGGCAGGTCCGGTTGGACAACTCCCGTACCGGAAAATATTTCGGTACCAGAGTTTAGAGCTGGAAGAAGATGAAGGAAAAAAAAATGAAAAGATAAATAAAAAAATAAAAAAAGGTAAAATAATAATATTGGTAAGGGCATGTTTGGGGAGGAAAGAAAATGTTAAGGTTTGTAAGTTGGTCAACATTTTTGGGTAAAATGGAGTTAGATATAATTGTTAAACTAATAGGGGGAAAATCGTAATTAGGTGCAGCAGTGGGGTAGTTTACGGAAATTTCCCTTTAATATTTTAATGAAATTCCCTTTTCTTTTTTATCTTCTCTTCTTTTTCTCTCTCTAGGTGTCAGTGATAATTTCTGCGGACACCCGTAAGCGTCTCCGCCGGCCCGTCTGCTAAATCGGCCAAAACCCAGCCTTTTTCGGTCCTGATTTCGAAATCAATTGCACCTTTTGATTCGTCTTTCGGCGATTTACAAGACCATTTGAGCCGATTTCAAAAACGTGGAATTTCACTTTTCTTACTACTCCGGATTTCGTCGAGATATAGGATTTTTCGCATTAAAAGAACCCACTTGGCAACTTAAATATTGACACTTCAATTTAGATTCGTCTAAGATCATCGTCTTATCCGAAACCATCCAAAACTGATGTCCTAGCAAAACAATGTATATACCCCACACGACATAGAGAGTCAAGGCATTGGAAATTTTCTATATTTCATAATACTTGCAACAGAACCTTATGCATAGTTCTGATCGGTATATTATTACAACCCACAAGCTCACCAATCCATACACGAAAAGAGCAGACATCCATCCTTGTAAATCGATCTCCTCCACTACCTTCTTCTCCACCGTCCCGGCCACTAAAACTGAAAAGTTAAACTCATTCTCTCCACCTCTTCTCTCCTATTAAAGGCTAGATTGAATTCATACCATCAATATTCTCGTAATCTGTTCAGTTTGGCTTGGTACATATATAGTTTTATGATATTTTTGCCCTCACTCTGTTTTTTTAATCTATGATAGTAGTAAATTTGTTTATGGCTTTTGAGGGTTACTTGTTAGCATTTATTATTTATTATTGGTTTGAATTATTTATATTTTATTTTTGTTAGACTTTAATGATTTTATCATTATTTATTTGGAGTATTAATTTGCAATGTCTCTTTTGTATTTTTTGTATTTATAGTTTTTCTTAAGGCGGTGGAGACCTGGTAAAAAATATTATGGCTAGAGCCTTATATTTTACTCGTTTTTTTAACTAGACGAGACTAATCTCGACTTAGAATGCTATTTTTGGCAATGTGTGTGTGAAGGGGTGTTTACCTTGACAGGGTGATTAAATAATTTGAAGCTTACTTTGATTAACTATAATTTCCCACAGAGAGACATGTTGTTCTCCATGGCGTTCAACGCGATCCCTGTTATGGCGATCACAGGTGCATGTACAATCATGTGATCAAGATTCAAGAACAGCGTATGTACTTTAAATATGCGTACATGTTGTCTTTTGATATGATTAGTTTTCACTGGCTTAATTTGTAGTATTTGTTTTGTTGTAATAAAGAACAGCGCTAGCGCTTATACTTAAGTATGATGCTTTTTTTTTTTTTTTAAATGGCTAAACTTTTATTCAACAACAAGAGTTTCAAGTACAAGAAGATGTGCATAAATAATGCACACTAAAACGAAAGCTACAACAAAACCGAGCAAGGGCCTAAACGAGATCAAGAAACAACCTCCAACTCCGTTTTGACCGTCACAAACCTTAACCCCCCTCGTCTAGTATGTCCGTCTTTCTAGCAAGAGGCCGAGACTCGGGGGTTTGCAAGTTATACCACCAACTTTTGGTCAAGGCTTAAGGATCGAGAGGGCAATGCCTTCTGATGCAAGTGTAGGGGACTTAGCTGGAGACGGAAGGTGATTTTCTCCCAAGGGTCACGAAACAAAACGAAAAAGGAAGTGGTCCAGAGACGTCTACACAACCAATCTACACTGATACAAACAAAGCAAAATCACCAAAGCTCACAAAAGTTATCCTAACCGCCAGAGGGAAGTCGGGGAAGAAGACAACAATAGAACCAAAGAGTCCGCCACGGGGAGTCTAAGCCAAGGGCACCACCGTCAAAGTTTGGAAGAAAAGCACCCGCAAACAAGTAGAAACCAAGAGGGAAGCAACACAAGTTGAGACAACCCCAAGCACTACATCGCATCACGGGAGCAGGGGTGGCTCTGGGTTTTGGATGCCCTGTTCCACCCCGTAAGATTGACCCCAAACAATCGTATAACAAGGGATAAAAAAACCAAAAAATAAAAATAATAATAAAAATGGTTCACCACAAGGATCGATCCAAGGACCTAAGGTAAGGAAGATACTTACCAAAACTTATCACCACTTGGGACATTATATCTCAATGAATTATAGGCATAAACAAAAGTATATAACCATTATATAAAATAAATTGAGGTCCCACCTTTTACGAGGCCCTGTGCGGTCGGACTGACTGAACAGGGCCTGAGCCGCCCCTGCACGGGAGGGCTCACAATCAAGCAACCACGAGCAGTACTGCTGTATTTTGCAATTTTAGATGGAGGATATACTTGTATAATTCCATTGTATGGTAGAGGATCTTTCTTCCAAAACCGTACTCGTGACCGGTCAACGTTAGGCCGGCTCGACTACTTATGTTCGTGCAAGTCACGATCAATCACCAAAGGGTGTGCGCCCGACTTGCTGACTGTACTCCTGAATTGATATTAATAACACTATTGGTTCACAATTGTGTCGTATAGAAATTGCTCAAGATCGGATAAACAAGAAAAAGCAGATTAACAAGTTATTGGAACAAAGGATACGTTTGAACATTATTTTCATAATGAGCTAAGACTAAACTCAGCTAAAATGCTATTCGAACTCGACAGTACTAAGCTCATGATATAACAGCACTAAACATGTTGCATGATGATGGCGCAACATCACAACTATTACTTCTTCAATGCTACACAAATAGACTTCTTCCCGCCCCTGCATGTAGGAATCCTTCAAACATCTCACGGGAAATCTTAGTTTTCAAATTGTTACAATATTTAGTATATATAAGAGGGATGAGTGAGTATAGGAACAGGCGAAGTAAGAAAAATTCACAAAAATATGACGAGTAGAATCGGTAATTTTTTGGAGTCCATTATAGAATTGGCCTTTTACAATTTTTTTTCTTGTCAGAAAGCATGCATCACAAAACATTTCAACTATGCTTCTTACCATTTTGGTTGAACATTTCAAACCAGTAGGATATACATTTCATTTAATTGTTTCTCGTTGTGTGCTTCAACCTATAGGATATATGTATGTACATGTGTGAGGCATGTTCCCAGTTCTTCAAATTCTGAGTACTCATGACTGCCCTTTGTTCAAAATGCCGCAGTTATCATCTATTAGGACATTGAATTGTAACATCGTGATGCTTCCTTCATTTCACAAGCTTGATAACCTTACGACCCTCTGGGTCAGGGTCAGCTTTGATGACAAGATGATTCCAGTTCCAAAGTTTGCCATGGCAGAGTGATGAAATAGCTAGTTTGGAAGCTTACTTTGATTAACTATATAATGTCCAGAAAGTTAACTTGATTAATTAAAATTCCCACGGGTGGATATTTTGTTGTGTAAATTGCAGTTTTGGTATTCTAACTCTCCATTCTCCGCGGTTACGGTCCTTTTTTAAAAAAAAGCACACTAATATGGTCCCCTATCTAACTCTCCGTCCTCCGCTGATTAGCCACGACTGATGACTATGTGGACGAACTGAACTGTGGGGCGAATTAGAGAATTCAGTGTGGGTGAATTGATTGAGGCGAATTAGTGTGTATTTGGGGAAAATTTTCCTCCCGATTCAAAAGTCCCCAATTTAACCTCATTATATACTATGACCTCAATTCCAAAAACTTGTTCGTTATGAGCTACAAATACGGAATGCAAGAGCTATGTATCAGAGTTTATGAAGTTCTAAGCTATGAAAGCAGAGCTTATCAAGATGTGTTTCAGATTCATTAAGCTCTGTTTACATAGTATCAAGCTGCTCACATTCACAATTATGGAGGCCACAGGTGGTGGATGTACAATCATGTGATCAAGAAGCCCCAACCCCCCCCCCCCACACACACACACACATATATCCACAGAAGTGGGTAGCCTTAACCGGATGTGTGGTAACAGGTAAAGCCCGAAGGTCGTTCCCGTCCCTGTCGGGGGAGATGCCAACCATCTCTCCTTTCTACGAACACCCACACACTCATTTGTCATTGCGTACATTACATACGTGCGTGTTGTCTTTTGATAATTCGTTTCAATGGCTTTATCAGAAACAAGCTGAAATTAAGTTTAAAGACATGATTGAAGCAATCTTATTGATTGAAAAATTCTTGGTGAATATACAGATCCAAACCTATGTACTTCTATTTAAACTAGGAATATGTAATCTAGTACTAATAATCTAATAAATGAGATACCTTGTGATTCTTCTTGCCAAGCCCTATGTCAATTTTGTCTTGTCACTTTCAGCAACCCGGTTTTGATTTGCAGAGAAGAACCCTACTTTATATGCATCGAAACTGGGAAGACGACGATCCTTTGCATTGTACCGCCTTGAGAATATTTTAAAGTTTGAAAACAATAATACAGAGGAAATGAATTGTGACTTTGGGTGATTTTTAATACCCTGCTAGTGACTCTAATAACAAAAATAATCTACTTATGCACATAATTACATTTTAATTCAAAGTCAACACAAATTCATTATTCCAAAATTTGATTTTGAATAATCCAAACAGCCTTAGTGTTTTAAAATATAAAAAGACAAAAATATTTATTTTTTCCTTGTCTCTTTTTTTCTTTTTTATTTTCTTTTTCCTTTTCTCTTTTTATTTTTTTCTTTTTTCTTTTTCCTTTTCTCTTTCTTTTTCACTTCTTCTCCATCTCCGGTACCAATTCCGGTACCGGAGGTAGCTCCGGCAACCGGAGCAGACATGCTCCGATCGGAGCATGTTTTCCGATTGGAGCATGTCTGCTCCAATATGGAGCATTGAAGCTCCAGACCGGAGCTTGTTTTGCTCCGATCTGGAGCGTTGCGAAACTCCAATCATATTTTTTCTCCCCCGATCTGGAGTTTCGAAACTCCAGATCGGAGTTTGTGAAGAAGAAGAAGAGTGGAAAAAAAAAAGAAAATAAAAAGTAAAGGGAAAATGTAAAAAAAAGAAAAAGAAAAATATAAGTATAAAATGTAAGGGTTGTTTGGATTCATCAAATTTAAATTTTGAAATACTGAATTTGTGTTGACTTTGGACTAAAATGTAATTGTGTGCACATGGAGGTATTTTTGAGAAAAGGACCATTAGTTGTAACTAAAAATCAAATTGATATAGAGGGGGTAAATTGCCAAAAACTCACGATGATAGGCTATGTGCCTTTCTTGGTTGTTATCTAGATTCCAATGGATCAATTCCAGAGGAATTGTATCACATTTCCTGTCAGAAGTACATGAATGTTAGATATGTTTGCTGACATGATGACATGGTTTACATATATAGTTCACCTATACTTCATTGATGCTACTACATCAGTCAGCTTTCCTCAGATCAAGAACGGGTGGTTATTTAATTTCTATGTGCCATTTTTGATCCACTCTCCGTCAGAAGTGGTCAACAATGACCGCGTTCATTTTGAGGATGGACGGACTGTATTTATCAGGAGATATTTTGTAGACTTCAACTTGTCAATTCCCATTTCTCTTCCTTTTCAATGTTCCTTTCAAACCAATACCTTCATGATCATACTCAGGATACCTTCCCTTAAGTCGGACAAGGCTAGCTGGAAAGACTTGGGAAGAGAAAGTCTCTGGTAGGCCCGAAATTGTAATACTACTCCGGCATTTATTCTTCACAACACAACACCAATACTTGTTATTACCCACCTGGAGCAGGACAAGCTCTTTGCTCTTCAAGTAAGCTACAGGCCTAACATTACCCTCCTTGATGCAATCCTCACGTCCTAACCACATTAACTCGGTCCACATTTCTTCAGAAGCAGAATCCATAGTCATCCATAGTTCGAAGCTATCCATATCACGACTAGTGAAACTTAGAAACAAGCGGCCACCCAATACATCTAATTGCATGATGTCGCCAGAATGTGCACCTACTATTGACAATGGAACAATGCGGAAAGTCTTAGTTGTGAGATCAAGAGCAATGATACGGTTAACAATGTATCCCTCCAGCTTAAGTATACTTGCAGCCCAATACAATGAGCAATGATAAACGTTTATTCTTGATATCATGCCACTTGTAACCCTTAATGTTAGAAAGATATCCTAAAATATGCATTCTTGTGATCTAGGATCAAATTTATTTGTTTGAACTGTGTTGGTGTAAACATGAGCCAAGCATCCAAATGTTTCATTCTTATATACAATACTCGAGTTTATTGTTATACACAAGTTCATATGGAGTTTTGTTATGTAATTTCATAGAAGGGACTCTATATATGATATATGAAGCTGTAAGAATAGCCTCTCCCCAAAATCTCAGTGGCATACCGCATAGATGATGCACATCATTATAGCTCTTGTCATGCACGTTCAACAAATGTTGGTGTTTTCTCTCTACAACATTATTTTGTTGTGGAGTAGAGGGCATGATTTTTTGTTAATCATCCCCTTTCTTTGCAATATATTATGGCATATGGATTCTAATCCATTGCCAGTTCTTATTTTCTTAAATTTCACATCAAAATGTCTTTCTAAAAATTCAATGAAGTATAAAGTTTCTTTTACATGTGTTCTTAATTTCTAACATATGAATCCATGCCATCCTATTGTAATCATCTACTACTGTTAGGAATTAACTTTGATTATTAATTGTAGATGTTGAAAACGGACCCCAGACATCACGAAAACGATTGTAAGCGGACTACCTACACCACCAACGACAACAACAAAAATTGAGACTTGTTATAAGACTTGTTATATTGTTTCAAATTAATTCCAATGGATGGATAGAAATCCATTTATAAAACATTGTGTTAAACCGAGAGGAACAAGATAAACAGACCAGTTTAAATAAAAAAAATCGGTTATAAGACCATCTCCAACCATGGGTCTAATGAGAGTCTTATGTATAAAATTCTCATAAGACTCATGGTTGGAGAGGTTAAAAAGTGAGTCTTATCTTCTTATACATAAGATGAGTATTCCCACATAAGATCAATTTAATGAGGTCTTATGTAATTTTTTATTTTTTTTTCTTTCTCTCTTTCTTCCCACTTTATTTGTTTGTTTCCCTGTTTGTTAATGAAAAATAAAATAATAAAAAATTGCATATTTGAGAGTTATGATAGAATGATGATGTGACGAGTGTTAACCTCTCATGGTTGGAGATGTCTAAGAGGTTCGGCCGAATTGGACAACCCCTACGGTCCAATAGAATTATGAACATGCGATAGAGTTGTAGCCCGGTCATTCTTTCCTAGGAATTTTGTATTGACTACGTATAAACACTTTTGCAATAATTATGCTTATGCGGCAAGCCTGGTTAGTGCAAGTAATGGGCTAGCTCAAGTGCTCAACCACAAAGTAATGGGCTTGCATCTGATTGTTGGATCTAATCATTTAACCCAAGTTTAGGTTATCGGACCATGCATTACTCATCTATTTTCTTAGCTTGTTTATATATATATATATATATATAAAAGAAAATAGATGAGAAAATATATATATTTTTACAAGGTGTAGATAATGAGTGTGGTATGTAGTTTAGTGGAAAAGTCCACAATACATGTGAGATATTAAAGAATGCCAAAAAGGAAAGAAAAAATAAGGGAAAAATACAAAAATAAACCAATAACAATAACTAATTACATAAAAAGCCACATTCAAACAACATTTACAAAGTGCTCGCTCCTTACTAACTTGCGGACCTCAAAATCTCGCTAAAGTGTATTTAATGAAGATTTTTGAAATCCGCTTACATAAATGGACCTCAAAATCTCGCTCAACTGGGTTTAATAGCAAGTTTGACATCTGGAAGCTAGTTTCAGTGGCTGAAACTAGCTAAAAATGACTGAAACTAGCTAATAATGACTGAAACTAGCTAAAAATGACTGAAACTAGCTAATAATGACTGAAACTAGCTAAAAATGATTGAAACAAGTTGAAACTAACTGTTAATTTTATATTTTTTTGTAAAATTAACTGTTAAAATTAGTTGTTAATTTTATAAAATGATTAAATTAAATCTAAAAACTTATTTATGGTAAACTAAAAAAATTAAAAAATATGGAAACTAAAATTATAAAAATATAAATCATTATTTTAACTGAAACAATAGTTTCAGACAAAAAGCTAGTTTCAGACAAAAGCTAGTTTCATAAACTAGCTGAAACTAGTTGAAACTAACTATTAATGCTAGTTTCAGCATCTTAAAATGTTAATTTCATTAGTTTCAACAACAAAAATGTTATTTTCATTAGTTTCAACATCATAATTGCTAGTTTAAGTAACAAAAATGCTAGTTTCGGCACACAAATGCTAGTTTCATTAGTTTCAGCAACATGTACAAATGCTAGTTTCAACAACAAAATGCTAGTTTCAGTAGTTTAAACATTATAAGTGCTAGTTTCAACCACAAAAATGCTAGTTTCAACAACACAGATGCTAGTTTCATTAGTTTCGGCAAACACGAATGCTAATTTCATTTGTTTCAGTGTCGCAAATGAACACAAAAATGCTAGTTTCATTAGATTCAACAACACATATGCTAGTTTCATTAGTTTCGGCAACACAAATGCTAGTTTCATTAGTTTTTGTATATATATAAATATTAATTAGTTGGAAAAAAATAGTTAAATATAATTAGTTAGTAATTAATTAACACTAATGGATGTCAAAAACACCATTAAAATCCATTTTAGCGAGAAAAATGACGTCCAGGTCCAATTTAGCGAGATTTGTGGAGAGTACTTGAAAAAAAAATAAGAACTTAAAAAAACTAAAAAATGGGAAAAGAAATACGTAAACAATGAAAAAAAATAGATGAATATATCCAAAGGTTAAAGTTTTATAAAATTCTGAATTTAATTTAAGTAAATTTTATTTGTCAATCTCATTCATTTTATTTTTTTTCAATTTGATCTCCACATATGTATGTTCCTCTTAAGTAGAAATAGAAAAGGTAGAAAATGTTGGATTCAAGTCTGCAGGGCCGGCTTAAGAAATACGAGGCTCATGCAAATATTCAGAGAAAGGAAAGGAAAAACGAAAATAAAAAAACTCTTACAACTTTACCAAAAAAAATTAAGGGGCCCAACACTACAAGAAAACAGCCAAATAGAGACGGATGAATAGAGACGGAATCTATCCGTCGCTAAATAGCGACGGATCAGTCTTTTTTTTGCGACGGATGAGAATATAGAGACGGATGAATTCATTCGTCTCTAATTTAGAGACGAATAAGATAATCTGTCGCTAAAATAGAGACGGATAAACTCTAAATTAGTTGACCAGATTTAAAAAGGAAAAGAGAAACTTAAAACCAAATATAAAAAACCCACAAAGATGAGATCTGAAATCCATTCACCTTGACCTCGATTCACTCCTCCCACCTTCCACCTCCATCGACCTCCAGCGGCGACACCACCCACCACGATCCCACCCACAACCTTCTTCTCTTCCATCTCCACCTCAACTTCTCCTCTTCTCCACTTCACTCTCTACCCGATCTGGGAGCTCCAATTCTCCTCTTCTTCACTTCCCTCTCTACACCGCCACTTCCTCCCCCGCCACCGCCACCACTGACCAGGTAAAGTACGTTGATGATGATGATTTCGTTGATGATGATGTTGCAGATCGGAGTAAACTCCTAGACACTCGATTTGATTCCGAAGGTATTCTTATGAACCCTAGTATTTGGGGATTTTTTTTTCAATTTCTTCATTTCGTATGTTTAGCTGCTTAGCTGCTGAGAGAGTGAGTTTCAGATCGTTTAATTTGCTCTTCTTTCAATTCTACATTTGCTGAGAGACTTTATTCACCTTCTTCCTAGTTTTCAAATAGTTATGGTTCACCTTTCGAATTTTGTCATATTATTGAGAGTAGATAGTAATGAATGTTATACTTTTAAGATAGTATCACTTGTCTTTAATTCTCACAGCAAGAGAAAGAATTGGCTCAAGTATACAAATCTATAATCCCCATCATTAGTTACTTAATCTCATGGTTATGTATCCAGTAAGTCATGTGTGTACCACAATCATAGCTAAAAATGTGAAGAAATCAGAAATTTAACAGGTGATACTATATTATTTGTTTGCTCTGTTACTGAAGAGTCGAGCAGCTTGAATTTCAGGCCAAATGATGGCTTGGAAGAAAGAGTGAGCTAGTAATAAGTTGGATTGAACATGCTTCAATGATTAAGCGATATTTGGGCATTCATTTACTTGCACTCAGTTTAAGATATTTAAGTTGTGTTTTTAATGCATATTTTATGGAAATTTGTTCTCATAATCAAGGGCACGTACCTTCTGAACTTGGCTCTCTTTAGTGATTTGGCTTCCATCGAATCAGCAACCTCTATGCAGTCAAGTGTATCCTTCAAAAGCCTATAAGTCTTATATATACAAGGGCCGCCTGGAACTGGTAAAACTGTGACCTATGATGCAATTGTGTATCACATGGTCAAACAATGCCAGGGACAGGTATTGGATTTTTGTCTCTTCCCTTTGCTTTTAAATTTTCCCAGTGCAACTTTCTGGAGATTAAAAAGCCCCTTTTTTCTGCCTCTATTTAGGTTTTGGTTTGTGCTCCAAGTAATGTGGCTTGATCAGCTAGCTGAGAAGATAAGTGCTACATGATTAAAGGTACTAATGGGGATTTATTGGTCATGGATTAATGATTTGAGATGGAAGATTTGGAGTTTAGTGTTTGGAGGTTACTAGTGGTTAAATTAATTGAATTGAATATGACATGGTAGTGATCAGGATTAATTGAATTGGATATACGTTACTAGGAATTTTATTGGATATATGTTACTAGAAACTTTAACTTGTTGCACAACTTGGAGAGATTCTTGAGTCTTGGTTTAGGTATATTTATATTTGTTTGTGCAAGATTAAGAATTGATCATGTGCATTTTTTTTTAAAGTTAGTTAGGTCAGTTTCTATGGGAATTAAGAAACAATAAAGGGTTTCGAACTCTTCTTGATATGTTCACTACAACTTTTGCATATGTAATGTCTCCGTAAGATAACAATCTCTTATAAATTAATTTATTAGCTCATTTAACTATTTAACAATTGTTATTAGGAGTTTGGAGCTATTGTTGTGGCCGTTGTTGAGGTTCTAGCTATTCACATTCTAATTTTCACGGTAAGCAATTCTATTCATTGTTGTAGTTGGGGCATTGCCTTTTAAAATGTGCGTTTGAATAATAAAGGTTTTTAGTTTAGATTGGGGCATTGCCTATTGTACGAAACATTATTATATGTAATGTAATTAGATTGGGGCATTGCCTATCGAGATATGAGGTAGTTGGTAATGATGTGCATAAGTTGTCTTAATCACCGGAGCAAGTTCTAATGCATGTACTCCCACCTATAAAAACTTGTACTTTTTTTTTATGCTTATTTGATAATTTTAGTGTAGTATAATAAATATGGGTGTTTGGTCTAGTGGTATGATTCTCGCTTAATGCGAGAGGTCACGAGTTCGATTCTCGTAGCACCCCTTATTGCATTTAACAAATTATATTTTAATATTTTATTATATTATAGGTGAATTAAATAAATTAAAAGAAACATAATTTTTTTTTAAATAAGATTTAGAGACGGATGAGCTTATCCGTCTCTAAATTTAGAGACGGATAAGCTTATCCGTCGCTAAAGTTTTAGAGACGGATAAGCTTATCCGTCGCTAAAGTTTTAGAGACGGATAAGCTTATCCGTCACTAAAGTGAAGAAACCATGGGCTGCCCGGTCAACGCCAATTTTGCGACGGATCAATTTATCCGGCTCTAAATTTAGAGACGGATAAGCTCATCCGTCGCTAAATAATTTAGCGACGTCACTTTTTGCGACGTCCTATTTAGCGACGGATAATCCGTCGCTAAATCAATATAGCGACGGATCGACACCTTTCTGCTCAAAAGTTGTTTTCTTGTAGTGCAATGGGAATCGAACCCGGGTCATTTAAGTAACCCATGTCATTTAACTTTGTCTTACAACGTATTTTCATACTACCCTCACACTTCGGGGGCCCTATGCGGTTGAATAGGCCGTATAGGGCTAGAACAGGCCCTGCAAGTCTGGTTGCCGTTATTTTTTCCCCTTTATTTATCAATTTTGAAAATCTTTATTCATTTAGTTATGTAATACTCTCTCCTCCCACTTATTCTTTAATATTTGTGTAGTTCGTTCCATTTATTTTTATTTTTAATCCATTTTTTCTTAGTATTTTATTATAGGTCTCGGCAATTTAACACATAATATAATACACTCATTAAAAATTATGGAAAAAAAAGCGTATTCTATTCATCGGTGAGACATGTAATATCTTTGTATCATATAAATACTTACTTAATACATGTACACATCATACGAAAGGTAAAGCACACAATAGGAACTACTTAGGAACCAAATAGTTTTTCTGGTCTAATCTACTTGAAGATGTTGTGTTGTCTTCTTAAACCAACTAATTTAACCTAGTCTATTCCAACTTCTACACTACTCATTAATCACTCTATGACTCCAGATATTTTAAATCACCTTATTTCTCCGCGGGGATTCGAACCGTCGACATCTCCTTGCTACTCTAGCTTCTTATCACCCGGTCACCCTTATAATCCTTTTTCTCTTCGTCTGAAAATTGATTATTTTAAATTCAGTTCAGATCAATTCAAATGCATTAAGTTCAGCTCAGATGCATTAAGTTTAGTTCAGTTCACATTTGCTCAATAGTATTTTATACTACAAATAAGTTCAGTTCAGTTCAGCTTCATTCAGTTCAGTTCAGATCAGTTCAGTTCTGTTCAGACGAATAGAACAAAGCCTAACTCCTCCTACTACAAGATGTTGAATTATGATACTTTAGTACTCTCTTTGTATAATGTGTTTTATATTGTGCTATGCGACACACTATATCATATTATATCATATTGTAGCATAGTCGAATCGAAACTAAGGAATGGAGCAATTAATATCATGGGATAATTAAAATGAAAATATAAGTAAGTCTATCAAACATGTTAATGTTAATCCAAAGAGAACTAAAAACTTGGGCAAGACTATTTGTGTTACAAAATATCAAAATGGGATGGGATATATGATTGATTTATCCCATTCCATTTTGATATTTAACCCGGCCCGTCACATCATTAGTTATCATTGATTTATTCATTTTCAATAAAATACATGCATCCAAAAATCAGAGATAAACAATCACAAAAGAAGTTGATAGAGAAAAAAATAATAAATAAAATTGGTAAAGGCGTAGAAAACTAGGCTTACTACTATCTCCAAATCGAGAAACAAATAATACGAGTATTAATAATGTTGGATATTTTTACCAAACTCATGGTCCTACTTATTCACCTTGTCACTTTTAGTTTTAGTCCCTTGTCAATTCTTACGTGATATATTTTTTAAGATAATAAACTTAAATATGAAATATAATAAGACTAACAAGTAGTACCTTTCACACACAATTCATAAACTCCAACAAAATAATTAGAATCTGTCCAGATTCAATAGCTTTATCAGATTCTATTTTTGCTGTTATTTCATGGATGGAATGAAGCAAGCGCTTACCACGTCTTTAACCCTACAAAAATCTTTTTAAAAAAAAAAAAAAAAAAACTTATTGCAAATTTTACATGAGCATTTCATGATTACTTTATCCAGGTGCCCGATATTGTTTTACTGAATCTTAAAATTATATTTTACTTTAATTTTTATTACTATATAGGATAAAAATTTGCAGCCATATATACGACAGTTGAATCCGTCGGAACATACAGTACTATTCTCACTACCCCACTTCTCAAAATAATATTGCTAGAAATGAGAGGTCCCAAATATATATGTTTGAGTTGTCTTGAATACCTCATGGCTGAAAATGGGAATTCATATCGTGCAAGGAAAACAAAAAAGGCTTCTTTCTTAATTGATGATCTCATGTTTAACTTTTGGCTGCAATGTCGAATTGCAGTCAAATAGTACATACTAGAGTCTTGGTAATGGACAAATTAACTCATATTTCAACACATTTAGGTTTGAAGTTTGAAGACGGGGAATAATTTTGGTATAAATTGGTCAGGTTAATAATAATAATTATTATTATTATTTGTCTCCATATTTCTTTCAATCGGTCTCTAATTATAAACTAAGATCCCGTTAAATTAACAATAACATTTTTATGGAGGTATGACTTATGAGGTGGTACAGATGCGGATATGGAGTTGGAGCATTGGGAGTAGTCAAGTACAGGTGTAGGGTTCGATCTCAGACGGAGACATATAGTTGGTATAGGTGTGGAAGAATAACATGGTTTAGGAAATTTGTTAAGAGTACTTGTAATATTTGTCGTTAAAAAAATGAAAATAAAAATGACATTTTTGTCCAACATTTCATTTTTTGGGGTGACCGACACTTATTTTGTTATTAGCTAGCTCTAAGTTGCAAATCAAGCAAGCCCTTAAGGAGAAAATAGATTTATTAATTAAAAATATATATATATATATATACAAAGTAAATATTAAAAATAAAAAGTTTAAAATTCCACTCTGGACCGAGTTGTGGTAGATTCAGATTTGAGCTCCTCCACATTTAATGTAGACACATTTTGCTCTTTCAAAAGATCACTATGTTGTACACGGATTGAAAATGTATGGAACAAATTATTCATTTTTATACTCGAAATCGATAATTTTCATAACCAAGCCTACAAATGCCATAACATTTAGGTTGCGTTGTTCACCATAAGAACATTGGAGTAGACTCTAGTTTTTGTTTGGTAAATCTAGGTTATAAACTGACACTGAAAAATGATAAGGGAACTGGTAGTTTATAAGTCACATTATTATTTGATAAGATAAGTAACTTCTCAAACCAATGACCTTGTTGGCATTTATCAAACAAACTTAATAGTTAAACGGTCAAGTACCATGAAATCGTCTTATAAGATGACTGATAATGTCACGCCAACATACACACACTTTCTCTTGATTTATGGGAACTTAACTAACACCATTAGTAATTGTCTTTGTTTACAAGTTAGCCCATAAGGGTTCGCATATCCTACTCAAAACAACAAACAAACCTGTAATGGTGCAAATGGATGGTTGTGACAAGGGGCCATGAGGGGTGTACCACATTTAGTTAGGCATGATCGTAATGGGCAAAAGTTGAAGGTCGAAGGTAATTGATAGTCCCACTACACAAATCTGGTGAACTTATATGTTAGATGATGTTAAAATATGTTCAATGTACTAAAAGCGCCTTTTAGATGATTCTAAGGTTTGAATTTATATAGTGTTGGTCAGAACCTACTTGCACCGAACCAACTAAGTTGAAACTACAACACCTAGTCCCCATCAACTTCACATTGAAAATACAGTAAGATAATAGAATGAATCCTCAATGCATGGTCTAACCTCCTAGGGCTTGGCACCATCACATACCTAAGACAACCCTATTTCCACAAAAAAAAAAGGAAAGAAGAACATGAAGTCCGTACAAGGTCAACATGGGTCAAAAGGTGAAAGACATTGTCGGCTCATGAAGTCTCTCGGTCTGACTGATTGGTCCACCCAACAACAGGGTGGGTCAAGGCTATTAGCAACCCATGAGCCTATTTGACTAGTGTGACACTTGGTATCATGAGAACCCGTCAACCATACCCTTCAACTATATATATTACACATTCTTCTATGATAAAGCTATGAATGCTTGGACGACTTAGTAACAAATCAACAACCTCCTATGTAAAGTCACATACTGGGTTGTAAAAAAAAAGAGCCGATCTAATCGCACCAACATCCCCTCTCAAATTTCCTTACAAGTCTAGGGTAATTACGACTTGGAGGCTTTTGATGACCCATTTGTACTGAATTAAAATGACTTTTCCAACTAATTTATCTACGTATGTAAAGTCAGTATATTATTCATATAAATGTTACTTGTGTAAACTGTGTCACAATTCTAAAGATTGAACTTATATTTTTTGTAAAAAATGGCATCTAATGTAATTATACATTTCCTTATTTAAAAAGAAAAAAAAAAAAAAGGAAAAAATCATCCACATCTTACTTAAAGCTCTTGACTTTTCCAACCCTTTCTCAGCTCATGGAGCCATGGCGGTGCACGGTAACTCCCCTGGTCCAGAAACGTAGCGTGCAGGTAATAATAAAACACGTAATACTAGTAAAGCAATAATACTTTATTTTCCATTTTTAAAATTTAAAAAAATGCAATGATATTAAAATAAACAAAATTAGGATCATCCATTCGCTGGTTAATTTAGAAACATACATAGAAATTAAAAAAAATAAAAAAGAAAAAAGGAAAAAGAAAAGCAGTGCACTCTATCTATCATCTATCTTCATCTTCTTCTCTTCTTGTGTGTGTCTATATATCCCTTTTACATATCGTCAGCCGTCCATCTTACTCTCCCTTCCTTCCCCAACTACCCTACCTCGAGGAGGGATTTCACTCCCGATAATCTCTTCTTCTTCTTCGTCTTCTCCGTTTTATTCAGGTGAGAGATTTTCTTGATTAATTAGGTTTCAATTGCTCGCTCTTTTTTCCATTTCAAGTTGGGGGTTTGTTCATTTCAGATAAATTGCGCACTGTTTCTGTTTCTTTTTCTGTTTCTAGTAGGGTTTGTTATTTCTCAGCTGATTTGTATTGTTCTTGGCTCCAATTTGTCATAAAAATGGTATCTTTGAGCTTTATTGGGTGTTTATTGTTGTTTCATTATTGCTGGTTTGGTTTTGGTATTTGACTTCAAGATTTTATATTATGTAGTTTGGTTTTGTGTGTTGATTATACTACTTGTTGGGGTAGTTGACCTGAGCTAGCTAGTGGTTGGTTTAATTGGATTACTTTGTTGTAAATGGAGTGGCTAAGGGTCTGCTTCTTTCTAAGTGTTTTGAGATTATAAGCAAGCTCTCTTTGTTTTTGTTTCTCTGGGATTAAAGTTCGAAGATTTTTGTCGATATTCGTTCGTGTTTGTTTACGGGGTGTTTGTTATTGTTGCCAATTTATCCATTAACTGTGAATATCTTGTGTATTATCAATTTATCATCGCGGCCCGGATTTCTGATTGATATGTAACATGTAGGTTGTAGACCAACACTTTGGAGGCAAACATGGCTGCTCTATCGACAAACTTGTCTTCTGCCGCTTTGGCAAATAAAGGGCAGTTCAAAGGATCTAAGAAAACCAGAAGGGCGACAATGTGCAGTTTAATGACTACACCAACAGTCAGAATTGGGGGCTTCTCGGGTCTGCGTGGAGCTAATTCCCTGGATATGTTGGCAGGACAAGGCCGCCCATCATTGCAGTCGATTGTAGCAGCAGAAACCTCCGGCAAAAGGAGAGGGGTCGTTGGACGTAGGTCACGGTTGACAACTAAAGCGATGTTTGAGCGCTTCACGGAAAAAGCAATTAAAGTTATTATGCTTGCACAAGAGGAGGCAAGGCGCCTTGGCCACAACTTTGTTGGGACTGAGCAGATCTTGTTGGGGCTTATTGGTGAGGGAACAGGAATCGCTGCTAAGGTTCTTAAATCTATGGGAATCAACTTAAAGGATGCTCGTGTGGAGGTTGAAAAGATAATTGGAAGGGGTAGTGGATTTGTTGCGGTTGAGATCCCTTTTACACCCCGTGCAAAGCGTGTCCTGGAGCTCTCACTCGAGGAGGCCCGTCAACTTGGTAATTCTTTTGCCTTTAGTTTTTGCTTTTGTTTCTTCGTAAGCTGTTAATAGTTCCATAGTGGTGCATATTGCAGCATATGGTTGCTCCCTCATTGTGGAGTGCCATGAGACTTGGTCTATCTCTTCATGCTATTATGCCACTTCTACATTTTTTGTTATGGACAGAACTTTTGATAAGCTCTGGAATTTGCATTATAATGTGAAAATGATTTTGTACTAATCATATAAAAAGAGTAAAACCAATTCCAATTCCTAATCATATGGTGATGTGTTTTTTTAATCCAGGCCACAACTACATTGGATCAGAGCACTTGCTTCTAGGGTTGCTTCGTGAAGGTGAGGGCGTCGCAGCACGTGTTCTGGAGAACTTGGGTGCGGAACCCGGTAACATTCGGACCCAAGTTATCCGAATGGTTGGTGAGAGTGCGGAGGCTGTTGGGGCTGGTGTTGGAGGTGGAACCTCAGGCAACAAGATGCCTACCTTGGAGGAGTATGGTACTAATTTGACCAAGTTAGCCGAGGAGGTAATTTGTTTGTAATGAAATATCCTAGTTTCACTAATTACAAATTCCTAATATGGGATAGTGCTCAAATATCTTAGCATGACAATCTAATGAACTTCACGGGCTATTTTGTGTGCTTCCTCAGGGTAAACTTGACCCTGTTGTTGGAAGGCAAGCTCAAATTGAACGTGTTACTCAAATTTTGGGGAGGCGCACAAAGAACAATCCTTGTCTCATTGGAGAGCCTGGTGTCGGTAAAACAGCAATTGCTGAAGGGCTTGCTCAAAGGATAGCCACGGGCGATGTACCTGAGACAATAGAAGGGAAAAAGGTAAGCTATCAACGGGTCTCAAGGAACCTCATTTTTTCTTGTTTCTTCTGTGACATTGGTCCTCTGCAAGTGTGTAAGCAGTTACACACATTGCTTATCAATGTTTTTCTTTTGCCTGGACTTATTGCTCCTGACTCCAAGTAATATTGTAAGGAATTGGATCTGTTGACAACATAATTCTGGTGACTAGGCTGCATAGTTTCCCTTATAAGTTTGAGTGTGAATTTCTTTATTCCATGTCAGTAAGTTCTTACTTATCTTGAATAATTTCAGGTTATTACCCTGGACATGGGTCTTCTTGTTGCTGGGACCAAGTATCGTGGTGAATTTGAAGAAAGATTGAAGAAGCTGATGGAGGAAATTAAGCAAAGTGATGAAATTATATTATTTATTGATGAGGTTCACACGTTGATTGGAGCAGGAGCTGCTGAAGGAGCAATAGATGCTGCAAACATCTTGAAGCCTGCTTTAGCTCGAGGTGAACTGCAGGTTAGTATAATATGCGATGTTATGCATAATACATTTGTGATATCTTCAGTAAGTTAAGTACTAAAACTTATTATATCAACAAATGTTACCACATTTCACATGTGCACGTTTGCCTTCAAGATAAAGACTAATTTGACCTTATTTAAGTGGCGTTAAGTACTTCTTCCACAGTTGAGTGTTATTTATTCATCATCTCTGTAAACTGAAATTTGATGTCATCCACAGTGCATTGGTGCTACTACACTTGATGAGTACAGAAAGCACATTGAGAAGGATCCAGCACTGGAAAGAAGGTTTCAGCCTGTTAAGGTTCCTGAGCCCACTGTTGACGAAACAATTCAGATCCTTAAAGGACTCCGTGAAAGATATGAGATCCACCACAAGCTTCGCTACACGGATGAATCTTTAGTTGCTGCTGCAGAGTTGTCATACCAATATATCAGGTACATTTGTAGTTTTTTTGTGGTATTATGGTCTAGATGAGTTTCATATAATAGTTCAACTTGGCTGTTACTGTGGTTATTGTAACGCTGTCGTTTGCATCTTATTAGATGTCCTGGATCATAGTTTGGCTACAGATGTTCTAGTTTAGAAGCTGCCGGCTGCATGTGTAACGTCCTTTTAGCAGTGAAATACCTAACCTGAACTCCACCTTTCTCATTTCAGTGATCGATTCTTGCCCGATAAAGCTATTGATTTGGTTGATGAAGCCGGTTCTAGGGTCAGGCTTCGCCACGCACAGGTATGTTCCTTGCTTACAGATGTGCTGGAATATATCAGCAAAATCCACGATAACACTTCGATCTTCTGCAGCTACCTGAGGAAGCCAGAGAGCTTGAAAAAGAACTCAGGCAAATAACTAAGGAGAAGAATGAATCTGTCAGAGGTCAAGACTTTGAGAAGGTAAGATGTGAGATATTCATGGTAATACTTGGGCATGGTTATTTTAGAAGACTTGGGTTGTGTATTATGGATGCTTTTAGAGGAAACCTGTGTTGTGCTAGATGTTCTGATTAGACATGCGGTATAATTATAAGTACTTTTTTTGTTTTTTGTTTTTTTGAGAGGTCATATGTAGGCCTCTTCTGTAGTAGTGATAAAGGTACATGTGTGAGAAGGGGGTATAAGTAATCATGTAGAACATGGAATGTTTACTTATATTTACCTCAAGTAAAGTGGTTTGCATGTAGTTAGGTCGAAGTTTGATGCAATACAAAGTCTATACTTTTCGACCCTGATAACTGACCTTGATGTAACGTGCAGGCTGGGGAGCTGCGTGATAGAGAGATGGATCTTAAGGCGCAAATATCAGCTCTTATAGACAAAAACAAGGAGATGTCAAAAGCTGAGAGCGAATCAGGAGATGGAGGCCCAGTTGTCACAGAAGCTGACATTCAGCACATCGTGTCTTCTTGGACAGGCATCCCTGTAGAGAAGGTGTCAACAGACGAATCTGATCGCCTACTCAAGATGGAGGAGACTCTCCACAAGAGGATCATTGGACAAGACGAAGCTGTGGAAGCCATTAGTCGTGCTATTCGCAGGGCTCGTGTGGGGCTAAAAAATCCTGCTCGGCCCATTGCCAGTTTCATCTTCTCTGGTCCAACTGGTGTTGGGAAATCTGAATTGGCAAAATCTTTGGCTACCTACTACTTTGGATCGGAAGAAGCTATGATCAGACTTGACATGAGTGAGTTCATGGAGAGACACACCGTGTCGAAGCTCATTGGTTCTCCTCCAGGTTATGTTGGTTATACCGAAGGTGGGCAACTAACTGAAGCTGTCAGACGCCGCCCTTATACTGTTGTGCTCTTTGATGAAATCGAAAAAGCCCATCCTGATGTCTTTAACATGATGCTTCAAATCTTGGAAGATGGAAGGTTGACAGACAGTAAGGGCCGGACTGTTGACTTCAAGAACACTCTCCTAATCATGACATCAAATGTCGGAAGTAAAGTTATTGAGAAAGGTGGAGGTCGCAGGATAGGTTTCAATTTGGATATCGATGAGGAAGACGGTGATTACAACAATATCAAGAAGTTAGTGTTGGAAGAGCTGAAACGATATTTCAGGCCTGAGTTTTTGAATCGTTTGGATGAAATGATTGTGTTCAGACAGCTGACCAAGCTGGAGGTGAAGGAGATTGCCGACATTATGTTGAAGGAGGTGTTCGATAGACTGAAGGGTAAAGAAATAGAATTGCAAGTGACTGAGAGGTTCAAGGACAGGGTAGTTGACGAAGGATATAACCCCAGCTACGGAGCCAGGCCCCTTCGAAGAGCCATCATGAGGCTTTTGGAGGATAGCATGGCAGAGAAGATGCTCTCACGTGAAATTAAAGAAGGGGATTCAGTGATCTGCGATGTTGACTCTGAAGGTAAAGTGATTGTCCTTAACGGTAGCAGTGGTGCTCCTCCGGAGCCAGCCCCAGAACCCATCATAGTGTAGGTCTGTCTGTAAGACTGGATGTTGTTTTTGTATTGCTGCTTTGTGTTCGTATGGGGCTTTAAAAATCTCGGATACAGCAAACTCAGTAGTGTGCATTTGGAGTCCAGGGACAGGCCACAGAGTTAAGGTTTATGAGCTTAAATCTTGGGAATTAGACACTCTAGTTTATTTATATGAAAGCAAGCAATCATACTTTGAATTAATTAATATATGCACATTGTAGTAGTTTGTTTTATCAGCAGCAGCAGGAAATTTATTAAGCTTAATCTGCAGAAACTTTTGTTTGTATGATCACTACGGAACTTGTTGATTTTCTGGTGAAAGTTCTTTTAATAAGTGTTTAACTTTCCGTTTGTGTATAATCTGATCAATCAGTTGGACTCCATTGCATTAGTGCACACATCTGTGCTTCAAGAAATGTTTCCAGGCAGTCGGAAAAAAAATAATAAAAAAAAAAAAAAAAAAATCCTTTTCCAGGCTTTACTGCCTGTGAAGTTGTCACAATGAGCCTAGTAGAAAAAATATTTTGCTTTGGTTCGTACTGTAGTGACATATGTAATACTTACTGGATTGTATAAATTTAGCAGCGCGATTGAATTTATACAAATATTCAATTACTACCAAGGAGGCATATAGCTCCACTCAGCGTGAACATCAACAAACATACTAATAAGGCCACAAAAATTGATAAAATTCCAAAAAAAGTGAGTTGCATAAAATTCCAAAAAAGTGAGTTGCTAAAATTCAAGCATCATGAAATTATATCGTTGTTGATTTCATGATGCTTGAATTTTAGACCATGCTTTGAATTTTAAGAGTTTATGATAGGACGATGCTTATTAGTTTAATTTAGTTCGTATTTTACATTGTATATTTAATTTTTATTTAAATTTGGGTAGATGTAACAAATCAAGAAAATATTTGACATAAATTAACATCATCAAACGTAAACAAATCATTGGGCTGGAATACAATTTTGATTTGATACAACACCCGTAATAGAAAAGGAATTGTGGCCAACGCAAAACCTCCTGAGCTTCAATCACCATCACCTAATACTCATCAAGATGATCAAGTTGATATGGATTGGAATCAACCGCTGAATCCGTTATTTGTTTCACAGAATCAGTACAACCAAAGTCCAACTCAAACAATCTTTAAAGATAAACTCAAAGCTAACACGCACCACCAATATATATTTTGAGCAGTGGTTTACGTAATTAGAGAAGCTAGCTACCCAAATTTACAGAGAGTATACGGAGGCAAAGCACGTGAGTAAGCAAATTCCATTTGTAACTTTTTCTGCAGGGGAGTTAATGGAATTGAGTAAAAATTGGACGAATACAGTGTTACTAAAAACTACTCATATGTCTCAGTAATTTCTTTACGTTTATTTTTGTTAATTTTTTTTATGTTCTATTTGACCTCCGTTTATTCCTAAACTATAACGAAAAATTAATTTATTAAAGTATATTATGAAAATATAATGTCTCTATTTTCATTATATAATTTGATTAATTATTTATTCAATAAGATTTAGTATTTTTTAGATGTCAAATGGGGTTACGAAAAAGTCAACCAAAGAAACGTGGAGAAACAGCCTAAAGGAATATGGAAGTACGGTCACTGTCACTTCATTTTGGATCATTAATTCAGATTCTGGATTGGACTGAATCTGCTTATTATCCGATTGAATCCGGTCCAATCTATATTACTAAGTTTTCAATCCACCCCCTTTTCTTCTTCCTTCTTCTGTTCACCTTTTTCCCCAAATCAGTTTACCTATTCCGTTTGGGGCCGCTGCTAACTAAGTTTTCTGGTTGTTCCAGGCAAGTAAGTTCATAGAGTTTATTTTATGTTCTGTACTGCATCCACTTACTATTAATTACTATGCATATGCTTTGCTTCATGAAATTCCAAAATTACTCAATTTTTCACTGTTTAAGCTAGGGTTTGATACCTGTCGAATCTGAGCTAGCTACAACTGCATACATGTTGCAGGCCCAACCTAAGAATTGAAGTTCAGTTTGGGTGGTCGAAATTACATATATTGGATTGGATTATATATCTGAGGTTGTGGCTGTAGGAACAAAAAAATCTTCAATTATCCAAAATATTTTACATTATTTTTTATTTTTTTATATGTATATGCTTGCTAGTCGCTAGTATCTGTTGTGTTGCTGAAAATTTGTGCTTTCTGATCAATTTATGTGTAAATATCTTGTGATTTGAGCTTTGTGTAATCTTTATGAGCGGGGGTCGATTTCTGATAGATATAGCAATGCAGGTAAGCAAAACATGGCGCACGCTGTCCTCCAATCTACGACAAACTTGTCTTCTGCCGCCTTAGCGAATTATGGACAGTTCAATGGATCAAACGGAACTAGAAGTGTGAAAATGTTGTTGGGCTTGAAAACCACATTAACAATCAGGAGTTTCTCGGGTCTGCGTATATCTACTCCCCTGGATATGATGCTGCTGGCAGGACAAAGGTTCCAGACACTCCAGCCGATTGTGGCAGCACCAGAATCCTCCTCCGGCAGGAGATCAGGTGTCAACTCCTCCAAGGGGGCTTCTTCACCTGGAACGAAAGAAAAAAAATGGACGCATGAAGGTTTAATTACTGAATCGCTTCCCAATGGCATGTTCCGGGTTCGTTTAGATAATGAGGATATGATCCTAGGGTATGTTTCAGGAAAGATCCGACGTAGTTTTATACGGATACTGCCGGGAGATAAAGTCAAAGTTGAAGTAAGTTCTTATGATTCAACCAAAGGGCGTATAACTTATCGACTCGTGAACAAGGATTCAAAAGATTCGGACTCAAAATGATTCGAAATAAGCAGCCCGTGTATTGGATGACTTGGGTGCTGAACCCGGCAACATTGGAACCCTGGCAAGTTAATCGAATATCTGACTGTTCTTTTGTATTATCAAGTTACTAAGCTTTATCTGCAGAAACTTGTATGGCCACTATATGGAACTTGTTGGTTTTCTTTTCTGGCGAAAGTGCTTATAATTAGTGTTCAACTTTCAATTTGTGTATAATTTGATCAGTCGTATTCCAATGTGCTTATTTCAGTTCTAGTAGTGTTTTCAGAATCTATTTCCAGGCTTTGCTGCCTGTGAAGTGTGAACTAGTTGTCATTGGCGTAGTTGTGATCAATAGTGTCTCGTTCGACTACTTGATTACAGTTTCAAACTTGGACGTGGAGAAACAGAGTTCTTGTTTAGCTGCTCATGCTTGCCATTATAGGTCTGGTTGCTGTGCCCAAAAGTTGGGACTTGCTCACATTACAAAAGTTACCCTTAGCACTATGTTACCCGGAGACTCGGCACCCAGTACCAGGCACGGGTGTGTGTATCCGGGTGTCGAACACGGCTCAAGAAGGGGAAAAAAAAAACACTTTTTGGCCTATACATATGAAGGGGAATTGAAAAATCCCGGAGACTATGCCCCTTGTTGGATCATATTTTTAGAATTTAATTATTTAAAGGAAGCTTGGGCTTGGATGTAAATCTTACAGGAACAGGATCCAACCATAGGCCCAACAGGTAAACAAACACTAAACTAAACCTAAAATTGTCTCATAAAATAGTCAATAATCAACTTTGTTTCTTTCTCCATAAAAAAATCTGAAATTCTGGGTCTCTTCTACTAATACATGTAAGCTCTCCAGTTTCTTTTCTAACCAATTAGTCTATTCTTAAACCGAGAACTAAGATATAATAATTCTCCATAAATCTCAGTTCGAGCACTCAAAGTGACGAAGGCGGTCCAAGCCCGGTGCCGCATTAGGTTAGGGAGCTGGACGATAAGAACTCCTCTGCATCCCAAAGCGCGCTGTGGACTATTTATATATGAACTCTGAAGTCGTTTTAAGTTTACTATTTATATATGAACTCTGCAGTCGTTTTAAGTTTTGTGGGGTTTAATTTATCTTGCTCAATGGCAGTACTTGTTGTCCTTCAATATGCTTTGTAAATCCAATCTGTATCATACCTTAGACATGTCTGACAATATGAGCTAACCCAGGAATTGAAGTTTGTGGTGCCATATTAATTATATCTGGGGTTGGGCTAAATTCTGCATTATTGAAAATACTCCATGTCAATGTTATCAGATTAAGCTTGCTAGTATCTGTTGCTGAAAAATTGTTTCTTTATGATCAATTTTTAACTGTGAAATATATATTAATTAATATCTTGTTCTTTGAGGCTTAATGAGCTTAAATTTGTATCATCATCACAGATTTCTAATTGATGATATGTATATAACAATGCAGATAGGCAAACATGGCACATGCTGTTCTCCAATCTACAACCTTCTCTTCTGCCGCCTTAGCAAATTATGGCCAGTTCAATGGATCAAATAGAGCTAGAAGAGTGACAATGTGCAGCTTTAAAGCGACACCAACGGTCAGAATTGGGAGTTTCATAGGCCTGCGTGGAGCTAAACCACGTGACATTCGAACCTAAGTCATCAGAATGTTTGGTGAGAGTGCGGAGGCTGTTGGGGCTGGTGTTGGAGGTGGAACCTCAGGGAACAAGATGCCTACCTTGGAGGAGTATGGTACTAATTTGACCAAGTTAGCCGAGAAGGTAATTTGTGTGTAGTTAAATATCCTAGCTTGACTATTTACAATTTCTTGGCTTAAGAATTTAAAGAACCTGACTGGCTATTTTCTGTGCTTCCTCAGGGTAAACTTGACCCTATTGCTGGAAGGCAACCTCAAGTTGAACTTGTCACTCAAATTTTAGGGAGGCGCTCAAAGAACAATCCTTGTCTCATTGGCGAGCCTGGTGTTGGTAAAACAACAATTGCTGAAGGGCTTGCTCAAATGATAGCCACTGGCAATGTACCTGAGACAATTAAGGGGAAAAAGGTATGCTATCATTTATGATAGAAAGGAACCGTATTACACATATTGCTCTGTTTTGCTTTTGACTGGACATAATTAATGCTCATGACTGCAAGTAATATATATCGTAAGCAGTGGTATTGATGTTTGGCTTGATTTTGTATAAAAGGAGGAGTTGCATTTGTTAATTTCCATAAAACATTTGTGTGAGTATTTCTTTATTCCATGTTAGTAAGTTCTCACTTTTGTTGAACAATTTCAGGTTATTACCCTGGATATGGGCCTTCTGGTTGCTGGGACAAAGTATCGTGGTGAATTTGAAGAAAGATTGAAGAAGCTGATGGAGGAAATTAAGCAAAGTAAAGACATTATACTCTTCATAGATGAGATTCACACATTGATTGGAGCAGGAGCTGTGGAAGGAGCAATAGATGCTGCAGACATCTTGAAACCTGCTTTAGCCCGAGGTGAACTGCAGGTTAGTATAACATTTCAACAAATGTACTACTTCGAATGTGCACATTTTCCTTCAAGATAAACACTAATCTGACCTTGTTTAAGTAGCGTTAAGTACTTTGTCCACTGTTGAGTTTTGTTTATTTATCATCTCGGTAAACTGAAATTTAATGTTATCCACACTCCACAGTGTATCGGTGCCACTACACTTGATGAGTACAGAAAGCACATTGAGAAGGATCCTGCTCTGGAAAGAAGGTTTCAGCCTGTTAAGGTTGCAGAGCCCACTGTGGACGAAGAAATCCAGATCCGTAAAGAAATACGTGAAAGTTATGAGAACCACCACCACAAGTTTTCAATCCGCCTCCTTTTCTTCTTAATCATCTTCGACTTCTGTTTACTTTTCTCCATATCATGCAGCTGATCCTTCTTGTTCTTCTTCTTGGTCCTCTGTCAACTGTAAGCTAGGGTTTGATAGCTTTCGAATCTGAAGTAGCCAGAACAGTCTTCTTATGCATACATGTTTGACAACCTGCAGGCCGAACCTAAGAATTGAAGTTCAATTCGGGGTGGTCGAAATTACATAATATATTGCATTTGATTATATCTTGAATTACCGAAGTTTTACATATTTTTTTTATCTTTTCTTTTGTTGCACGCCCACAATACCCACCCGGTTCGGTCCAATCGCATCCCTGTTGTATTTTGTGAGATATACGTATGTATATGGTGGCTGAAAATTTGTGCTTTCTGATCAACCGTTGTATTCCAGTGTGCTTAATTATTTCAGTTTTAGAAGTGTTTTCAAAATCTGGTTCTGATATTAGTGGGGACTTATTCACACTACAAAAGTTACCCTTTGCACTATGTTACACGGATATATGGTATGTAAGTTGAATTGAAAATTTCAGAAACTATACGCTTCTTACCTATACCACCTTTTGTTTGTCTTTCTTGGACTTCTAACTTCCGACCCTTATAATTCCAATACTATACCTCTACTACGCCATCCTTAATTATAACTATTGGAGAATTAATATAAACTAGTATTGACCCGTGGCGTTGCCACGGCTTCCAATAATGAAGGGAAAAATTAAAATGTGCCAAAAAAAATCAACAACGTATACTTGACCTCATTATATATAAATCTCAAAACTATTACATGAGAAAATAAAGCAACATATAGTAATAATCGAGGGGGGAGGGGGGCGAGGAGATAGCCTGCTGACACATCAACCAAGGAACCAACCTGCGAGTAAAAGTAAACTCTTAAATAAACTTCCATTGAAATGTACATGGAAAAACATATATTTTTTTTTTCAATAAGCAAAAGGATATAGAAAAAGTTAACACATCAAGCCATATATAACTTACCTCATAGATTGCAAATAACCTCCTTATAGACGACATTAGTGGTAATGTCACTGGGTTTTCCTTCATCATCAAGGGCTAACACCCTTAGACCCTTCTTGCTCGTAACCCTCGAGAAAGCTACGTACAACTGGCCGTGGCTGAAGACCGGCTTAGGAAGGTAGAGACCAACATTGGCCAATGATTGCCCCTGACTCTTGTTGATCGTCATGGCGTAGCTCACAGCAACAGGAAATTGTCTTCGCTGAAATCTTATAGGGAATTTAGTTACATCCGAGGGAGAAAGAAGCATGCGCGGTATGTAAACCCTTGATCCAGCATTCTTCCCAGATATCATCCTGGCCTCTATAACATGAGGAGAAAGCTTGGTAACCATCAATCTCGTGCCATTACAGAGTTCAGCAGACTGGTCAATGTTCCTAAGTAGCATAATAGGGCATCCAACCTTAACCCTGATAGAGTGATTCGGAAGACCAGAAGCCCTAATAGTATTGAGGAACTCGACCGAATAAACATCCTCTCTGTTTACAATGTCACCCTCATCAGGACATATGCTATCCGAACTCAGGTACTCTGTCGCATCACCCGGCAACAGAGACATCACGTAATCATTTATCTCCTGGACGACATCGTTAGTAGGAGCAAGAATTGCCCTGTCCTGGAAATAGACTCCATCACCAACATGGTCCAAGAGGGAAGGATATGTGTCCTTCACAATAGTGTCTATAGGATCGGGTGCATTTCTCATAAGGATATCACTTGGGAGATTGAAATCAACTTCACCATCATTCGGTCCACCGACGTTCCCGTCCCCAACGCTCAACAACCAATCAGCAAACTCTCGAATTTCTTCAACCTCAGCTGGAGATCCACCCGACTACACGAACAAAAATAAATAAATAAAAGAAACAACAACGTAGATTTGTTAGAATAATGGCATAATATAATTGTTGTAATTACACTTGAACGACTCACATACTACATTGTAAAATATTAAAAGTACATACCTGAAGCCGCATGTTCTTCGTGAGCTTTAAAACGGTGCATGACCTCCATATTCTCTTACTCGAACAAAGAGACACGTGGACAATATCTTGTCTGCTACACTTAGGCACTACCGGTAGAATCTGCCTAAAGTCTCCTCCGAAAATGACAGTTAAGCCACCAAACGGCTTGTCAGGAGAGAAACCACTATGACCCCTAACAACATCTCGAATACTTCGATCAAGGGCCTCGAAGCAGTACCTATTGGTCATCGGAGCCTCATCCCATATGATAAGCTTTGTGTTCAGCAATAACACTGCAAGGTCACTTCTTGGAGAGATCCTGCTGCATACCGAAGTCTCATCAACCTGCAATGGTATTCCAAATCTAGAATGTGCCGTGCGACCCTTGGGTAATAGTAGAGAAGCAATGCCACTCGAAGCCACGGGGAGCACAATCTGACGTCTGGCTCTAATAGCCGAACACAATGTCCTCCACAAAAACGTCTTCCCCGTGCCGCCATACCCATAAAGGAAGAAAACACCACCATTACCCGAATCAATTGCATCCATGATGGTCTCGTAGACATTCTCCTGCTCATCAGTAAGGGAAGGATATAGCCTGTCGTGTTCAGCTTGCATCTCGTCCACGTCATATGCCAACTCCTCAGCAATAAGGTTGTTCATCCCGTTCTCAATGATCGTGTTCTTCGGCAACTTCATGCCCTCATATTGAGAGAGAGTGCATCCATTGCGCCTCAACATTTCTTCTATCTCGTGAAGGGTGAAGTTCTTTATCTCCTCCTCGGTAAGAACCAAGTCTGTCGACAAAGTTTAGTAAGAAATAAAAAATAATAGAACATGCATTCATAATATAATACTACTCGATTAATCAAATAAAACAACGCACCTGGGTTACCAGTGTTGCGTCGAAAAGTGTGCAAAACATCATCGCCCAGATGATGCCATGTACTCTCCCAAACATGCAGTGGTCTAGACATACTGTTCGACATTAAAAGCATACAGAACAGTTGGTGTAAATATTTGCCTGACCCCCAAATAGCCGCATCTGCAATACATTCTATGTACTCTTTGTCGTCGTCCAATAGACCAAGAGCGTAGCAAGCATCACAGTATGTATCATACACAATTCCACCAACAGTCCTGAGGTCCTCGTAGCAAGTAGGGCCTCTCACATGGTTCAACATTACCCTGAGATAGTACACGGGGCCAGCACTCGGAGGTACATGATAGATCCTTCCGATCTTAGAGGTCTTATTCACCCTATCCCTCCATTCGCGCTCCTTTGCATGCCAACAATAATGCCGTGGGAACTCTGCATAGAGATATTTGCGTGCCTCGAGATGGTCCCTGTTGAATTCCATCCACTTTATGAACTTGGTCTCTGCAACAGTCTGCTTATCCACCAGATCCACGATGTAGTCACCGTCCTTGAACACCATGGTATGCCCTCCTTCCAAATGGAATGGTAAACGCTCGACAGAAGGGTCACGATAATGTATGTCAAACCCCAAAATCCGCCATACTGCCTCACATGCGGATATGTAACGGCAATCGACATAATCCTTAACCTCATTGTCAACGGTGACGGTTACACCTGCCCGGTCGACACCCTTATTGATGTACTTGAAAAGGTATTTTATAGAATTTGTTGCGTTACACCACTCCACATTTATATGTGCTTGGTACTTCATTAACAGGTAAGCATTGTATGGAACAATGAACCTGAAACAACATAAAACGGAGATAACCCATAAATAAAGAGCGAAGAACTATAATGTTAAACGTTCTAAAGCTAACATATGAACCTCAACAATGCATTAACTTTCATGAGTAACATGGATTTATGAATACCTGTTATCAATACTGACACCGTTCTTTTCAATAGTCTTCCCGTCGTCACGCCTACGGTAAACAGGGTAGCCATTTGCATCAAAACTTGTTCTTTCAGTGAACGACTTTGGAAATTTCTTGGAGCACTTGTTCTTATCAGCATTCATGCAAGGAGACTTGGGGTTCAAAGGTCCACATGGACCATGGACCATGTACTCCGAGACCGCCTTATACAACTCTGGCTCAAGGTCTTTGTCAGGAATTTCAGCACTTATAACCTTATCTACATCACCTACGGTGCATGACTTACCCTTCCGATCAACCCAGAGTAGAATATGAGCATGGGGGAGACCTCTCTTCTGAAATTCTATAGTATACACAACTGCATAACAAAGTAAAACACAGTTAGTGTGAGGTTAGGTTGGGAAAAAGTAATGTTAGAGGATAGAAACTGGACAAATTTAAAGTTTAAATTGATAATTCACAACTCATACCTGCCACACACTTTCCGAATATTTCCTTAGTCTTGAGATCCTTAATAAGTTCGTCAAGTTTCATCTTGAAGACGCGACAACATATGTCAGGCCTATCCTCTGGCCTCAATCCCCTTTCATCACAAAAACGGACAATTTCCGGCCACTTCGGATTACAGGTAAACGTAATGAACAATTCAGGATACTTAATGTACTTGCATATCGCCATAGTATCCTGAAAGTTCTGGACCATATATCTTGGTCCACCCACAAAGGAAGAAGGGAGTACAAAGCGTTTCCCAACATTTCCGGCAGGATCATCCGGATCGATATCTCCCCTACGGATTGCGTCCTCAATCTTCTTGTAGTTAGACGACCGCAATAAAGGTTGATTTCTCATAATGAAGGACAACCGTTGAGCCTCCATCATCATGTAGCCATCAACTAAGAATTGCTGGAACAACTTCCTACTCATAAGGATTGTAGGTGCTTCATCCTTCCTATCAAATATTCTATATGAAAGGAACTCCTTGATGGTGAGATTGTTCCTGACACCAGTGGATCTTGCTGTATGCTTGATATCTGGGCTATATCCATTCTCGCCGTAAGGGAACAAAAGAGGATACTGCATCGGAAGGTAGCTAGAATGCAACTCAGTTATCCTCTGCAAAGTCACATCCTTCTCTTCGAGTATAATGTCACGTTTATCCAAATCAAACTCGTCTCCATCTAAAAAGTAGGCAATCATTAGAATGACGAATAAAATGTTATTCTATGTGTATACATGTTAAAAATAAAAGAAGAGTATAGTAGAATACATGAGCTAAGATCACAATCGAGTCTTACCGACAATTAATGCGGCGACTTCACTACACGTGGGAAGATTATATACTCGGCCGTCACGCGATCTACGCCCAAATAGCTTGACCTTCACGTTAGGTTCAGCTCCGTCCTTAAGGCGTTCGGCCGCCATACGGAAAGACTTAGCAAAAACATTGTGCTCATCTATCATGTCTCTAAGATAAGTGACAACTCGACGGTCGATCTTGGATGGATTATTTTTGCTGCAAGATATATGCAAACAACAATTCACAAATCAGCCAAACATTAGTAAATTTCTTCTAACATATATGATGAGCAGAACAATTCTCCATCCAAGTATTTTGGTTTTGGGTTGTATTTTGGTGTAGCAACTTCATGGGTACGGGTTGTTTTGGAGTTGGGTATCATTTCGAAGAATGCTAAAGGTGGGAGCACGGCTGGGAAGATTTAGGTGGAAGAAAGTAGGTGCTTAGGTATATTTATAGTGTGACTGAGAAGAATTAGGTTGTAATTGCTCCAGTTTTTTTTTTTTAATTCTGCGTTACATGAATTAGGAAGAATTATGTTGTAATTGTTACAATGATTTATTTTCTATAATTTTTTTATAAAAAAAAAAAAGGTCAGAATTAGATGAATTGTTAATATGATTTGTTTACTATAATTAATTGACTCAACAATTAATGTTCACGTGAATGCAATCATTTGAAATTTGAAATGAATATACTATAATTAGTTTGAATTTGACTTTAGTTGGGTAATTAAGGAAAATTAAGGAATGCACAATTGACGCCTGGCTCATTCACGTTAATATTGTGTGTATTAAATAAATAAGCTAATTAATTAATTTGCATCGATAATTAACTTGCCAAAGAAGTAGATCAATTCAGATGCTTTGATACTAAACCAATTGTAGCCAAGTGGAACATTGAGCGGATATGTTTGCATGTGGCCATGGTTCGAAACCCAGTGTCTCCACATATATTTATTTTTTTACTCAAGGTTCATTCAGCTTGCTGACATGGACGATTGAGGTGTGTTTGGGGGGCGAACTTTCCATACGTGGAAGGGAGAATTTGCCACGTGGAATTAGGGCATAGGTGGCATGTGTTAGGATTCAAATAAGAATCCTCTTTTAATATATATATAGATGACTAGAATCTATTCCTCCACATCAGTTCGAACTTTTAAGAGAGTTGAATTTCTATCAATAACTCGATACATATTGGATCATATTTTATGAATTTAACACTTAACCCTTGACAGCCAAAAAACTCAAAAGATATGGGAAAGATAACTAATTAAATTATACTATAAAAATATAGACATTATATTTTTATGATAAATTCTTTTTATAAAATAATTTTTGGCTATGAAAGAAAAAGAATTTAAGTAAAATTGGGCTTGCTTGGAAACCCCAATCCGAAATCTTACATGATCATCCAACAATAGATATAGGCCCAAGACCAAAACAAACACTAAAAGTCTGGAACTAAACATGAAATTCTCATAAAATAGAGAACAATCAACTTCCTTTCTTTCTCAATCAAAACAAATCTGAAACTCCGGGTCCCCTCTACTAATTCATGTATAAGTCTCCATCTCTCTTCAGTTTCTTTTCTAACGAATTAGTCTATTCTTAAACCGTCAAAGAACTCCGAGTTATATTCGAGGAAGGAAGCCTACTATTTTATATAATAAACTGTCCGCTGAACGGCTGAAGTGGTTTTAAGTTTTGTGGGGGCTTAAGCAGGGTTTTAGTTTGTTTGAAGAATCCCTGAGAGCTCAATTGAACGTGTTCTTCAATTCTTCCAGGCAAGTACTCTAATTAATTATCTACTGCACTCGATAGATATAGAGATATGCCTTTTTGTACGCAATGTCGATATATATCCTCCTCCGTAAGACTCCAATTTATATGTATCATGTATTTATGTGGAATGTGTTAGGCATGTTTGACAACTCGGGCAAACCCTGGAATTGAAGTTTGTTATGCCAAATTATATACCGTATATACTATTTGATTATTATATCTAATTAAGCCTTGTGATTTGAGGCTTGATGAGCTTAAATTTGTATCATCATCACAAATTCACAGATTTCTAATTGATATTTATAACAATGCAGATAGGCAAACATGGTGCATGCTGTCCTCCAATCTACAAACTTGTCTTGTGCCGCCTTAGCGAATAATAATGGCCAGTTCAAAGGATCAAATAGAGCTAGAAGAGTCACAATGTGCAGCTTCAAAGCTATACCAACAGTTAGAATTGGGGGTTTTATGGGCCTGCGTGGAGCTAATTCCCTCGATATGATGGCAGGACAAAGTGCCCCGACACTGCAGGCGATTGTAGCAGCAGAAACCTACCGCAGCAGGAGAGGGGTCATAGAACAACGTACTAGATCACGGTTCACAACCAAAGCAATGTTTGAGCGCTTCACGGAGAAAGGAATTAAATCTGTTATGCTTGCACAAGAGGAGGCGAGACGCCTTGGACAGAACTTTGTTGGCTCTGAGCAGATCTTGTTGGGGCTTATTGGTGAGGATACCGGAATCGCTGCTAAAGTTTTAAAGTCTGCAGGAATCAGGTTGAGGGATGCTCGCGTGGAGGTTGAAAAGATAACTGGAAGGGGTAGTGGATATGTTGGTATTGAGATCCCTTTTACGCCTGCTGGAAAGCATGTCTTGGAACTCTCACTAGAGGAAGCCCGCCAACTTGGTAATTCTTTCGTGCCATCTTCTTGTTTTTTCTTTTTATTCTCCACCGAGCGCTGTTATAGTTCCTTAGTGGTGCATTGTTGGACCATATGTTGTTCCCTGACCGGACAGTAGCATGATGGGGAGTCTATCTCATCATTACTAGTATATGCAACTTCTGTATTTTGGTTATGGAAGAACTTTTAATAATCTCTGAACTTGGAAAATATTAATAATACAATGTATTTTTTAATCCAGGCCATGACTACATTGGAACGGAGCACTTGCTTCTAGGCTTGCTTCATGAAGGCAAGGGTGCTGCAGTTATTGTGCTGGAGAACATGGGTGCTAAACCTGATGACATTCGAACCCAAGTTATCAGAATGGTTGGTGAGAGTGCGGAGGCTGTTGGGGCTAGTGTTGGAGGTGGAACCTCAGGCAACAAGATGCCTACCTTGGAGGAGTATGGCACTAATTTGACCAAGTTAGCCGAGGAGGTAATTTGTGTGTTATTAAATATCCCAGCATGACTATTTTCAATTTCTTGGCTTGACAATTTAAAGAATCTCACTGGCTATGTTGTGTGCTTCCTCAGGGTAAACTTGACCCTGTTGCTGGAAGGCAACCTCAAATTGAACGGGTTATTCAAATTCTGGGGAGGCGCTCAAAGAACAATCCTTGTCTCGTTGGAGAGCCTGGTGTCGGTAAAACAGCAATCGCTGAAGGGCTTGCTCAAAGGATAGCTGATGGCGTTGTACCTGAGACAATTGAGGGGAAAAAGGTAAGCTAGCAACACGGGTCTTTTATGATAGAAAGGAACCGTATATTTTCTCATTTCTATGTGACATTGCTTTGTTTTGCTTTTGACTGAACATAATTTAATGCTCATGACTCCAAGTAATTTTGTAAACGGCGGTATTGATCTTTGGCTTGATTTTGTATGATAGGAGGAGTGGCATTTGTTGACAGTATAAGTTCTCACTTTTCTTGAACAATTTCAGGTTATTACCCTGGATATGGGCCGTCTGGTTGCTGGGACAAAGTATCGTGGAGAATTTGAAGAAAGATTGAAGAAGCTGATGGATGAAATTAAGCTAAATAAAGACATTATACTCTTCATAGATGAGGTGCACACATTGATTGGAGCAGGAGCTGCTGAAGGAGCAATAGATGCTGCAAACATCTTGAAGCCTGCTTTAGCTCGAGGTGAACTGCAGGTTAGTACAATATAAATTAGCGAGGTCTTCAGCAAGTTAAGTGAAGTACTATTAACGTATTATGTCAACAAATGTTACCATAGTTCGAATGTGCACGTTTTCCTTCAAGATAAAGATTAATTTGACCTTGTTTAAGTGGCGTTATGTACTTCTTCCACTGTTGAGTTTTGTTTATTCATCATCTCGGTAAATTGAAATTTAATGTTATCCACAGTGCATTGGTGCCACTACACTTGATGAGTACAGAACGCACATTGAGAAGGATCCAGCTCTGGAAAGAAGGTTCCAGCCTGTTAAGGTTCCAGAGCCCACTGTGGACGAAGCAATCCAGATCCTTAAAGGAGTCCGTGAAAGATATGAGATCCACCACAAGCTTCGATACACAGATGAATCTTTAGTTGCTGCTGCCGTGTTGTCATCTCAATATATCAGGTAAAGTCTGTAGTTTTTTTTATTGGTTATATTATGGTACAGACAATTTTTGTATATTTGTCCAACCTTACCTGGCTGTCAATTTTTATATATTGTAAATGCTACAAATGTTCTAGTTTAGAAGCTATCGGCTGCATGCATAAAGTCCTTTTATCCTAAAGGCAGTCAAGGACCTAACATGAACTCTTACCCTTCTCATTTCAGTGATCGGTTCTTGCCCGATAAAGCTATAGATTTGATTGATGAAGCTGGTTCTAGGGTCAGGCTTTGCCACGCACAGGTATGTTCCTTGCTTGAAATTGTGCTGGAATATATCAGCAAAATCCACGATAACACTTTGATATTCTGCAGCTACCTGAGGAAGGCAGAGAGCTTGAAAAAGAACTCGGGCAAATAACTCTGGAGAAGAATGAATCTATCAGAGGTCAAGACTTTGAGAAGGTAAGATGTGAGATATTTATGCTAATACTTGTGCCTGGTTATTTTAGAAGATTTTGGTTGTGTATTATGGATGCTTTTAGAGGAAATATTATATCTAGCCCATCTGGAGTATGGTCTAGTTACAGAACAAACACGTTTTGTGCAAGTATGTCCTCAAGTGAATGGGATTGCAAGTGGTTAGCTCGAAGTTAGAGAACTGATCTTCATGCTTATCTAACCTGCAGGCTCAGACGCTGCGTGATAGAGAGATGGATCTTAAGAAGAAAATATCAGCTCTTATAGCTAAAAATAAGGAGGTGTCAAAAGCTGAGAGAGAGGCAGGAAATGGAGGCCCAGTTGTCACGGAAGCTGACATTCAGCATATCGTGTCTTCTTGGACAGGCATCCCTGTTGAGAAGGTCTCAACCGACGAATCTGATCGCCTACTCAAGATGGAAGAGACACTTCATAACAGGATCATTGGGCAAGACGAAGCTGTGGAAGCCATTAGTCGTGCTATTCGCAGGGCTCGTGTGGGGCTCAAAAGTCCTACCCGCCCCATTGCTAGTTTCATCTTTTGTGGTCCAACTGGTGTTGGGAAATCTGAACTGGCGAAATCGTTGGCTACCTGCTACTTTGGATCGGAAGAAGCTATGATCAGACTCGACATGAGTGAGTTCATGGAGAGACACACTGTCTCGAAGCTCATTGGTTCTCCTCCAGGTTATGTTGGTTATACCGAAGGTGGGCAACTAACTGAAGCTGTCAGACGCCGCCCTTTTACTGTTGTGCTCTTTGATGAAATCGAAAAAGCTCATCCTGATGTGTTTAACTTGATGCTTCAAATCTTGGAAGATGGAAGGTTGACTGACAGTAAGGGCCGGACTGTTGACTTCAAGAACACTCTCCTAATCATGACATCAAATGTCGGAAGTAAAGTCATTGAGAAAGGTGGAGGTCGCAGGATAGGTTTCAATTTGGATATCGATGAGGAAGACCGTGATTACAACAATATCAAGAAGTTAGTGTCTGAAGAGCTGAAACGATATTTCAGGCCTGAGTTTTTGAATCGTTTGGATGAAACGATTGTATTCAGACAGCTCACCAAGCTGGAGGTGAAGGAGATTGCGGACATTATGTTGAAGGAGGTGTTCAATAGACTGAAGGGTAAAGATATAGAATTGCAAGTGACTGAGAGGTTCAAGGACAGGGTAGTTGACGAAGGATATGATCCCAGCTACGGAGCTAGGCCCCTTCGAAGAGCCATCATGAGGCTTTTGGAAGATAGCATGGCAGAGAAGATGCTCTCACGCGAAATTAAAGAAGGGGATACAGTGATCTGCGATGTTAACTCTGGAGGTAAAGTGATTGTCCTCAACGGTAGTAGTGGTGCTCCTCCGGAAGAACCTGCAGAACCCATCATAGTGTAGGTTTGTCTCTTTGAGAGGATATTGCTGCTTTGTTTTCGAGCCGGTATTTAGTATGCATTTTACTATCGCGATTTAATTGCTTAGCCTTGTTCATTCCGAAAAGAAAATCCCTGTTAACTTTTGGATGGTAGATGGTTATGGACTTCTGGTAAATGCAAGAAACAGGGGAACTAGCCCTAAAAACCTTTCCTAATCTCAAGATGACTGTACAAATATTACGTGAACAAGTATCATATGGAATTGTCTTTGCCAATTAGTGAACCATGATGCTTCCTACATGAACAAGTATCATTTGGTGAAATTTCTTTCAGTAAGTGTTCAGCTTTCCATTTGTGTATAATTATTTCATCACCAGCAACAAAACAATAGCACACTTACATTCAAACCAAAACTTGCTCTCAGCAAATACTCAGAGAACAGGATCAAGAAGAGCTCTTTCTATATTCTGCACCACTTTTTTTTTTTTCTTTTTCTAACCTAAACATCTATTTACAACAATCTTGACCCTATTTATCTACATGAACAAAAGAATATTATCATCAAAACATTTCTGGTAAAGGCACGCCTCCTAAAAACGACTTGAACAGAACGAATGATCTTGCAGGCTGTGAGAACGGAGCTTCATGGGAAGCATCTCTAATCGTGGCAAATGAAAGCATATTCCCGTATACTTGAGTCCATCCTGCAACCTATGCAAACATATTAAAATCAGTTATATATAGTTTTAGTTTTAAACACATGTGGTTCATTCATATAATAATACTTCAATCACGTCGAGACTTACCTGCTGTCCCTCGAACCAGACGCGATATGGTACAGATGTGGTTAGGCCAAGTTCTGTAGCTACGTCATGAACTAACGTGCGGCTTCCAGTCAATGGAATTACAGAATCTTGATCTCCGCTGTCATTTAATGAAAGATCAACTTTAAATCAGTAAGAAAGCACTGGGAGTTTGCTGTCATAGCAATCAAGCATGAGAATACCTTTTATCTACGTTACCTGTATATTAACACTGGAATGCCTTCTTTGATAAGTGTTCCAATAATGGATATCGTCGGTATCTCTAAGTTGAGCATGTCGTAATCTAGTATACTGCAAGAGAAAACATTAGCATGTCACAAACAATAAGTTCTAGTTATCAGAAACAGTTCATTAGGCCTAAGAAACTTTAATCATGAGAATAGTTCAAGTGAGAAATAGTACTTGCTGCAAACGTCCCATTTACGAACTCCAACAAGCCTAGCATGAAGAGCCTTCTGTACATCACGTCGATTCAAGTACTTCACAATTTCATCGTCCATGCAAACATTTATCCTCTCCGAATCTTGCTGTTTCATCAACAAAATTATCATAAATAACTAATTTACGAAAGCTAACTAGAAGGAAACCACTAGCTGCTGGTATGAATGACTTACGTGAGATGCAACGATCTTGGATTGTGACAGCACAGACGGTATGCAGACGTCTAATGTAACATCATAATTATCAACAAACCTACTGCTCTCTCTGTTAACTTGGCTCATGACCCTCGAACAAGCACTTGAAACAGAGTCTCTATAGTACTCACTCACATATCTTGAATAGTTGCATACTGAAGTGAACATACTGTACGTGGAATCTGATATTAGCCCGTGAGACCAGAAGTATTCTGCCCTCGAATTATAATCCGTAGCAAACTCTAGCAGTGGATTTCCTAGCTGAAACAGAATAAAATCATCCCTCTTTAATTACCCCCAAACTGTATTGATTCTTCAGCCAAAATAAGGCTTTACTCCAGTGAAGTACTTACCGCGATTCCCTTGAGGTTGAATATCTTACTCTTTTTGTTGAGTTCAATCATTAGCTTCACGAGTTGAGGTACATAGTGACCTAATGTAGTAATGTTCACAATCCAAACATGAGTAAAGACATAACTCGTCTGAAATCGGACATTTTTGTTTATCTTAATTTGCTAGTTAAAACTTTAAAATAGTGGTACCTGCATAACTTTCTCCAGTAATGAACAGACTTCTGTTCCTATACTGTGGAAACTTGACGAACCAACGTTGCAAGAACACGAGATTGTCTTTTGCTAAACAACATTGAAGATAAAATGAAATCCACTGTCAATGATAAGTATGATAACATAACATAACTAAAGCATCTATCTTTAAATACTTCAAAACAAGAGGAATATATGTTGAAGTTAAAATGCTTGCCTGTTATCTCATCATTCACTGTTACATAAGCCGATGATCCAGTCGAGTAAGAGTACCCTACTCCAATAGGTGTATCCAAATACAGCATATTTGCCTCTACAATGAAATCATCACTGCATCAGCTTCTTAAGTGAACTTTCCTACAAAGGGACTAATGAAACTGGTGGCAATACATATACCTATTGTATGATCTTACCTATATTCCAGCTATGCTCATTTCTGAGTAAAATCTGTCCATTTGGCCTAAAAGGTCCATTCTCTGAAAATGCTCCAACTCCAACAGATGAACAACCAGGCCCTTTAATAACCATTTAGCACAAAATAAACACACATTTAATTTACAATAAAACTAATTTAATGGACAGAACTAGCTAAGGTTCTACAGTTCTTATTCAACAACACCTAATCCAAACTCATGAAAATTCATTAATTAGTCCTCTACTGTCTTTTTTTGACAGCAATCTAGCCTAAGGAGTTTAATTTTTCTTAGCCTTGAACCAGTTTCTTGGAAAAAACTAACAAGATGAGAGTTTTGAACTAGCTACATTCACTTGCATGAATGAAAAAGCTGAACCAAATTGAAAGGTATTCATAAAACATACCTCCATTCAACCACAGAACAAGTGGCTTTGAAGCAGGATCAGTTTCAGCCTCAACAAAGTAGTAAAACAAAGACTTTTCTTTCTTTGCATCCACAGTAACATAGCCAGAGAATTGCTGAAATCCAACTGTTGGTTGGCCAGGCAACTGAGTGATCCTATCAGGGTTAGGAAATGAATGTGCTGCAACAATCAAAGAACTGATCATAACAAGAAATGTGAATGAAACCATTGCTAACATGAGTTTTTTGTACATAGAATAATGGTGGTGTGTGTGTGTGTGTGTGTATATTGTTGTGAAGTGGAGAAGGTTATGTGGACTTATGATGACTTATGAGAGTGGGAAAAGGAGAAGAAGAAGAAAGAAGAAGAAAAAATGTTCAACAACTACTACAGGTAAAAATTCACTTTCTTTACTTATTTAATTAATGTTTAGAAACAAAAAGGTCATTTCCTTTGAAAGTGGGAAAGCCATATTACATGGTATAAAGGCTTTTGAATGAAGTTGTTTCTATATGGATGAAAGTGGAAAGACATACCACATGAGAAAAAAGGGAGAGACTTGACATGGTTAAGGAATAAGGTGAGAGTATCAAGTTGCAAATAGAATGTTTGATTTCATTTTATGGGTATTGAAAATATCATAGGAGAAGTTGTTAATGACAGATTAAATTTGATTCGTAATTAGATATTATATTTTCGAAATTGAGTCCCATTTTATTTTTTTTATTTTTTTGCTACTACTATGAATTCCGCCACTTAAACACATAGTATACATACTTCTTTAAAATATTACAAAAAGTAAACGTAGCGTATTCATTGGGACGGAGACATTATTTTTGAATATTTTGTGGTGTGGACTTTGGAGCCTTTGGCTTGTAGTGCAAAGGATGATCATGTACATCATCAGTACATGTGGCAAGAAGTGTGTGTTCCATTGAAAGTGGCTTTTAATTTTACAGTGTAGGGTTTCAGTTGTAAGATTCATTCTTTGTAAATATTGAAGTGACAATTAAAAGATGCACCAAGAAGAACATATGCAGGCAGCAACTTCTTCATTCTCCCAAGAGAATGTGTATGACAGTATCATGACATTACTGTACAAAATGACAACTTTCTTGAGTTCCTCAATGTTTTTCATTCTTTGCTCAGTCAAGGGTGCATGGTAATAGAAATCATGGGTCAAACAAAGTTACTTTCTATTCCCTCCCGTCGTTTTTATTTCTCACACCACGCACGACACACAAATACACACAAATGAAAACAACAACAAATTCTTATGATACAACTTTCAACCCAATAAATAATTTATGTTTTATGTATTCAAATCAATTTTTTAGTATTCCTTTTTAGCATTTTAATCAATTTTTTACGTTTTTATTTTTGAAAACTATCTCACAAGCATCGATTTTTTTTAAGCATCAAAAAGTTTTATTAATTAAGAAAAAGCATAAGTGATGTTCCAAACAAATACTACAACGTACAAACCCGATAACAATGGTTTCCTAAAATCCAAAATCAGACCACAATCGTCTATATTATTTTCTAAGTGATCCTACCTTCATATACAATATTAATATAACACTATCAAACAAAACAACCCATTAAAAACCATACAAAACTCAAACGTGGGCATATCATTGGGACGGAGGAAGTATCTAACTTTTACATGATTTTTAATTAGTGTTTTATATTATTGTTAAAGTAACGAGATCCATTATAAGTAGTAATAAAAAGCGAACAAAAAAGGAAATATAAAGAAACTAATGAGACGTACAAGAAAGAAAAAAAGGAAATGATCAGGGATACAAAGCTGGTAGTGTTGTTATGCGAGGTGAGTCTTAACGGGTACTTGACTCAGGTCAGTTCGTTAAGGTGATATACAACACTCTCTCATACATTTCTAGACTCGATAAACCTCACGCGATATTAGATTATTATTTATTTTTCTAATTCTTTATCATGAGTTAGGACCGAACTCCATAATAAGTTTAAGCTCCGCTCGAGCTTGTTCGAGCCAGACAAGCAGAGTTTGAGTACAAAATATACGTAATTTTGAGTTCAAGTCTAAAATGTTGTTTGATTTTCTAACAAGCCGAGCCAAAATTAACAATACACGACTTGTGCGTTATTTGAATTCAAGTCCAATTCAATATTCAATAATAGTCGACTTGAATACGGTCACTAACAGAGCTACTCCATTATAATCAAAACATTAAAAAAAAAAAATTAACCGATAATAATAATTAAAAAATAAATCTTTTTGGCTTATAATTTGCACATTTCTCAAGATGAAGCTTGCAAATGACTCCAACTGCACATAATGAGTGTTGGTCCTGAAATAAAAGCAACCAACTGCCCATGATGGTATACCAAAATGGATAGGCAGAAAATGATGACAACTTGTGAGAGTGCTGTTTATAAATACTAAAGTGGATTGCAACATACTACACTCACAAAAATCTTCTTTATGTATTTATGTTGTTGATAGTTTTGTTGAGTGCTGTTGACCTTGGTTGCTAAAGGCTCATCTTAAAATACATTTTGCATCACCATCTATTGATTTTCAAATCATAAGTCATAACTACCCATAAAGTTTCAAACTTAGCACAAACTGGTCTTCTGTTCCAATTTCGCTTGGAACTCAAGGGTTTTCAATTTGTTAGAGCAACATTTTTCCTCAATCCATAAGTTAATTCCACCCCAGCCCTGATTTTTGGAGGAGAACTATTACCTAAGTCAAGTCTTCAAAGTTTTCTAATGAACATTGTAGTTGTCACGTGGGACAAAATGGTACACCGTATGGATAGTGGGAGCCACCTCCTGAAATTCTGTTGGGGGTCACCTCTAAAATCATGCGAGGATGATTGGTCCCGGAACAACCTGTACCCTTCTAAGGCTCAAGACGTTGAAAATTTAAGGGGAGTTTGATTGTAGTACCCTACATTCTATATATGTGGATCAGTCACAATTAACCTTCAAAATACAAAATATATTAAATTCATCTAGATTAATCCACTCCTCACCTATGCGAGACGCCTAACATTTCCAAAATGACGCGGATATACCCTTTTCTTATGGGTAGGGGTGGGTTGGCACTTGCTCAAAGTTGCAAGCTTTGGGGGGCAGCTATATGGTGAACCCCACCCCACTTCCCTGAGCCTGAAACCTGCTCGACTAATAGTCCAACAGAAGGAGCCTTTATAAAAGCTACACACATGAGGGAGTATATGATAATATATTCTTTCTATATAGTCTTTCTGTTACCCACTCGCACATATCCGCCAAGGACAGGAAGACATAAAGATAAGTATATTTCTCTGGATTCTTCCAATTTTCTGATTATTGAAATATAAGCCAGGAGGCCCTATTAGCATCAATTTCAAGGCACTTAAAACATAAAGTGGTCTAATTTGCTTATCATATTGAGTGTGGGGGAAGGATGAAGAAATAAAATACAGTGAGCAAGTTTAGGTTACATATAAACATAAACATAACATCATGTGGAGATGTAATGATTATTATCATTTCCGGAGCAGGTTATTGGCTCGGAAATACACGCCCCCCTTCCAATCTTCCATTAAGTATTTCTCGATTAGGTAAAAGGAGGTTAGGATGAAATTTGAGAGTATTGGATAACTATACTGTTCATTTTCGGCCACAACGTCAACAATATATTCCTAGGGCATGGTTGTTGTTTTTTTCCGCGTGAAAAATAATGTGTTAATACTTAATATGCATTAAATTCAATTCGAAAGTCATTTGATAAATATTTCTTATGCTATGTTCTTTTCATCTGAAAATTTATTATTTTAAGTTTAGTTCAGTTTGTCTAATAGTATTTTGTACTAAAAATAAGTTCAGTTCAGTTCAGATCAGTTCAGTTCTTATTATTAGATAGAAGGAGTAGGATTCTCAATTTGGGAGTAATGGATAACTATGTTGTTCGTTTTCATACACAAAATCTACAATTTGTTCATAGAACATGATCTTATGTATAACCAAAGTTATTAAGATTTTATTTTCTTGGTATGGAAAAACAAAGTATTTGGTTCATATTCATAGATTTAACTCGGTTTAGTTTAAATTTGTTTATTTATTTTTTTATATTACAGATCAATTCAGTTAAATTTACTTTTATTAAATTGGCTTCACTTTAAATTTATGCAGAGGAAGACAACATGAATTTTTGGTAATTACTGGAACACAAATTAATGAATGATGAATACTACTACTAGGTTTGACTGAATTGCATAATTAACGCCTTGAAGAAAGGCCATGCGCTACTTAATTATTGTCCGCGTTGTTGCTTCAAACACGACAAGCTAGCAATGTTGATTGAAGTAGGAAGAGTTTTAGTAGTTGTGTCAACTGTGTCTCACAAAGTTAACTCCATGCATGCCTCAGCCCTTGAGCATGCCCTGAAGACAAAACAAGACAAGAAGACCTTTTCAGTTTTCATGAACTCCATACGAAGGACTACTACTATTAATTTACCCAGTTATAAGAAGGCTGTTAGTATCAGCATAAGAAGACTGTTGTAGCTACTCATAGACGTTAGTATCAGTAGTATGGTTTAACTTAATGTTTTGTTTTTTTTTTTAATTCAGATCCAGTTTAAATTTATTTAATTGAAAAACGTATTTCAAACTAAGTTTAGTACGGACTTTTTTTTTTTTTTTTTGGCTAAAATGAATCAAAGTGTCTCTCTTTCTCTGGTTAGCCAAACCTTAAAATAATTCATAGTTTTCCATCTAAATCAATCAAAATCAGATGTAGATACATCTAAAGATTTTCTTAGCTTTACGTGTTTTACATCAGTTTAGGCTTAGCTTTGCACAACCACTATTGTAAATCTAGTAAAAAATCTTAAAACTTCACCTGACCCACTGCTAAACAAACCATCTCTCGTTTAACATTGAAAACTACATCCAAATGGCAAATATGAACCAAACTACCACTACATATCTTCATTTGCCCTTGATTAATTTTCGTATAAGGCTTATAAGCCGTGGCAGTAATGTCCTAGTAGATTTCAACTCCATTTCATTAATAACTTCCTCTTCGATCAACAGGCTCGTGTTTGACCGCACATTACTCCTAAATTGTACGATGCAATTCTTTTCTAAAGTTATATAATTAAAGTTCATAAGTTAGTAATATTTTAAATATTTTTTTAAAACTTTTTTATCAATATAATTTAGGTGTAATATAAGAGTCAAACATTGACGGTCGTTGACCAAAGAGAAAGTTTATAATGAAATGGAGAAAGTAGCTCAGAGAGAGACCTCAGCGAACAGAAATGGATTCTAGTACCGTACATCTAACGCCAAGACAGTCCTACTCCCGCATGGCAGTTAATGTTTAGAAGATGCCGACTTTTTGGGGCCGCCTCACAAATTCCTTAACATGGTGCCAGTTACAAAGATACCAATGCCACATTCCAGTGCTTCCTGTCTTCTGATAACATGGACAAACCATGTTACTAATTGAAAATTTTGAAATGGACTTGATTCAAGTAGTACTCTCCACTCTCCAGCCTATCACATTCACAACAGACCGTGCCAAGCGATCAGGAAACACCAATACTAGAGGTAAAACAAACATGTCCTTAATTTCTCAAGTGAATCACATGTTCCTGTTCTTTGTGGTGGCCAAAGAGAATATTAAATGGTAAATAGGTGTATAATAACTTCAGGGGTGAGATTGCAAGTGTACTTTTGTCACTTATCTCTCACACGTAAACTAGAAATGTTGGAGATTTACAATTTCTGGGAATGGATCTATACATTAATAATAACATTCTGATGTAATATGAAAAATACTGAGACAAGGCTTTCAACTCATCTTCCTAACAATGTCCGCTATACTACAGAAAAACGGCGGCACACACTCTCTCAAGACTAACAGGAACCTGTGATTCCAGTGCCTAAAAACACAAGAAAATTTGAATAAAATACACACAAAAGAATGAAGAAAAAAAAAAGCTTCCATTTGCCGCAAGATCAACTCAAGGATCTGATTCTGTGTAAGTGCCATTAGGTTGGCCTATTTCTCTCCGAGATGCCTCCCACAATTGCTGTTCTATGCCCAGTTTCCTCAGTTCTGTTAAACCTCTTTCAACTGTAGTACACAACAACAAGAAAAAAAATATTTAAAAGGTGGAAAGACATGACTGTGTTCTGTATGAGGTATTGAGGTGATAAATTGTTCCCCAAATTTTACAACAGTATCTTCTGCCATGTATCAGTTGAAGTCCACAATCATGAGAACTTATTTTATTCATAAGAATCAACTTACCTGGGTGATGGGAAACAAACACCAATACTGAACTAGTTTATCTTAGATTTTGCATCTATTACAACCAAGCTGGAACGAACCCTATGGCCTATGCAGTTCATGAAGCATGCTCAAAAATGATAGAATTTGGGAATAAAAGGAACACCATCTACCACCTCACAGACCAAATAGCAGGACCAATTTGTCTTCTTTAGATTTTGCATCTAGTACAACCAAGATGGGACTGACCCTATGGCCTATGTCCTATGCAGTTCATGAAGCATGCTTGAAAATGAGAGTTTGGGAACAAAAGGAGCACCAGCTACCACCTCACAGACCAAATAGCAGAAGGTAGTGAACTGCAATTACGCAAGTTTCTACTGCTACGCTGCTTCCCTCCCTCTCACAAGATGCATGTTTCGGTCATTTACACAATCATACAATCCTTTTTATATTGTCTTTAGACTTGGATCAGCGATACTCAATTAAAGGCTTTGACTTGTATGTATATACCCATGAAAGGATATTAACAGGAAAAATAAAAAAACAGATAGGCTTAGCAGCATAACAGCATGAGATGCCTACTGAGAAACCACCCACACCCAGTAAGTTAACAGAAACTTTTTTTATCGTATTAAATAGAATTCCAGTATCCATATGAAAAGCATTATGTAGAGGATTACCATCAACGGCATCATGGGAAGTTGGGGATTGTGCCATGCGGCTAACCCATAATTGAAGCCTCTCTTCTGCAATATCATCCTCAACACCATGGTTTTTTGCCCTTCTCCAAAAATAAGCAAGCCAAGCCTGCAACATTGAAATCAAATTTAGATACAAATTCACATGCAATGATAAGATTGTAATGTTCATTAAAAGAGACAGTTGAGCAGGTAGATGTAGGCGCATTGTAAAAATTGGTTTTTAGTAATTCTATATACACTAGGCAGAGTATCCAAATTTCAAGTTTTGAGTGATAGGGGCAAGTTTGTTTTAGCATAACAGCAATACAGGCATACAGCAGTGTACAGCAAAACAGGCATACAGCAGTGTACACCAAGAACCGGCTAACACAAAAATTAAAGCTTAAAACTAGAAGTACCTCCTTAAAAAGAACTTCTTCAGATTCCTCCGCACTCAGTTCTGCAACCAAATTAGATGATGGATGAGTCAATTATATTAATATATTGGATTGGGTGGTTTATAATAATAGGCAAACTGAGGCTAACACCCAGCCCCAAAATGCATAACCAAGGGCCAATACTCAATTCAAATGTCAATGTAAAATCTATTGACATAGTACTCTAATATATCAGAATAAAATACATAAATACACTGTACCCCAGAAAGTGATCTGGTAAAAGAAGATAATGTGACTTCTGCTAAGGAAGCAGAGAAAAGATTAAGATTCTCACCAAATGCCTCTGTGAACTTGGGGTCACCCAAAGATTTAGGATCTACAATAAAAACACACATCATTTAAGATCATTGATAAGGCCAGTGCCAAAAATGCACAGAACTCATGCATGTGTAATTTACTCAAAGGAGATGCCACTTTTGTACAGACTACAGAGTTACAAGCAAGATGAATACAATCATATAATTAAAGACAAGAAATAAGATATATGCTTGAGCTTATAGTTTCTTGAAGCATTTTCTCATTATTGCGAAACCCAAATGTAGTCATTATTGAAAGCTTATAGTTTTAAACTGCAGCATTGCTTCTATGAGACTTCAATTTATGCATATTTCCCCCATGTACTTAAAATAACAGAACTACTGAAATGTATCATCGAGATTAATTTATGTATGCCGAGTCGAATGCAGGTTCCTACCAGAGGAGGGTTGGCGAATTAAGCTTGACCGCCGATTTTGGGCCAGGGTGAGAACAACAGCATCCTCCACCTTTAAAACAACATAGACAAATATGAGAAGAAATAATCCATCAAATGGCATCCACAAACTTAATTGATGGGTTTTCAGTTTATCGAGTTAATTCATGACAGGATTATAAGATAGAGAAAAGACCGGTTCAATCCAGTAACGTTTGATTTAGTGCAATATGAGACTACAAAATAAAAACCTTTAACGAGGCCAATTCCCTTAAACCCATCTCCACTGAGAGCATATTCTCAATATTTCCTTCGCCAGTCAAATCATTCAAATCACGAGCAACCTTACTCCGGTTTGAATCTTCTCTACCTATGAGAGGGTTTGAGAATACTAATTAGCTGATGACAAACACAAACAGGAAAATATTTCATGCAGAAATAATCCAGAAGCAATGCTGCAGCTAAAAATATAGTACCATCCCAGGATTCCTCTTTGGCTTTCTGTCCAGCAGAGATGACAACCTCAAAAGGGAGGGGCGCTAGAGATGACCAGTATTCATACTTTGTTAATGATATATCAGCACATATACCTGCAGGGAAAAGAAATATGGCAAGAATTTACAATCATGTTGCTTTCTGTTGACCTTAGATCACAAAGTAAGAGCTTCTAGTGAACTACTGGGAAGATGAAGCGTTTTATAATGTAGTATTTTACGGAAAGCAAAGTTTATAAGGCCAGCCACTATATAAGGAGAATCCTCAAAATATCTGAAAGAAGTTTTAAAACTCTTCAATTCCTCAACTGAGGCAAGATGACAGGAAGTAAATCATGCAACATTTGTAGTTTACTCAGTTCTCTTCTTTTTTTTTTCAATCCATTGAGCCACAGGATCAAGTAGATTACCATAATGTGCAGCTAGGCTCCAATAACGAGCAAGCCAGCACCTCTTCAGAACAACTTCTTCCTGACAATGAATTCCGGAATATTTTAAGTTGGACAGAGCTCTAATAAAAAATCAAGGATAAGAGAATATTAAAGTATTCTAAAATTGAGCAGGAACCATCTCTTCTTGCGTCAAAATCATTCTCTGTGTCATTGTCCGAAGAGATTTGGCTTCAGATTCAGCTTCATGTAGCTGTTCCACAGTAGCTGCGGTTTCATCCTTTATGTTCTGATAAAGCATTCATAAAAGTCAGTTACATGAACTGTACATTGGTGCCAGAACAAAGGTCAGTCTAGTGGTGCATAACAACCTCAAGTTCCTCACGAAGGGCTGCAAGTTCTTGATCTCTCCCATCCTTTGACTGCTTTGCAGCTTTAAGAGCAGCCTGTCCAAATTATATAAATGAGATCAAACAGGATTTACATACATATCTGCAAATAAAAATGCAGAAGACAAAGTTTTCTGTATGCGTGTGGGGGAGACAGCGAGATCCTTATACCTCTCTTTGACGCAGAGCTGCTTCTTTCCTGAAAATATCAACATAATCATACACCATGCTAGATAATGTATTTAGATGGTTAATAACTAAATGTTACCGTGTGAGAAGCTTGGCTTCCAATGAAACACCTTCACCAAGGGCAGCAACCTGTACAGTAAAAGCATTGTGAGAAGACATTATATAAAGCAGGAATAATTCATTTTTTCTTTAAAAATGATGCCAATTGTCTTATGCAGACAAAAAAAAATCAAATTTAATTACTGAATAATTAATGTAGAAAACCTCCATATAAGAACTATTGATGAGCTGCCTTCAAATTAACAACACAATACAATCCAAGTAATATAGGATTGGTAACTAGCTAGTAATGCATGTAAATAGAGTGAAAAGTAATATTCTGGGGGAGCGGGGGGGGGGGAATGGGTCAAGATTACTCCATATCTAACCTGTTTCTCCAACTCTCTGGCTCGTGCCTCTGCCTCTTCACGTTTTTCTTCTGCACGACGAAGCTGCAGAGAAATTAGTCATTGTAATCCAAGCCATCCAACTAGCACAATCTTATTTAAATAGAGCCTTGTCCTCATTCTTACTTTATTCATGTTTTACGTTTATTCACCTAGAGATGGCAGTAGATAAACTCACCTTATCTATAATTACTTCATTCTCTTCTTGAAGCATATCAAGCTGCAAATTCAGGTGATGGTAGTTAAGGAGTGAATGCAGATGCCGTGCAGTTCAAACATTTACAACCAATTGCTAATGAAAAAACAGAATCCAGAATCATATTATTGGATGATGCACAAGTATCATTCAGCTTACTTCATCGCGTAGGGCAGACGCTTCATGTTTATTCCCAGAATCTACTAAATCCCGTCCTACTTCAGGTGCAAACCTACAACATTCAGGGAAGAGTTTAAATAGTGTCCTAGTACATAACAATGCTAAACTGGTTTTAAAATGTTAGAAATCGGTTAAACCCCACGGTTCACAGGAAATGTGAGCAAATAAAAACTGTTCTATACATTCCATACTTCTAGCAAATAAAAACTGTTCTATACATTCCATACTTCTAGCAATCACAAAATTTATTAGTGATATGTAAGGGTTAATGTAAAGATGTGACCAATAAGAACAGATGAAAAATAAGATAGTAAGATGTGAACACATCCTCCAATTTTATTTTCTTATACCACAGAATGATGGAACACAATGCTATAGATACATGCTTACAGAATAGTAGTTACTAGTTCACGTACAAATTCCTAAGCAAACATCAGACACAAGTTTTCAAATAATTAACCAGTCCTTTACTCCCTTTTAAAGTTGATTGTTTTTATTTTTGGAACAGAGAATAAAAAGTCTCTTCTAATGAATTACTCCCTCCGTCCCGGTGAGAAGCCTACGTTTGCTTTTTGCACGGTTTTTAATGAGAGGTTTTGTTTGATAGTGATTTATTAATATAGAATGGAATGTGGGTCAATATTTAAATGGTAGTGGTGGGGAAAAGAATTAAAGTAAAGTGTGAATGTGGGGACAATGATTAAAGTAATATAAATGTTATGTGGGGTAGCTTCCAAAAATAGAAACGTAAAGAATTGATTGGGACGGCCCAAAAAGGAATACGTAAAGAAATGAGCGGGACAGATGAGTATTATTTAACCCCTATCAATTCTTTATCCATTCTCGCATACTTTTAACACTCACAGACTCACTCACAACTTTATAAATATTATACTATATAATATCCCCCACAACTTCTTAATTTACTGATATTCCTTAAAGCCCTCAACTTCTAATGTTTGTGAAGTTATCAAAAGAACAGAGGGATTACTACGTACTTAAGCTGTTGATATAGAATTGGATACATGCCACTCCTAGTCTCCTAGTCGTCAATATGCTTATCCATAATGAGTTTTAGTTTATTTATAGGATATGCAGCACGGAGAGTGTGATACTGTATCAGAGTGTACATCAGATACATGTACCCGTGTAATTTCAGAAGCATCCATGTATCATCATAGTTACTAGTTAGACTGTAGCTCTGTAGCATAAGCTAACACAATAGACTGATGAATATAACAAGTAATAATATTAATTCCTACCTAGTACATCGTCCAAAAGCAATCTTGATCAGAAGCCTAATCATTGTAATTTGTAATCATACGTAATTGGGAAAGGGCATAGTATAATAGAAAATATGTGTTGTCTTCAGATGATTGATCTTTGTAGTTTAGATCATCCTCCTACATGGTGCCCGCCCATATAAATTTAGCACGGAGACTGAAAAAGAAAACTACACTGAGTTACTGACTATATGTCCCTTGAAACTTGAAAGACAATGGGATATCACGAGATTGATACACCAATGTAACAAGACATATACTCTTATGGTTAGCGAGAGCACAAGTAGGGCCATGGATAGCAGCAGCTTGCTAGATACTGGAACTTTGCTTGTTGTCAGGGGGTTACAAATGAGGGGAGGCACTCTGATTTTAGAAACCAGAGTAGCCAATCACAGATAAGCATAGCAGCTAACACCAAAAATACAGAAGGGGGTGGCAGTCACTAATGTACAACAGCTGTTCTCCTTAATCTAGAAAAATGTTTTAAGCTAATAATTCATTGATAATCCAAGCATTCCAAAATATATGACACATCAATTACTTTAAACAGCATCATTGCAACTTGAAGTGTTGTAATTTAATGAAAGCTAAAATCACAAAGTGCAGAAAAAATGAAGCAGCTAGTAGTTACACCTGTAATACTAAATAATATCTATAAGTTTGCTAAAATTTATTTTATCTCCACAGTTATGTAGATTCTGAAGGTCTCTTAATTGTTACTAGTTTTCTAATGGTCAAGACAGAAATCATCAAGGGTAATTGGGTTCATAACTGAGCAACTTAAACTGCAGTACAAACTCTTAAGTTGGGCAATAGCATCAGCTTCTTTTCTATTGCTTTTTTTAACAGTTCTGATGGGAGTGCAAGTCTAGGTGTCATGGAACCCTCACACTTAATGCGAGTAATTCTAATTATGAGAAATCATCAAGGACCACTGCACTTTTCAGTATAAGATTTCCTTTACATTTTACTTTGTTTTCGATGTCTATAAATAGCAACACAGTTATACATGCCTTCTCTCTCCCCAACTTCAGAGATACTTATGAGGAAAACAAGATACTTCGAGAACTGTCAACCGATTTAAATTTACAATAACTAAGAAATTAAAAATTAGGGTTTGTACAAATTTTCTGAGTTTGAAGTTTGAATTGAACTTACATATTATAGATGGTTTTGAAGAATAGCTTATGAGTTTGAGAACAGAAACAGCTGAGATCAACATTTTACCTCTTTTCTCCTAGCCTTTTACTTGGAGGCTCTATTGCAGGGACAGCAGTCGGAGTTCTCAAAGAGGGCCTACTTGGTGGTGCTACTGTATTTGCCCCCATACCTGAACGAACAGACATTGAAGGTCTTCCAGCTGATGTTGAACGAACAGACGGAGTTACATCCATAAAGTTCCGACCTAACTACAGACAATTCAATACATTTAATATATAACCCACAGCCAGAATCAATGTACTATTGTACTAAGTATGCAGCACACCAAATAACTTACTCAAAGTAAGATGCTACTTAGTGACTCCTAAAGAAATCAACTGCAATTTGCTTAGGAAGATATTTCAGGAGTCCCAAGTCTTATCAAATAAGAGTTCAGATAAAAGCTACTCATAATAAAATTCCAACTTTAATCACTTTGCAGTTCATTTTTATTATGAACAAACCGCAACAAACTTATTTCAGTCAGTAAAATGCCAATCCACATGAGTGAAGATTGTTTCATTATCGTTAGTTGTCTCAGTGAACTAGTGTTTCCACCTTCCAAGTAGAAACATCTTATTTCTGCATGCCTCTACAGTCCACACCCATCAAAATAAAACGTAAAATAATGGCTAACATGAATGTTCCAGAAAACTCACTCTTATCCTTACACCACCAAAATATGGTTAAAGAAAAGACTATAAAATGCAAAAGTACAAACCATTAATGCACATGCAAATGTATAAACCTATGGTCTCCAAGCAAGGGGTAAACATAAAAAGGAAGAAAAGCAGACATGTAACGTCCACATATTATTCGAAGAGTTTTTCACTTCCATATAAAAATGTTCATACAAAATTTTATGAAGTCACTACTATCTTTTGGACTGATGCACTTTATCTGATTTGGTCAACAACCAATTGACAAATTGAAAGCCACAAGCAGTTAGGTATAAAAAGATGAGATCATATAACTAAAATGAACATGTCCTTTCTCAAAATCACATTACACAACTCTTCACTTTGACCCAGGCCAACAAGTCAAGTCCTCATTTTATCACGCCAAAAACAATACATAAATCCCAACGTAATAGAAATAGTACAGTAGAAAGCCAAATGCTCCTAGTTAATATCCCAAATGGAGACTAAAAACGAAGTTCCTTGCAAAATACCCCACAGCTCGCACACAAACACACCAGAAAAAAAAAATTCCCAGTCAACTAAATCGAACTAAACTCATTCCTAAAATGTCAAACTATCAGTCAACAGGCTGAAACTGTCCAATACTATCAGTACAACTGAAACATAAAGAGTAAAACTCTTCCAAAATTTGAAGGAAGCTGAAAATCAACACAGTCTATGAAATCAACTGAACAACTAATCATGAAAATGAAATCTCAAATTTATACTCCTAATTAACTCTCCAAAAATGTATTAGTGTCTAAATCAAGGCTCCCACATAAATCAATAGCTATCAACCTGGCAACAAATCAATTCTTCCAAAATTGCCCTAAACGCAAACTAGACTAAAAACGAAGCTCCCTGGCAAAATCTCCTAACTAGTACAACCTAATCAATCAAATCGAATGACCAGTGGATCACAGAATGTCGAGCTATCAATCAACTAACTGAATTTCAGTCCAATACTATCAGTACAGCTAAACTCAATCTCAATCAACTCTTCCAAAATTGCAACAAAGCTAAATTACAGCTGGAATTCAAACACAGTAAATGAAACAGCTAATCAATCAACATACCGCAGGAGAGGGAGATCTATTAGGCTTGGTAAGCGAAACACCGGAAAAGCCATTACCACTCTCACTCCTGTTATGACCGGAAAACGACGTCGGAGCAGCAAACCGGAAACCTAGATCATCATCCTCCTCGTCCTCCTCCTCATCATTATTCGACTTGATCGCCATCACCTTGGCCAGCCGCTGTGCCGCCGCCTTGGCGGCAACGTTCTGCGTCCGTTTAATACTCGACATTCCGGTAGCTGCCGGCGGCAGCCTGGCGCGAGGGTGAGCCGGAGAACCGACCGGAGACGACGAAGCGGTGCTGGATCCACCGCTCCATTGGCGAGCGTAGACCGGACTCTCGGTCCTGTTCCGGTTCATGGAAGCGGAGATTTCGGTGTGGAGGCTATATATGGGTGTTTGTTGTGAAACAGCTGGATTTTAGGGGGGTAGATAGATTTTTTTGTTTCTGTAAGGACTGGAAATGGAGAAGAATTGAATCTGAGTTGAAAAGGACCAAAAGAGACTGATTGATTTGGTCAGGTTGGATTCATTTCATTTCGAGGGAATTTTCAATTTTGGTGAAGGATTTTGAGATGTGATGATTGTTTGGGGCGTTTATGATGATGATGATTAAAGAAGAATAGTGTTGTTTGTTGTTGATGAGTAGGCGTGTGAAATCGATTTTTTGGTTCTGTAAATTATTTCTTCCCACTTTGGAAACTTTTCTACCAAAAAAGCATTTCTTTTTAAAATTATTTTCAGAAAAAACTAGAAGACTCTTTTTCTTTTTATTCTACCAAACCAAATAATAAATATAAATTTAACTCAACTTACTTGAATTATTTCTGAACTAAAGTGAGTATTTTTATTATTATTTTTTTGGTACATCATAAAATAGTAACTAAACTAAATCATAGGCCAAAAACGTCCGGATGTCTTTCGGAGGTTGATCCAAAAATCCGCCTCAGTCTTCCAGTTGGAGCTCAACTGTGTCAATTTGTCTACACACTCATATCCCTTGCGCTTTGTATAGGGCTAAAAGTAATGTCCCAAGGCTTCCTCAAAAGTTCTTGGCAATCCAGGACTAAATCCCTTAAAAACGATGGAGTTGCTTCCTTCCTTTCCACCATATTCCAAATGTTGTGAGAATCAATTTCTACTGCAATTTTTCTAACTCTATTTTCCCAGACGTATTTCAAGCCCATGGCAAGTGCTTGTACCTCAGATTCATCTACTATTGGTGAGGTCAGTTTCTTGCAAACAAAACCAAATCCATTGGCCTTTCTCGTCTCTGAGTATTCCGCCCACAGACCCTGATTCAATTGAGATCTTGTATTACCGTCTGTGTTGAGTTTGACCCACCTCGGTTCTGGTGCTATCCAGTGCGCCCTTTGTACTGTGTGGAACTGCCATTGAAGGACAAGTTTCAGCTCGAAGCTTTCTTATCGAATTAAGCTAACTGTTTGCTGGGTTGGTTGCATCTTATTCTTGAAGACTTTCGAACTAAAATGTGTTGATTTGATCTTAACTCAACTAAAAGAAAGTGGTGTTTATAAGTTGAATTAAATAGAGTCTTATATCTTATTCGGTGAATAAGCCATAACGAGGGACGACCTCGCTCGATAAGGATTTTGAGTTGAGATGGAGTCTTTTTTAAAGCTTATATTACTACAAGCTGAGTCGGACTCGGTTCGGTGATACTCGTATGCTCGATAAGAGTCTTATATTACGTGAATCAAGCCATAATGACAGCTGGGCTCAGTCAATAAGGACTTCAATCCTCTTTTCAAGTGCATCTTATGAAGAAACCAAGTCAGGCTCGGATAAGTGATACTCGATATTCTCGATAAAGCTAGTAATATACCACACGTTCATACCTTTCTAGATCTAATAAGGCTCACTATACTATGTTATTTTCAATTATTTATTTTTATCATGAGTCAAGTGCGGACTCGAGCTTGAGCTCATTCGGGCCAGACAAACAGAGCCCCAGTACATGAAATTGGCTCGAGATCAAGCCTAAAATATGATTCGAGCTTGATGACACTGGCTTAGCTCGACTTGCATTATTAAGAGTCAAAGTATGATTTGGAAAAAGAAAAGAATGAGGAGTGGAAGGGGACACAATAATAAGTGTTCAACTCACGAACTTAATAATAAGGGGAAAAGGAGAGATTCACAAACTCAACAATTTGAAGCCCGGGGCTTTTTAGGGCCTCTCTGGTCAGGGTGACCGACATGCCCTTCTAGTCGAGCTTTCTCACCGTACTTTATACATTATTTAATCATTTAATTAATTTAATAATACCAACTTACCCTATTGCTCATTAAATTTAAATTTGTTATATTCGAAGGTGTAAATTGAAAATACAGGTACATGGATGATTAACCTAAAGTTTGCTAACTAGATATGCAAGTCGTTGTAGTATAGTGGTAAGTATTCCCGCCTGTCACGCGGGTGACCCGGGTTCGATCCCCGGCAACGGCGTATTTGTTTTTTTAAAATAAATACCATATTGTTTGTAATCCGACTAATCAGTAAAGATGATATTGCGTTAAAATGCATAGCCCTTAAAGATTTGGTATTTGCTTGAGAATGTTGTTTTAGTATCAAATTGATACAACAATAGAAAGAATCAAATGATTTCAACAACAGAAACTCATATTCTCAATAAAATCTAATTTAGTTACTCCCCCGTTTCACTACAAATGTCCACTTTAATTTTTTTGCACAAAAGCGAAAACCACATGGGTTGTAAAAATGAGAATATATATATATATATATATATGAAATGAAATAGAAGGAATAGTGATTTTGAAACACCATCACTCTACTCCAAGTATTTTGGACCATATCAACACTGCTTACTTTGAAGAAAGGAAAAGAAATTTTTCCCAAAGCCTGGTTTTGCATGGTAGTTAAAATAAAGACTGTTAAAGAACATTTGGAAGAGTGTTTTGCAAATCATCATATACTTGTGCCGGTTACTTGGTTATGGCGCATGTTATCTGCATTTAAAACATAACTTCACTTAATATGCACATCATTGACATTTCATGGTATTCATTTCCTACTAACCATGTGTTGGTTATGAATTTGTTGTGCAAGTGCAGATCGCATGATTAAAGAAAATATTGTTTTCAAAACTACCAGAAAATTATGCAGATTCCCAGTTTCATAGGTTTAAGAGCTGCTTTAACCTATCTAAATGTATAAGCAAAAGATTCCATTCCTACTCCCAAGTTGAAACTAACAAATCGAATTAGTGATTTCATCCCGTTAGAATGTAAATTATATATATGTGGCCAACCTAAAAATATTTCACGAGTTACACAAACTATGATAATCGATATTTTTAAGGTGTCTTTTTCGTCGAAAGAAATTTGAATTGATTTGAAATGAACTGAATTAAATTAATGTGTTTTAGAATTTATTCTTATTATAAAAAATAATTAAACAAATTCAGACTGAATTGAAATGAATTAAACGAAAAGTCCTTATTTTTCGTGATGAAAAGAATATCAGTTTACTCTCCTCTCCAATTCTCCGTGAAACAAAATTATATTACTGGGGGTACGAAAGGGGAAAACAGTACATGATAGAGAGAAGTTTATGCTAAAAATTATGAAAATTCCATTACTTTGACATGTTTAAATGAAACTACGAATACATATAAACAAAACAATGCAGAAAACTTGATTTTAGCATGGAAGAGTAAATTATTTCTCAACATCCGAATTTTTATGTATTTTATTATGTTCTATTTTCTTTGATTAATTTCAAATATACAACGATAATACCGCTCATTTTATATACTCCCTCCATTTCATTACAAATTTCCTCTTTGGTCAACGGAAGTCATGTTTGATTCGTATATTACACATAAATTATATTGATAAATTTTTTTAAAAAATATTAAAAATACTACTAACATATAAACTTTGATTACATAACTTTAAAAAAAATTTACATCGTATAATGTAAGAGTAATGTGCGGTCAAACATGAACCATGTTGACGGAAGAGGAAGTTATTAATGAAATTGAGCAAGTATATCACGAGAGAACATGACTACCGAGTAGGAATCCCTGCATGGTTGATATGAATTGGCACGAGGAACATGAGAAGGGGTGAACTTAGTCTGTGGGGTGAGTTGAGTCTCAACAGATAAAGTCAGCTGCTTCTTCACAATTTCCTTCACCTTCTCCACTGTTTCCGGCTCAGCATGTTAATCGATCACACATAAGTAAGAAATTATATCACATTTAAGATTCTAGCTGTAATAGAAGAAACAGAACTCAATAAGATGGACGGCTACGATTTATATTTCTCTTACAATCTTGTACGCTATTTGGGGCCAAACTTGATTACTTGTTATTTATGCTATCTAGTTGGTTCGCGCATGTCCCATACGACCTAGCAATCTTAGAACATAAGAGCGGGATCGTCTTCCCGAAATTACTGGACTACTGGATGACTGTATCCATGTGACATTCATTCTGTTCTTGTTGGCGAATTCGCTAATCATCAAATCAAATCAATCACATAAATTCTTATCTTCATCGTGAATCACTAACTAACCCCCAATTTACATCATCCACTAACAATCCAGATATTCTTTTGCCGATTCTTCGTCTGTGCAAAATTCAGGTTTGAATTAAGCTGTTTAATTTCATCATCATGTGTTTTGAGTCGATTTTGTTTTTATTTACTCATTATCCGATTCTGCAGTTCATTTAATTTCGACTATAGCACTGAAATAGTAGCTTCCTGGTCTCTTCATTAATGATTTATGAATTCACATTGAGTACAATAATTATCAGTAGATTGTCAAAATTAAGGTTTATGAGGGTGTTAAGCAAGTATTGCTTGTAGAGACTCAAATGCTATTTTGTTTCATTCAGCATATTGACTTTTTGCAACTAGAGATTCTGTTGCTGGGCATGAGGATAGTTGGATTGACCGGAGGAATTGGACCCGGAAAGAGCACAGTCTCCAATCTATATAAACTCCATGGTATTCCGGTTGTTGATGCCGATGTACTGAAAAAAGGCACTGGTGGGTGGAGGAAGGTTGTGTCAGCATTCGGGGAGGAGATTTTGCTGCCTAGTGGAGAAGTAGACCGCCCGAAGCTGGGGTAGACCGTGTTTAACAACCCTGATAAACACCAGCTTTTGAATAGGTACATTTTTATCAATGCTTGAGATCAAATCGGTGACTTCTTCGTTCGATAGAAATGTATATGATTCGAGAGTAAACAATTTCTTATTTGCTACGACTTGTTATAGTTTCTGTCCAGAATTTCCTTAAAGTGTGCGTGATCGCTTTAGTTACATTGTATTATCTTTCCTTTTCAAGTTACTAGCACCATATATTTCGAATGGAATTTTATTTGAAGTGTTCAAACTGTGGCTGAAGGGTCATACACTGATTGTTCTTGATGTGCCTCTGTTGTTCGAGGTCAAAATGGACAGATGGACTAAGCCAGTTATTGTTGTTTGGGTTGATCCCGAGACTCAACTTCAGCGAGTAATGACAAGGGATGGTACAACAGCCGAAGAGGCAAAAAGCAGGATAAATGCTCAGATGCCTCTGGATTTGAAAAGAACAAGAGCAGACATTGTGATCGACAACTCAGGATTCATGAATGATCTAAAGGAACACTTTGCTGAGGTATTAGACCGTGTTAAAAGTCCTTTGACATTGAAAGAGTTTTGGCTTTCCAGAAATGGAGTTCTTGTGGCATTTGTTTCTGCTCTTTGTGGTGTAGTTGCACTCCGGAGCGCTTTGTAATTGATATTGTTTATATTTCAAAGCGTTTGGTAGTTAAATGTGGCTCTGAATGAACTCTTCGTGTTGTATCACTAAAAATTGATTAGTGATCTTATGCCCATAATAGAGTATGTCTCAAGCATTTGATTCAAAGGGTTTTTCAGTATATATACCTCACTTGTTGTATCATACAATAATTCTCCTACATTCACATGTCTGTATGGTTAAATGAAATAAATAATAAAAACTTTTTATTTCCACATCTTTTATGACCTGGTTAGAGCACTGGAATGGCTCTGCAGTGGTGATTCTTCGACCAACATGACTTGGACATGAGGCTTTGCTCGAGGGAATTCATCCAACTTCAGGTCTGTATCTGAACTAAGAATACTAATGTACGTAGTGTTACTGTGATGTCTTACTTCCATTTCATTTCTTTTGGTAAGTTCTTGCAGTTAATGTACAGGTCAAAAGATGTTGAGATATGTGAGTAAGAGTTTGTGGATTGCTGAGTATAATAGCAGACATCTTCGGGGTAATTTAGTCTCTTTAAACAATGCATTTTTATTATGATGATGGATAAAAAATTCTGATAGTAGTAGTGGTTGGACGGTCCCTCAGCTAGCTCTTTCCTCACATGTTCACATTGATATGTGTGTTTTTTAACTTGTCTGTTTTGTATCCCTGAACTACTATCTCTTTTGTGAACTCTCTTCATCCATGGGGGCTTATGCTGCTCTTCTTTCCCTTTCCCAAACACTAAACCAGACCTTGATTCATGATCCACATCCCCTTCTTTTTGAGAAAGACCAGATCCTCTCTCTCCGGGGAAATGTTACTGCCTTGCTAACATTTCTCAAACAACACTCCTTCAAGTCCAGCGAAGAGATAGATCACCTGGAAAGCCGAATCATTGATGTAGCATATCTTGCTGAAGATGTTATAGAATCCCGGGACATTGCATCTCTGGAAGATGTTTTACACGAGATCGATTTCATTTTGGAAGAAGTGCAAAAAATCAAGATCAACGAGGGTGCAGAAACTGTGCCATCATTTGATCTTTCTGATTCTGCAATTTCGTCCAACGATACTAGCAATTCCATGAATACAAAAGCATTTGAGGATGATTTTGTAGCAGTTAAAGATCTTATATACCGACGATCATCTGATTTTGACGTCATACCAATTGTTGGTATGGGTGGCATTGGGAAATCTACATTAGCAAGAAGACTTTATCAACATGCTGCAAGATCCAAGAAATTTGACAGGTACATATGGATAGTAATTTCCCAGAATTACTCTTTAAGAAAGATGCTTCTGGGACTTCTGCAATCCATGCAAAAGCAAAGTACGGCTGGATCCTCCAGCAACAAGAAGAAATCTCTTCAAGAGTGTAGTGATGAGGAGTTAAAGGTACTTGTTTACCAAGAGCTAGTTGGGCGAAGGTATCTGTTCGTTGTAGATGATGTATGGACTACAAAAGCATGGGATGATATTCAGCTGATATTTCCAAAGGATAAAACTGGAAGTCGGGTTTTAGTAACTACTAGGTCGTCAGATGTTGCAAACTATGTTGGACCATCTTCTACACCACCACATGAAGTCCGTCTTTTGAATGATGGCCAGAGTTGGAGCCTGCTTGAGGAAATTGTATTTGAGAAAGGACATTGTTGTCCTTCTGAGCTGAAGAAAATTGGAATGGAGGTAGCAAAGAGTTGCCGAGGACTTCCACTCACAGTGGCGGTTGTTGCAGGGCTTCTTAAGAAAGACATCACAGTGGAATACTGGAAAAGGTTTTCAGGGAAAATAAATTCAGCTGAACCGACAATCGCCTTGCAGTGCTCTAAGGTACTATCTCAAAGTTATGATTGCTTACCTGTCTACCTCAAACCATGTTTCCTGTATGTGACTGCTTTCCCAGAGGATTATAAGATTAAAATGGATCGACTTATTAGATTATTGATTGCTGAAGGATTAGTTGAACAAAGTGGATCAGAACTTGTGGAACAGGTGGCAGAGGGATACATAGATGATCTTGCACGTAGAAGTCTTGTTTTAATCTCCAGCAGGAGGTATGATGGTAGGATAAAAAATATTGCTGTTCATGATGTTCTGAGGGAAATTGGGAATCTAAAAGCTCAGAAGGAGAGGCTTTATTACTCTGGTAGTACGGAAAGCAGCATGGCTTATAAACAACGACGGCTCAGTGTTGTCAATAGATTTGATTTGAACAACTTCCTACACATTCAAGACCCACTGACCCGATCAATCTTGGTCTTCCCCAATAATGACTTCTTCTTTCACTCCTATGATCATATTGAATTTCAAAATTTTAGGTTTCTTAAGGTTTTGGATGCACACGATCAACCTATCAAACTCCAACAGAAGCAAGTAGCCCATTTAAGGTACCTTGCTACCGGAGATGCATATGGTGTGGACCACCTAAGCTCACTTTCTTCTAATCTTTGGAATGTTCAGACTTTATTTATTTCTGGACAGAAACTACGGAGCACAGCGTCCGTGTTGGACCTACACCTGAAAGTTTGGAAGATTTCTTCACTGAGGCATCTAATCACTAAATCACCTTGTCGCATGGAACAGCCTTCTGATAGTGATTTTGTCGAGGGGGAATCAAACTTGCAAACGCTTTCGATGGTAGCAAATCTTGAATTAACATCACGGACCATTCAGATGCTTGTAAACCTAAAGAAATTGGGTCTTTATTACTACTGGGAAAACGGGCTAGATAGAAAAGATTATCACCTCAGCAATCTTGACCGTCTAGGTAAGATTGAAGAACTGGAAATCGTGTTTGATAATGTTGCCTGGGGTGCCATTTTGGAATTGAAGTTTCCACCTAGTCTTAAGAGGCTAACTTTCAGTTGTTGGAATCCATGTGGTGATATCAATGTAGCAGTAGTCGATTTGTTACCCGATGTGGAAATGCTTAAACTAAAGGGCAAGGTTTACACTAGTGGAGAGTGGAATCCAGTCGAAGGTCAGTTTGAGAAACTCAGGCATCTGGAACTTGATGCAGTGAATTTAAGGCATTGGGGAGTAGAGAGCTTCCATTTCCCAAGCCTTGAGATCCTAGTTCTCAAGAACATGGGGAAGGAACTAGACGAGATCCCCAGTGACATTGGAGAAATAGAAGCGCTTCAACTGATTAAGTTGCATCATTGTGAACCATCACTTGTTGCTTCAGCAAAGCGAATACAAGCTATCCAACAGGAAATGGGTGACACTTCCCTTCAAATCATCATTGCAGAAGAACAAATATCCCGGTAAATTTCATTCTTCAATAATGTTTTCTTACCTCTGGTTTTCATCTGTTGTGCATTTGATCTTCTTAAGTTAGTTACTAGTACTAAACATCTAATTTATTTTATAGTTTATTACTAGCTTTATAATGCTACTTGTGAAATTGTAATGGTTCGATTATTAAAAAAAAAATTATTAGATGGTGAATTATGTTCACTACTGATATAAACAGAAGTATTATATATATGTTTTTTGTTAAAAGACTTTAAAATGGTGGATAAAATGATCAAAAAATCAATATAAAGTAAAAGTAAAAATAAAAGGTAATTTTCGATGATTTTACATAAATTTTAAGGAGTTGGTCAAAGTTCAAGGGGGTCAAATGTAATTAAAAAACGTGTTAGATCTTGAATTTGATAGTATCTGCTAGGCCTTTTTTTTTTTTTTTTTTTTTTTTTTTTTTTTTTTTTTTGTCATTTGTTATCTGTGTTGCTCTTATGCTAGCTCTGTTATCACAGGGAGGATGCTTTCGACTTAGATCTTGAGGACATAATGGTCATGGAAGCCATTTGGTTGTCTATTGAGGTAATTGAATGCTGAACCCAGTGCTTGCATTGTATAATTAGTCTTTGAGATCTAATATATAGCCTTCGATTGTCTAATTTTGTGTTTTAAATAAAAGTATCTGCTCAATCTTTCATCACATACAAAACTAGACTATATTTCCACTGCAACTCAGACCCACATGAAAATATTAGATCATGAAATATTGACAGGAATTAATGCCCCCTCAAATTGATTTGCTACTGGGTCTGTTTCTCTCAAGTCTTGACTCAAAGATGATTTGAGACTCCCAAATAACCTTCCTAGTCTTTCCAACATCCACCTATCTACATACAAATTCCGTTTCCATTTTAATATCTAGGCTTATAAACAATCTAGGCTTATCATATTCTTAATTTTCAAACTTGAAGCTGCACAGATATGGTAAGGCACAATGCAAATAATCACTTTATTTCTCGTCTTTATTGATCAGTTCATCACCTTTCCATTTTTTACTCGGTTTGAATGCAAGACCTTAAATTTGATTTGAACACAATGAACATGACTTGGATTATAATTATATTCCATGGATGGATCTAGGAAAACAGCAGGTGCCAAGAAGATCCACCAAATAGTGACGCAGCCGAGTCCAAACAAGATGAGATTCACTACAGCTTTCAACCGGCTGCTACACCACTTATTCCTGAAAGTTACGAAGAGCAGAGTTACGAAGATCAGATGATGCTAGCCATGGCTGTTTCACTGGCTGAAGCTCGATCCAGGAATGGTCCTCCAGGAGTTGCATGGCAGTAGCTCTTACTGTGAGGTATTGTTTAATCCTTGGGAAATCTTACTGATAGGATCTCTGACATCTGATTTTTTTTTTTCTGGAAAGATTCAAATTACGTGTACACCCCTTTAATATATGCATTAGTTTACTTCATTGTTTACGGAAACTTCCTAATAGCTCCATGAAGAACATTAAATGCCCCTTTACTGGTGGTATATGTAAATTTTTAATCTTGGGAAAGAAACATCTACCATGGACTTAAGATGTGTTATGTTGAATTGTTGATCTCCTTCACTTTTGTGCACATCTCTGTCTCTCTCTGTATGAGAAAAACCAAAATAAAGAAATGAACTTACAACAGAAGATTTGTGCTTGTTACACAGAAGCTGATTTCAGAGGATAAACTTACCCAACAGTCACACCATCATTTTTGTAGGTATCATTCATTGGCAGCAATCTGGGGTTGCTAGCTTGTCTCCGAAGTTTCTTCAGAATAGATATATTCAGTGAATCACTCGTGCATTTCTTGTAGTATTTTGGTGATGGGAATAAATTCATGATGATACTTGGAGAATTGTTTGCCATCAGAAGTCCATATATGACTGTTTGCAATTACGCTCCAGCACACTTGTACAATCTTATTTTGAGCTTTGGATGCGGAGATGTTGATCATGATTGGGATTAACTGCGCTTTGGAAGTTGATCTGCAGAACAGTTTTCGAATATGTCTGGACAAAGTGAATGTGCATATGTTTGACTATGGCCAAAGAATTCCTTGACTGCAGGTTCTTGATTCTGGATGAATGTGCGTTTTTTTTTTCTCTTTTCTTTTCTTTTTCATTGTTGTTCTAGTTTCATGCTTTAGTATGGCGGTGCAGACTTAGTTCATATATATCGTTTGGAATATAGATGTGATTTTAGCATATACAGAACAGAATCTTGCGCTTTCAGAAGAAGATATGCCCTCTGGTAATATGTGGTTGATGTGCTGCTAACACTGACATCTAGAAGTAAATCCCACTGTCACTCCTATCATGTCCCTAGTTAGAGTATTCTACTAATTCGCAAAAGAAGTGGATTGCTGCACAAAATAATAGCAGACAATCTTTGGGGGTAATTAAATGTCTCTTTCAACAATGCTTTCTTCCATTTGCATTATTTCTAAAGGGTTGCACAAATAGTTGAGGGGTGGTTTCCTGTATAAAAAATATGATCATGTTTAAAAATTTCTGATTAGCAGTGGTTGCACGGCCAACTCCAGCTAGTTCTTTCCTCACAAGTTCACATTGCTAATTATTTTTGTTTCTTTTCTTTTGAACTTGTCTTGTAGCCTTGAATTGCTCTCTTTTTTGTGAACTCTCTTCATCCATGGGGGCTTACGCTGCTCTTCTTTCCCTTAACCAAACACTAAACCAGACATTGATTCATGATCCACATCCCCTTCTTTTTGAGAAAGACCAACTTTTCTCTCTCCAGGGAAATGTTACTACCTTGTTGACATTTCTCAAACAGCACTCCTTCAAGTCCAGCGAAGTGATCGATCTCCTGGAAAGCCGAATCATTGATGCAGCATATCATGCTGAAGATGTCATAGAGTCTCGGAACATTGCATCTTATTAAGATGTCTTACAAGAGATCGATTTCCTTTTGGAAGAAGTGCAGACGATCAAGGTCAATGAGGATGCAAAAACTGTGCCATCACTTGATCTTTCTGATTCTGCAATTTCATCCAACGATAATGGCAGTTCTTTGAACACCAGTGCGTTCGAGGATGATTTTGCGGTGATGAAAGATCTTATATACCGACGATCATCTGATTTCGATGTTGTACCAATTTTTAGTATGGGGGGCATTGGGAAGTCTACTTTAGCAAGAAGACTTTATGAAGATGCTGCCAGATCCAAACATTTTGACCGGTTGGTATGGATAGTAGTTTCCCAGAACTACTCCTTGAGAAAGAAACTTCTGGGACTTCTACAATCCATGTAAAAGCAAAGCACCGCTGAATCCTCCAGCGACAAGAACAAATCTCTTGAAGGGTGGTGTAGTGAGGAGGAGTGAAAGTTACTTGTTTACCAAGAGCTATTTGGGCGGAGGTTTCTGTTAATTGTAGACAATGAGTGGACTATGAAAGCATGGGATGATATTCAGCTGACATTTCCAAAGGATAAAACTGGAAGTCGGGTTTTAGTAACTACTAGGTCGTCACATGTTGTAAACTATGCCGGACCATCTTCTAGACCTCCACATGAAGTCAGTCTTTTGAATGATGACCAGACTTGGAGCCTGCTCGAGAAAATGGTGTTTGAGAAAGGTTCTTGTCCTTCCGAACTGAAGCAAATTGGAATGGAGAGAGTTGCTGAGGACTACCACTGGCAGTGGCGGTTGTTGCAGGTCTTCTTAAGAAAGACATCACAGAGGAATACTGGAAAAGGTTTTCAGGGAAAATAAGTTCAGCTGAACCTACAATCACGTTGCAGTGCTCGAAGGTACTATCTCAAAGTTATGATTGCTTACCTGTCTACCTTAAACCATGTTTCTTGTATGTGACTGGTTTCCCTGTGGACTATAAGATTAAAGTGGATCGACTTATTAGATTATTATATTGATGGCTGAGGGATTAGTTGAACAAAGTGGATGATAACTTATCGAAGAGGTAGCACATGGGTACATAGATGATCTTGTGGATAGAAGTATAGTTTTGGTCTCAAATAGGAGGTATGATGGTAGGATCAAAACTATTGAAGTTCATGATGTCATGAGGGAAATTGGGAACATAAAAGCTCAAAAAGAGCTAGAGGTTTTATCACTGTAATAGTACAAAGAGCATGGGCTATAAACAGCGACGACTCAGTGTTGTCAATGATTTCATTTGAACGACTTCCTACATGTTCAAGACCCAATGACACGATCAACTTTAGTCTTTCCCAATTCTGATAAGTGGTAACTGGTAAATGTCGTTCTTCAATGTTTTCTTACCTCTAGTTTTTATCTGTTTGTGCATTGGTCTTCTGTAAGTTAGTACCACTACAATGGGAATTCCACTAAAATGTCTAAATCTAAAAGTGGCTGCTGATATGCCTAATTTATAAGCTTTTGGTTTCTATACTTTTTGTTTGTGTCGAAATTCAAAAACTATACATTGATGAGCTCGTCTCTGTTATACAGGACAGAAGAAGTTGATTTTAGCGACGTAGTGTTGAAGTATATTTTACACAAATGCTGATGGAAGAGTAAATTATTTCTCAACATCCGAATTTTTATTAATTTTATTATTTTCTATTTTCTTTGATTAATATCGAATATACAACGATGAAACCGCTCATGTTATATAGGTCAGGAGAGAACATGACTACCGAGAAGGAATCTGTACATGGAGGAGATGAATTGGCACGAGGAACATGAGAAGGAGAATTGTTGGAGTATATAAATTAAGCCCATTTATATATGCACGGGTCAGGTGCCAGGCGGGTGGCACCCCTTTTCCAAGTGCAATTGGGCAATTCCATACATTTTCTCTTCAACATGTAACGGCATTTTTTATCATGTTTGCTCTAAAGCCGGCTGAGAATCTTACAGTTCAACACCTAGCTAGAATTTAGATCTATTTCCTACTGCGGGAGATATTACTATATACGAAGGATTATTGTGTTGTGTGCACAGCCCCTTATTTGATTGCTCTGAACAAGTTAACTTTGTTTATATAATCTGTGCAGGCATTCTAACTTACTACTCTGAGTAATATAGTTAGTTATATAGATATCCAGTTTCATGCGTTAGAAGCTCAAGTACATTTAGGAAAGCAAAACAAACAAAAGAGAAGCAAAATCGATGTTTAGAGCAAAAAGTACAGAACCATGCATGATGTTTGTCTAATGAATCAAAGATATCATCATAATGCAATAAAATCATCAAGCCTGCTAAAATTCCTTGAAACAAACTCATTCTAATTTCAAATAGCCTACAACAATTTCATTCTTTGGTGACTTCCGATTCTCACTGTTGCTCGTCGTTTCAGGAGGAATCAGGTTTTGCATCACCGCTATCTTTCTCACAAAGTTTGTCTATCAAATCAGCTGCTTCTTGGATAGTCGTTATGCTCTCCGAATTCTCCTCTTCCACGCTGATGTCGAACTGTTCTTCTAGACCCATAACGATTTCCACCTGTTGCACCAACACCAAGATTCAATCCTAATCCACAGGTGATACAATCCAAAATGTAGTGCTAAGTGTAAGTGAGCCAAATGTAAATGTCATCTTACGGTGTCAAGGGAGTCGGCACCAAGTTCACTGAACTTGGTCTGAGGGGTGAGTTGAGTCTCAGCAGATAAAGCCAGCTGCTTCTTCACGATTTCCTTCACCTTCTCCACTGTTTCCGGCTTAGCCTGTCAATCACACACATTCAAGATTCAAGCTGTAATAGAAGAAACAGAACTCAGCAACTCAAGTACACCTAACATACCGCACAGATCTGGAGGCGACCGGTTCTGAAGCCTCTGGTGCTTGTCCATCCCAAAGAAACCGAACCTGAACTTCTACCAACTGTCTGCATTATCAATAACATGTTGGTTTTGTTCACGAAAACGAGCGTATTTTTTAGTGATAATGTAACAGAATATATAGAACAATTGAAGATAGCAATGAAGGTGAATACAATGTTAACCTGGCTATTGGTCCTGAGGGACGACTCGACCGGCGTTGCGAATCTAATGGAAGTAGCTGAAACAGAAGCCATTGGATCCTCTCAAGAATCAGAAACTTGTTCAATCTTTCACTTTTTCAAGAGTGTCTGAAGGACTTGGATAATGTGAAGGACTTAGCTTGATTTCTTGGAAGTATTAGCTAGCTCAGTTTGGTAAAATGAAAGAGAAAGCTGGCATAATAGTGAAACACCAGAGGCACATTGAGTGGTGAATGTTCACTTACCTATCCACAGTTTCTCATTTGAGCTCATCAACTTGGATTTCTGAGTATTTTTTGGTGGGACCAATATAAACCAGATGGAACAAATGCTATCGCTATTCTAATAGGACCATGTAAATTTGATAGCTTGCCGGGTGAATGTTGCTATAGCAATAGCAGGGTGTCTGGATTTTTTTGTTACTATTATGTGTTTTTTATATAAATCTGCCCCGGATTAATAATGCACTAATTAGAAATTACATATTAATCAGTACACCGTTACTTTATTAACATTTTGACACCCTCCATTAGTGTAAAGTATTACACAAGAAGGTAGGTAAGACCGTTAATAAGTTAATTTATAACTTAGACCCTTTACTGACATCATAAATACTGATTTTGGAACGAAGATAAATTTTCATTCCAATTAAAGTCAAAATCGAATGTCAACTACCAACTAAAATAGAAAGCAAAAAAACACAGCAGACTAAGGTAAATGCACGGAACAACTCCTCAATTTTTCAAACAGTTGACTGCATCTGCAAATCGACTGCCAAATAGAAGATCGATGAACCTCAAAAATTCCTCTATTAATCATAATAAATATTAATAATAAGTTTAAAAATGAAATAAAAATTAATTATAATTTTTAAAAATAACTAAAATTAACAAATAAAAATAAAAAATAAAACTAAAAAGATTTATTTTAATATGTTAACTTGGTCACATATATTCATAATGCATTTGGGTCATTGTTTTTTAAGTACCAAACTAGCATCCTAATAACTAATAACAAAATGTTTTAACAATTTAGTCCAAAGTCAACACCCAGACACTATTCAAAAATTGGTTTTTGTAGCAACCAAACACCCCTTAGGATTAAAAACAAAAAACGTTTAGAAAATATAAATAAAATGATAAAATAAAAAATAAATATTAAAAATATTTAAAATAAAAATCCGGTACCGGAAAGTAATTCCGGTACTGGACTAGGCTCTGCGCAAGCTCTGTTCGGAGTTTAGGCTCGGGTACCGGAACTTAGGGAAGAAGATAGAAATAAATAAGAAAAGAAAAAAAGTTTTTTTCATTTTAATTTTCATTAAAACTATTATTTTTCTTTGGAAGGAAGGTTTTTGGACAATGGCAAAGTTGTGTATATAAGTGTTGGTCAACTCAAATGGATTAAAATGTAATTGATGAAACAAGCTTGTTGTTTTTTAGAGAGGCCTTCATCAATGGCCTTACAAATCTATTTTTTGTAATGCAGTTTGTGTAGAAAGAGTTATAAGAAATTAACAATTAATGTATTATATTTATATAAGTTGTTATTTATACTTTTTTTATCAATTAAATACATTCAACGCAACAATTATAAATTAATGACATGCAAGATACAAGCAACCTCAATCCAGACTTATCACTGCAGAATACTTTGGTACTAAACAATAACACAACAATCATAAGCTAGACAATATACAAGCAATCTCAATGCAGACTTATCACTGCTACTATACTTTGATACTAAACATTAACGCAAAAATCATAATCTGGATAGTTTACAACACCATATGCGTTGGTTTAGTATGCGTTGATTGTATCTGGACGACCACAACTAGTATAAAAAAGGAGTAAAGACGTAAGAAACCTACACAACTTATAAGCTAGAAACACTAAGTTCAAGTTAATCATTCATAGATGTTTAGGCTTCGACTTTGTACCATTCTGATCAACGATTCTTACAACAACGACGATTGCTAATTACTTCATTTTGCAATCTCACCAACAAGTTCGAGCGGAATCTCATTTCAATTTGCCTCGAGTCCTTATTCAACTTTCTTCAGATTTTAATTTCGTATTTTGGTATATGTATATTCACTTCTTATTTTGATATAAATCATGACCAATGGTATGCTCACTGGTAGCTCTATGAGACGGTTCATTCGGGTCAGTCCTCCGGTCAGTCGGTTGGTCTCAAGGTTGGATACTGAGTTAAGTGGGTTGGATAATCGCATCGGGCGGTTGGATGCTTACGTGCGTAGGCAATATTTGCCCGGGAGGTTTGTTATATATGGTTCTATTATCTTATCTGTCGTCGGTGTTGGTGGATTTCCCATTTCCGGTCTTACCGATCTAAGGGTGAGGGCTCTGTAGAGTGTACATTGTCTCATCTTTACTCCTACGAAAACTTGGGAACCTGAGTGGACATTGTCTCATCTTTACTCCTACGAAAACTTGCATTATCCTCTGCCCTGCTTGGATATGTATGTGTTGTTTTATAGCTGCTTCGTTTGCAACTGATATTGCTGTTCACTTGATTTCATGAAAACGAGAACCGGTATTTAAAAAAAGCTCATAGGCTTTCCTAGATGGAGTTCAACAATCATCACCAACAACGAGTACCCATTAATTTTGTTATGTGGATTTTCTCCAATTTTGACATGCCTGGCCAAAAATCTCGAAGTTTTCTTACAACAACGACGATTGCTAATTACTTCATTTTGCAATCTCACCAGCAAGTTCGAGCGGAATCTCATTTCAATTTGCTTCGAGTCCTTATTCAACTTTCTTCAGATTTTAATTTCGTATTTTGGTATATGTATATTCACTTCTTATTTTGATATAAATCCGGAGAAAATAACAATAACAATGATTGTGATATACCTAAAAAATATCTTTTTACATGTAATAAAAATAATGGAGACATTTAATTTACGTGCCAGGAAAAAGGTCTAATTCTTGGAAAATAAACTGTTAGTGAGTGTTTGTAACTGCTTAATTAAAGTGATCATCTACTTTTCTAACTTATTAATTAATTTTGTAGTGTTTGATTTCACTGCTTATGCGTTTGCATATCTATAATTAAGCATACTAATTGACGTAATCTAAAGCCTAAAAGGCTAAAAGCATCAGAGGTGCTTCTGGAGCTCTTTTTTTTTTTTTTGTATGAAAAGACAACTAAGCCCTTAGGCTCTTGGAAAATAAATACTCCCTCCGTCCGGTGAGAAGTCTACGTTTGATTTTTGCACGGTTTTTAATGAGAGGTTTTGTTTGATAGTGATTTATTAATATAGAATGGAATGTGGGTCAATATTTAAATGGTAGTGGTGGGGAAAATGATTAAAGTAAAGTGTGAATGTGGGGACAATGATTAAAGTAATATAAATGGTATGTGGGGTACCTTCCAAAAATAGAAACGTAAAAAATTGATTGGGACGGTCCAAAAAAGAATACGTAAAGAAATGAGGGGGACAGATGAGTAGTTAGTAGTAAAAATAAAATATCAAAAGTGATGTAGACAAAACCTCAACATCATCTTCATTCTCTCTCCCCATTGAAACAACTTGTGCCTCCATGGTCGACTGTCTCTGAAGCTCCAGCCGGGACAAATGATTTGCCATCTGATTTTCCGGGCGTGCAACCCAACTCAACTTCGACACCCATGGTTAATCCATCCGATCTTAAGAAAGTTAATAAAATGCTAAATTAAATAAATTGTTAATGTTTAATTGATTATTTTTATTTTAACCAAACATTGAAAAATTAGTTAACTTAACTTTTAGTTAACTTTTAATAGTTAACTTAACAATTGGAGCTACTCGAAGCTCCGATCGGAGCTGTAAATAGCTTCGGTCTGTGCAGCTCCTGCCGGAGCTGTTAGCTCCGACTAGAGCTGTGCCCAGCTCCAGTCGGAGCTCCGATCGGAGTTGTAGCTCCGATCTGTATTTTCTTTTTTCTTTTCTTTTTTTTTAATTATTCATTTTTTGGGATTATTATTATTATTATTTTTTGTTTTTAATATTTTTGAGGCTTGTATTGAAATATAAAAAGTGTAGGGACTTTGAATTATTTTGAAAGTTAAAAAGGTTATGTAGGTTAATTTGTAAAATAATAAATTTTAGAGTCAAATGTGCAATAAAGGAAAGTTGATGGTGTTTGGGTGTTGAAGAAATCTGAATTTGAATGAGGGCAAATTTGTCATTTCCAGGCCTTAATTCGCCGAAAGTCAAAGTCGTGGGGTTAGATGTAATTGTTTTTCACTAACGAGGGAAAATATGTTATTGTTAAACTAACAAGGGAAGATTCGTAATTGGTGAAACTAACATGTGATCTGTATGAAAATTACCCTTTTATTATTATTATTATTTATTTTTGAAACGGTAAATATTAAAATACTACCCTACTATTATACAATATCATATACCACATTATATTTCCACACTTAAACCGTCTTATGTCTCCGCTGGGGATCGAACCCTGCAGCTCTTCCTTCACCAACTCAACTCCATTCCGCTGGACCACCTTATGACTCCATCTCATATTTTTATTATAATCACATTTTTTAAACTTTAAACATAATTAAGTAAAAAGTTATTGTAATAAGCACTTGCAAACACTACCTTCCTATCATCAATCATAATCACTTAAAGATTGTCTAATGAGCATTTAAAAAAGTAATTAAGTTAAACTAAAAATATCAATCAACGGTAACAATCACAGACTGGAACTCGAAGAAAGAAAAGAAATGGAATCAAATTCTATATCAAATTGGCAAAGTGCTATATAGATTTCCTAGAAAGATTAAAGAGTGCAAATAGACTCGATGTGTTGAAAACACTTGTATTGAGTAATAATTTATTTTATCGCACCAAAAAGTTATCTACCATTAACTGCCGAAGTTGTAGACTTGTAGCAATTGCTTTGTCGATTTTGACTTCGGACATTCACCCAGATCTAACAATGTGGAATTGGTTCCACTCCTTTGAGACCGGAACTCTCCCTCTTACTTAAGTCCAACCATCAATAAACAAGAAAAACGGATCCAATTCACCAACCTTTCTATTAACATGGAGAACAACTGGTGGGAAAATTCCTAACGGGGTCGATTGAAAGGAGGAAATTTGTTGTCCTTGGGGGATGGTAATTTGACCTGGCAGCCCGACACCTGGACAAATTTTATTGGCGCAGGCCTGCCCAATCACCTTGATGGGCTGGACTTGGGCCTTTTCCATAGGCCCATGGGCCGGCCCTAGGCCTAAAGTTCTATGTCTGTCACGCCCCAACCCAAGTGATACTATGTGATGATTATTGAGAAAATTTCAGGCCAGTCACATACTCAAAGAAAAATTCGAATTCACACTCTTTTGGTTTCATACCCTCTGTTGACTTTTTTGGCTCATGAATTACATATTCACCCTCCATTAATGATGATAAAGGACACCATTAATTGTTCTAATAATGGTTTGATTACATTCACAGTCACTGAGTCACACACACATTCACACTTCTACACTCTCTCTCCTCTTTCCTTTTAACTTTTGTTTATTTAATTCCTTCTCTCTCTCTCCTACTTTTTATTCCATTTAGATGTCTATTTTATTTTTTTCAGGCCTGGTCCGTTTCTTCATTTCTTTCAAAATATATATTCAAATTCCACTCTATCCTTAAATGGTTATAAATCAAAAAATATAAATGTAAAAATTAAAATAAAAATTATAAACAAATTTAGTTTTTCAAGATCTACAAATAAAGATCATTCTGGACTATGTTTGGAACATCAGATCTTCATTCCTATTCTGACAAATCATTGTATACATTCGTATTTTGTTTAGATTAATTTTATTATATATTTTTTATCAGTCTTATAGTTCATATTATCATAATCTATTAAAAATGTAATAAAATATTTTAAATTTGACGATGCTACGTCAACGAGACCGGTAAATAAATTAAAATTCATAATTGGGAGATGGTAAACAATATAGCATCACAACAGTGAAAAACCGAATATGAAAAAAAAAAACAGTGAAAAATCGGATATGGCAATTTTGTGCTTGACTATATGGTAACGATGAGATTTGTGAGTATTCGAAGCCTCTATTGATTTCATTGACATTTTTTCATTTAACTGCACTTAAGTATAGTCAATGTTTTTTGTATCACTGCTCTCTGGACGTTGTGCTCCCTTGTGTAGCATTATTTCATTGACATTTTTTCATTTAACTGCACTTAAGTATAGCCAATTCTTGTGTAGCATGATGAATTACTGAAGTACGATTTTAAGTGAATCTCAACATCCCTACATTTATATTTGGAAGCTAATCAATTAGAAATGACATCAAGGCAACGTGAATTCAAGTACACTTAAATGGTTGTACTTACAAACAGTCACACTAGTACGTTACTTCGACATATTTATATCGAACTGTATGGGTGAATGCAACAAGCCAACAATCATCTATACGTGGTTGAAGATATTCACCGAGAGTATGAAAATAAATAAATGTTCATTATAGATGGCTTATATGGTTAGTTATACAAAAAAAAAAAAAAAATGAAAAGAAAATGTTAATTGGTGATTTTGTAAGTTAATGGATTAGGGTTGAATTTTATGGGCACACACACATAACGTAAATTTACTGTTTTTTGTTAAATGAAATGGTTGTACTTAAGTACATTTTTTTTTTTTTTACATATTTGTATCCAATTTTATGGATGAACGTAACCATCACCTATATGTGGATGGAGATATTCACACATAGTATTAAAAATAACAAGTATTCCTAAAGTTGGACTATAGATATATAAATGGTTGTACTTAAGTACAGTCATACTAGTACGGTATGGGGCACACTTGTATATGGCAAATTGAACTTGTAGAACCTAGCAGCTAGTATATGGCAAATTGAACTAGTAGAATGGATGAGTCAATATGTATAAACTGAATAACCATCATCACAAATAAACAATGCAAACTTGCTTGTCAATTAATTAATTAATTAATCTGGAAACATTAATAGAGTTTATGAACATGGTTGAGAAGACAATAGGAATGAATGGTATTATTAACTGGAAGCCACACTTCATACACACATGTCGTCGAACAGATAGATTGCAGCATTGTAGTGTTTCATGTTTTTGACAAGTGACAACCAACCAAATGCATTAACATGATGAATTGGAAGCAGAAGGTAGAGAGAGACTTGTTATTAACAATTAACAGTACCAAAATCTCAAAAACTAAAATTAAGTCAAGAGCTAGGGCTTGAGAAAGCAATTAGTCAATTACCCGTCCGAACTCCTCCTTCCACGACCTAACCCACCTCAACCTCAGCCACAACTCCTCCTCCTCCCGCCTCCATCTTGAACCTCCTCGAACACCCATCTCCACTTACGGCATGAGAAGTGCTGAATTTATACTAGTACTAGAAAGAAATAATAATAATAATAATAATAATAATAATAATGTTAGGAGTGGTTTTTAATTTTTTCTAGAGTTAGCTTTTGTATACAGAAAGGGATGGGTGCAGGCTTGTCTCCCGACTACCTTCCAATTTTGTGTCAATAATAAAGTCTAGTTTAATAATAATAATAATAATAATAATAATAGAAAATTGGAACAGAGAGGAGGAGAGAGAATATAAGTATTTGATTGAGGTAGAGGTAAAGAAAGAGATGGTTTACTGGGCTAGTCCAAGAAATGTCTAATGTGATGATGATTCCTTAGCTAGCATATGATTTTGGTTGTTCTTGCACCACCATTTTGCTTTTCCACCATCTCTGCCAAATCACAGGAGCATCATCACCTCCGAATTTTGTAATGCTTCTTCCTTCGGTTACCTGCTGCACTCAGCCACAACTGCTCCTCCTCCCGCCTCCATCTTGAACCTCCTCGAACCACCCATCTCCACCGAAACCACCAACGCCGCCGGTTCTCTGTTCGTTAACTCCTCGAACCACCCTTACGCCTCCAAAATCGCCACCCATCTCCACCGAAACCACCAACGCCGCCCACGCGCCACCATCTCAAGGTTGGATAGAAAATTAGTTCAGATTTATTAATACAAGAAACGGAAAAGAAACAAGAAAAAAAGGGGAAAAGATGAAGTTTCTGGTCCGATCTAGCTCCGGAAGAGCCAGATCGGAGCAGACGGTTGTTTAAAGGTTTTTAGAGAGGACTTTTAGAGAGAAGATTTTGGGTTAGGTTAATGCATTTTAAGGAATGTTGGGATGGATTAACAAGCCTCAGCAGAAGCAATTAAGCAGCGCGCGTGTGGCATTACCAACTGCTAATTAATTCCCACATGCCCATGTGCCAGCTAATGGGTGTTTTCACGAATTTCGTAGCCAACATGGGTGTTGGCACGAATTTTCCCATGATTATTAGACGCATTTCCTGTATTAGTTTTGACACCACATATCATGACCATCTCCAACAAGGGTTTTAAGGTTTAAGGAGAGTTTGAAAATTTTCAAACCTTTACAAACCTTTGATGCCCGTTGGAGTTCTTTAAAAACTTCATGGGTCTCAAAAATCTTCGACCCAGATGAAAATTTTGATGGGTCTAAAAATTTTAAGACCCGTGAGGGTTTTAAAGAGCTTCAACAATAGAATGAAAGAGTTTAAAAGAAGGTTTGGAAATTTTCAAACTCTCTTTAAAACCCTTTTTGAAGATTGTCTAATAGTAGCAATCGTTGTCTTATTTGGGACTTAATCCCAAATAATCCACAATTGGAGCTTTTTAGAGGCTACATATGTAGCCTCAAATAAGCCCAAATATAACTCATATGTCCCAATCAATTTTTTACGTACGTATTCATTTTTTGGACGTCCCAATCAATTCTTTACGTTTCTATTTTTGGAAAGTACTCCACAACTCATCTATATTATTTTAAATGTGAAACCCACTTTTTACACTTATTTATTTCCATTCACATCTCACACTCTTTTAATTTACTACCCCACATGTACATTCAATATTAATATAACAGTATCAAACAAAACCATTCATTACAAACCGTGCAAAAATCAAAGTATGATTATCATTGGTACAGAGGGAGTAATAAACAATCTAGAATTTGAATATAAATATAAAGTAGAATTAGGTGGTTAGTACGTGCCACGTGGAGCCCACCAAAAAGTCCAAACCATTGTAAATTCAAAATGAAAGATGTGTATTTGGGATTTATAAGGAAATGAGCTCCAAGATTTCAAGATTGAAGTCAGCTAGTGCTCTAATTAGTTCTAATGTTTGTTTTCTGGACTAGGATGTGGTGTCTGTGTGTTACTATTTTTGGTATGTTTCAGCTAGTGAGTTCTAATGTTTCTTCTATAAATTAGATGTGGTATGGTGTTATTGTTTGATATTTCTAATGTTTGTGTTATGGACTAAATGTGGTTCGATTTTTACCTGGGGAATGCAGATGGAGCTTCCTGAGTGGACCGATATTGTGAAGACTGTTGTGCTCAAGGAACTTGCTCCATATGATGCTGACGCCTGACTGGTACTTCATCAGAGCTGGTAATTCCTTTTCCTGACTGTTTTCTGTTTTCATGTTTGTAGTGGATTTGTTCGGTTTGGATTTCTTGTTTCTTTCGTTCCTTGTAACATGGTGACCTACTTTGTTTGCTTATTATGAAACAGAGTTTGTAGGCTTGCTACAACAACCAAAGTAGATCATATGGTACTACATCAGACCTTATGTCTTGTTATCTTTTGGTTGTTGTAAGCTTGTAGCTTCCATGGCTAAGAAGATGTACGTGAGGTCTTGGTGCTTTCAAGAGGATTTATGGTGGAGTCAAGAGGAATGGAAGCCGTCCTCCCCACTTCGGTAAGAGCAGTGGATCCATTGCCCGCAATATTCTTCAGCAGTTGGAGAAGATGAGCATTGTTGAAGTGGCTACTAGAGGGTAAGTTTTCACTTGTTTTATGAAAGCTGTGTTCAAATTCTAAGTTGTAAGTATTCGATCATTTGTTGTATGCAAGAAATCATGTGCATGCTTGGCCTCATGTTATTTACAATACCCATTCTCCGTTGTATGTACAACTGAGGCATTTACTAGTTTAAGCATAACAAAATGTGGTTTGGAAGCCCCAGTCACAAAATGTGGGTTCCCTACTGCATAGTTGGATGTCTTTGTTAAGTACTAAATGCCCTTGTTTCCTTGTATTTAATTGTTTATGCTAGTCTTTTGCCTTTGTTTCGATAATTCGTGTGTTTGAGTTTAGCTAGAATGTGTATTTTGTTTCTGTATATGCTTATCTTGTCTGTCTTGTTTTGAAGGTTGTAGATTATATGTGCGGAGATAATGGAATTGATTTGCTCTTGCTTTACTGTTATCTTATCTGTATGCATTTCAATTAATATTGAAGCCTGATATTGAGTTATTTTGTTTTCAATTTCAATTTGACAAACACTGTTGACAGCTAAGCTTTAAGCTCAGACTGCTCAGTAATGGGTGGTTTTAGTTAGTTTCATTGTTTTTTTTTTTATGCAGCTGATTGAGTGAAGTGGAATAGAACTATAGTAGGAATGTCCTACCAGGATGAAGAAATGGATTTTGTAGCTGCAGACTATGAGATGGGCTAAGTGGACAATGATATATGTCTTTTTGTCGTGAGACATTGTAGGAATGATTTGTTTATATCAGCTAACTAGTATACTGGCAATGGAAGGATAACACTACTGCTGGACAGTCTACTGTCTGGTTGGGCTACAATGTGCAGCAGGAAATAGGCTGGAGACAGCAGGTACAGTGGAGAACAAAGCTTGGGACTGTTTGATGCCGCTGAAAGTGAACAGTTTCGTGTGGAAACTAGCGTGGAATCTGCAGACTTATGAAAATCTCAAGAAACACAATATTATTGATACAGTCATTGATTCTACTTGCCGTTTCTGCCATGAGGAAGAGGAGAATGCAGATCATTTATTTCGGACATGTAAGTGGGCCTGTAAAATGTGGAAACTAATAGCTTTGTGGTTGGATTGCAAGTTTAGCTTCTGCAACTCAGTTGTCGACTTGATTAATGCGGATTTTGTCATTATTGGCATGACATGGACATTTCGCAATAAGTTGGAAACATCGTAAAGGGGTAGCATCAACTACCGGCACTAGTCATCTAAATTACACACTCCTCCCAGCTAGAATCTACAAATCTCATTGGAAAGTGTACACTGATAATTTGTAAATCTACTAAAGAATACTTTGGTACTAAACATTACGCAACAATCATAAACTGGATACTGGAGAAAACAAAATCAAGCAGCAAATTAAGCGGGTAAGTGTTGGGTTGCAAGAAAGTTTAAGCAGAACAAAGAGACTCAATGTGTTGAAATGCCCGTATGGAACAATCTCCTTTTCGAACCTGCAAAGCTCCTTGAAACAATGTTGTATCGCACAACTAATTTACCTGGAATCACCAAAACTAGTGAAGAATCAGTTAGTGGTGATAAATCAACCACTCAGACCGATCCCTCTTCAATTCATAGATGTCGTACTGTGGGTGTGGGCCTGAGTAGCCTGAGGTACGGATACCAACGTAATGCATATAATCACAACATTCCCCAGAATAACGCCAGGCTGAGAGCGTATTAACATCGGGTGGCGATGGCAATGCATTAAGCTATGTTCTGAAATTCGGATCCGGGATTAAACCGTAAAATCATCTCGGATGGGTCAACCCGGGTTGAACCGGGTCAACTCGAAAGGTTGACCCGGATGACGTAACAAATATATAATTATTTTTAAATTAAAAGTATATAAAATATACTTTTGACAAAAAATTATCATGCATATTTACGAAATAAAGTAAATTTTATTACCTATATATAAAATAATAAGTGAAAAAAGTAAAAAAAATCAAATAAAAAAAACATTTTTTTACTAATTTTGTAATTTGTCCTAAAATTCAGGTTGAGCCGGGATTAAACCGGAAAAATCTCGGGTTTCGAGATTTTGTATAAAATCCCGGCAAAGCCTCCTGGTCCGGGTTGACCCGTGGGGTTTGAAAACAGAGGTATTAAGCACCCCGTCTTTAATATTCGAGTAGAGAGAATACAAAATACCAAGCCAGTGTACCGCACCGTTCCAGTACACTCCACTCCATCCTGTGGTTCAAGGATATCTCCAGTCAATTGCACACCACCTACAGTACTCCATAGACACGTGTCAGACGAGTAAATTGAATTCGATGGGAGATTGTTTGCGGAGAATGTACTTTGAAGAGACAAACAATTTTATAATGAGGAAACTTGGCGGTGTCGAAACATAAGGTCAGTGACCGAATCCTGTCGTCCTTGGGTTGGGGCTCGGGGATGTAGGAAACTTGTTTAGTGGTAGGATTATATACTAGCCACCTCCTCAAGCCGAGCGATTCATCACTGCAGAACCAAAGGCCATTGCAAGAGTGTTTAATTATAATTAGATTCATGATTGTTGATTTTCTAAAGGAGTTGCTGCTGAAGGGTACATAATTTAACACGGTGAGAACTACTCCAAGAAAAAGTCAAGAACAGAAGTCACGAATAAGTCGTGCCTTCTGGCCATTCCAATCCTCCTCTGGATTGAATCCGATCCAAAAATATTTTACTTAGTCAGTCCTATAATTTTTTAGTTTTCATTTTTCTCAAAACCAGACCCAGACCAGGTTTGATCCTGTCCGGGAGATGATGAGGCAGAATAACATTGGGACCTTAATACAAACATTCAAATCATAACTGTTTAGATGAACAAAGCTGACTGATTGATTACAAGCATTCAAATCACAATAGTTTAGATGCACAAAAGCTTAGTACTACTTACAAGTGCGCAAAAGGGCAGAAAGGCTGGACAGACAAAAGCAAGACACCTAAAAGTAAAACCACTTGATATAGTATATAGCAGCCCATCCCATTCACCATCATCACCTAGTCACCCTACCATCATCGGAGATGGTAGAAATAGCTCCCTCCAAGTCACTACCATAATCGGAGATTGAAGACATAGTTCCCTCTGAGTCACTACCATCATCGGAACTAGGTAAATGTAAATGTAAATCTTTGAATTCCATCAGAATAAGGTAGTCGTAGAATTTTTGATAATCACGAAGTGAGTCATTAGGCAGTCTTAGATGTTTAATCTTTTGAGAACACAGTGCTCCAAAATCCCCTTTCAAATTAATATTTAAACACTGTCTCAAATCCAGTGATTCAAGACGAGGACAACCCTCAAGGATGGCTCGGAGGCCTGAATTTGTCAATTTACTGCCCATAAATTGAAGGTGGCGTAACTCTGGCATGCTCTTAGCAATTGCTAGCGCCTCCAGATCACAGTCAGTGTGTGGGAGCCTGTGGTATATGTTGAGTGTGAAAGACTTCAAGTTTTGGCATGAGAAACCAATGTCTTCAATAACTTCTGGGCGGATAGGGATGCAGAACAAGTGCAGCTCCTCTAGCAGTGGGAACTTCTTAACTGCTTGACTCAGACCTAGTCCAGATACGCTTACGACCTCAGAAAATACATCAATATTACATCCCACAAGCCGGAAACGTTTAAGCTGAGTACAACTACAGTAAATGGAAAACATTCTGTTATTAGCAGAAATAAAATCCAGTCTACAGTAAAATGGACAATGATCAAGTAAATACAAGGCCATATCGTTAAATAAACAAATTGGCACTCTAATAATAGAAACTATGAACTCGGTTTTTTTCGAACCTTGAAATCACATCATCAACAGATAAATATGAACTCGAAATAGCATAGCATACCAGCCGGTCCTTAGTGGATGATTACAACTATAACAGTGCCTATTAATTAAAGCTATAACGAGCTAAAATGTAAAAACAGTAGCATGGTTAAATTAATTAATTAATTAATGGGTGGGAGAAATAAGAATTACCGCTCGGACATGTAAGAAAGCAAATGATCTGAACAAAAATGCCCAAACTTAAAATCAACCAATTCGCCTTGGCTTCGATCAACAGCGTGTTTAGACAGTGCATGCATATTATATCGCGTCGCAGATGCGTTTGGTATGTCGATCGACCGCCACATCGAGGGGTCTTTGCACACGCGCCACCACGTAGGGCACACCCATTGAGCTGTCGTCAGTATCTCCACCGCTCCCAACTTGTGCAGAATCTTTGCTGTTATCTCCGGCGGCAACTCCAGCCACGGTGGCGAAGGATCTTCCGAAGATGAGGACGAAGATGATGCCATTGAAGTTTCAAATTTGGTTGGATTTCAAGAGGAAATTTGGCTAGGGTTTGAAATTGATGTTCAATTCATATCGAGAGCAAAGCTATTTGGGGCAACATTTAGGAGTGTGAGTGTGACTGACCGACTGACTGACTGTGTGTGAGTGTGAAGATATTTATTTCTAGGCCTATCGCTCCAGCGCGCTTTAGTAAGCACTAAGATTTACTAATTTGCCGGTTAACAACCGGAACCAATTGTCAACACGAAAATAGACCACTCAATCTCTAAATGTTACTGCCTTTCCTATAAAAAAATACCTAACCTACATCAATCAAATGATATAACATGTAAAATATTTGTTTAATTATAACACTATTATTTAAATGCGATAAATTGGTTACATATAAACCTTGTCAAAAGGAATTAAAATTTTCATATATTCAATTTAGTTGTAATTGGGTCTCAAAATAATAGTGTTGCTTTCATTTTTTTTAATTAATTAATTTAATTTATTTAATATAAATTTAGAAATATTATAATTTATGTCTCACGGACTCAAAATTCTGGATCCGCCACTGACAGGAAGGATGATGGTTGGTTTTCAAAAATCATTATCATTCATATATATTATTCGATATTTCATTTAGGGATGACATGATCTGAAAGTCTACTCTTACAAATTACAATAATCACTATTTGCTTTTTTACATCTTTCAGTAGCATACATGAATTCCATTAGACAAAGTCACAGAATTTACAATTTACAGTAAGCAGGAGTAGCTATGAAATACTAGGAATTAGGAAACATCACTTGGCAACACCAGACATACGTAACTCTGTAGACATGATCCATTACTATCGATTGCTGTCATGCTGGATAGCGGAGTACAACACCGTACATAACTCTGTAGGCATTACCTTTGGTAGTCAAATGACCTGCAGATACCGAAATAATATTGGAAAATTACTATCAGAACATGGATAAATTGTGTCAAGAGTTACAGAAGGAAACTTGCATGAACCTATGATCAGAAAGCATGTCAGTCACTTGCCCTTTCTGGGACCTGAGAACTTACTGGAGATGCTATCATGCACCCATTTGGTAACTTTCTCTATCAAATCCGTTTGATACAGCACTCTCTGCCTGCACAACAAAAGTATAAACGATATTTTATTCCAGTGCAAGAGGTTGGCCGGGGCCAAAGAAATTTAAATGGGTTGTCTGAATCCTTTGTTCCATACTTCCATTTACAGTCACCAGGTTCTCTCTGTAACTGGATCCACTCACAATTTGTGCTCCTGCAATATAGTATACTATCAAAAATGAATATTAAAAGTCACTCACCAAACTGTTGCATACATGCCGTGAAATCTCCAGATGTGAAGTTGAACTACTTGTTTCATCATAACATGACTTCAAAATAAGGAAGTTCTAGACCAATCAATCTCTAAATGTTACTGCCTTTCCTATAAAAAAAAAAAAAAATCATAAATCAAATAATGTACCAACACTCTGAGCCTGTACCATGTCTGTATAAGATAAAAAAATCAAACTGAATATAACTAACTCTAGCATCTGCTTATACAGATTTGTGATTGTGAATTCAAAGAGCGAGGTATATGTTCAAGCTTCATGCAATGAATAATTAGTGATTAATTTGGCAAAAAACACAAGCATGTACATAAATGTCAACCTGCATCAGCAGTGCAGAAAGCAAATAGTGATTATTGTACATTTTGCTTTACCTTTTAATTAATTGATAGGGTTCGGAGATGTCTTCCTTCCATTTGGGACAACCCTCAATTATTTGAGTTGAAAGGTTGGGAGTTTCGAATGCAATATAGGCCAAATCAGGGCATTCCATAAACCACAATCTCTGGAGAGAAGGGAGGGGTAGGCACTGTCCACTTGTAAATCCAATTGACTCCAGACCTACGCAGTAACTTATGTTTAAATCCTTGGGAGACGGTAGGATTATTCTTCTGTGGCCATCATCCTCCTCTGGAAATTCCAAATGACTCAACTCATTGCATTCCGAGATATCCAATTGCTCAAGGTGGTGTTGACTAGCTTGAATTAGCATGCTCTAAGCCAATAATTACTTACATTGCAACTTACAATCTCCAATTTCCTCAAAGAGATTAAATTGTTATTGCATGTCATGTTAACAATCAAGCTTTCCTCTATAACTCCAGATAACACCAGATTTTCAAGACACCCAAGATCAAGATTTGGTATGGCCTTCAATTTCGACACACGGCCAATCTCCAAAACCTTCAGAAGAGGAAAACCAATGACTTAACCGTTTCTTGTTGTTGTTGAAATCTCTAACTGTTGGTGCAACCCACTCAACCAAATTAAGCATGCCCCCAAATCACGAATGTTCAAGTGCCCAGAATGGTACTTCTAGGGGTTGGGAACTTTGTGGTAATCTTCCCCAAGTTTTCAGATGATTGTGAAATGAAGAACCGATTGATTTCACATTTCCCAACTTAAACAATTCCAACTTCATGAGAAATGGTAGATGACCCATTGTGGGAATTTCTTCACAGCTTGAGCAACATAGCAAATCTATTTTGACTAGGTTGACCAGGCTCATTCTTCCATCATTAACCATCATATCCGTGGTCCATGCTAGAAACTTATCTCCACTGAAGTTAAAAATTTCTAAGCTTTTAATATTTGGATGAGATGACAAACGATCGTAGCTGACTATCAATATCTGCAACACATCAATATTGGAACCTGAAAGCCCGTTTCTTAGAGTTGATTCCCAATGATCTTTGCTCTTCCTTCGCAAAGTTGCACCAATAATGTTCGCTGCTAATGGTACGCCTCCACATTTATGAGCTATCTCCTTTCCTAATGTCTCAAATTCTGGAGGCACATCTTCGGAAGGAAAACATTTTTTCTTGATTACATACCAGCATTCCTCATCAGATAATTTATCTAGAGAACAGAAAGGTTGTGGTGTCACCATGGATGCCATAATTTGACTACGAGTAGTTGTGATTATCGAATTCCCTTTTGTTGAGCTCATTCCGAGGAGAGCATTTTTAAAACTCTCCCATGAATGACTATTCTCGTTCCACAAATCATCAAGAATGAGCAAGTACCTTTTGTCCCTCAACAAGTCATGAAGCCTTCTATTGATATCTTGTAGATTTTCTCCATGATCTGCGTTTTCATCCAATGACTTGAGGATGCTCTTGAAAAGGGTCTTGCTATCAAAATCTGTGGAGACGCAAACCCATATTCTTTCATCAAAGTGTTTGATGGCATCTTTGTGTTTTAAGATTAATCGAGCTAAAGTTGTTACTGAGATATCATCTCCACCGCTCGAATTAACCAACATGTCTATTATTCTCAAGACATCATTTTCTCTACCAACAAGTTCCTCAACGCTAATAGAAGTAGTCTCCATGGTAACAGGAATAATAGAAGTGAAAGAATTGAATTCCGTAAATCTTATTAACAATAACGTACATATATATATACAAGAGAATCTAGTAAGTTGGGCTATTCTAGGAGTCTAAATACAACAAGACATATAAACCTACTAGGAAACTATATTCTAACACTCCCCCGCAGTCGAAACGGGTGGCGGATAAACGTTGAGACTGGCACGAAAATCTTCAAACAAGACCAAGGGAAGACCCTTGGTAAAGATATCAGCAATCTGATACCGGGACGGGACATGATGAACACGAACCTCACCACGAGCAACCTTCTCACGAACAAAATGAATATCCATTTCAATATGTTTAGTGCGCTGATGTTGAACCGGATTGCCAGATAGATATCGCACTAACATTATCACAATAAACCAAAGTCGCCTTCTTAATCGGACAATATAGCTCAAGGAGAAGATTACGAAGCCAACAAGACTCAGAAACGACATTCGCAACACCACGATACTCAGCCTCAGCACTGGAGCGGGAAAGGGTGGGTTGCCGTTTGGCAGACCAAGAAATCAGGTTGTTGCCCAAGAAAACACAATATCCCGAGGTAGAACGTCGCGTATCTGGACAGCCCCCCCAATCAGCATCCGTATAGGCAACCAGCGTATCAAGAGACGAAGGAGACAAGTGTAAACCCAGATGAAGAGTACCCTGTACATACCGGAGAACTCGTTGGAGAGAGTTCATGTGTTCATCCCGGGGAGCATGCATATGAAGACAGATCTGCTGAACCGCATAGGAAATGTCGGGCCGAGTGAAAGTAAGATACTGAAGGGCACCGGCAAGACTCCGATATAAAGTGGGCTCAGCAAATAAAGGACCAACCTTATCACTGACCTTGGCCTTAGTGTCAACTGGAGTAGGACAAGAATGACAATCACGCATCCCGGCGCGTTCGAGGATCTCCTGGGCATATTTGCGCTGGGATAAAAAGAGACCATCCTGATGACGAGAGACACGAAGACCCAAAAAATCATTCAGCAAACCCAAATCCTTCATGGCAAACTCAGCACTGAGATGAGCCATAATAGATTCGCGAAGGGTGGAAGACGAGGCAGTGAGGATTATATCATCAACATACAAGAGGATATAGGCAATGTCAGAGCCACGCTTATAAACAAACAAGGACGTGTCAGACTTACTGTTGGAGAACCCAAGGGTGGTGACAAAAGTGGCAAACCGCTGAAACCATGCACGAGGAGCCTGCTTAAGTCCATACAAAGACTTCCGAAGTAGGCAGACATAATCAGGGTGAGCAGGATTGCGAAACCCCACGGGTTGATGCATATAAACAGTTTCATTGAGAGTGCCATGGAGAAAGGCATTGCTGACATCCAACTGATGAATGGACCAATGCTTAGACAAAGCAATGCTGAGGACCAGGCGAATAGTAGCAGGTTTGATAACCGGACTGAACGTCTCACCACAATCAATGCCCACACGCTGAGTTTTGCCATCACCTACAAGACGAGCTTTATACCTTTCAAAACTACCATCAGACTTAACTTTATGAGTAAAAATCCACATGGAGCGTATGATATTAACACCAGAAGGACGGGGTACCAAATCCCACGTCTTATTTTTAATAAGAGCATCATATTCGGTAGTCATGGCCAACTTCCAGTTGGGATCACGGAGAGCCTCGACAGGATTACGAGGAAGAGGGGAAGGAGTATGGATAGTGGGGTGAGCTTCAGAAGGATCAAAGATTTTATGGGGTTTAGAAATCCCATGGAGACTTCGAGTGACAGGACGCTCCGGAGGATAAACGGTGTATGTGCGGGATGGGTTGGGACGGTAGGGGGCCACAACCGGCGCAGGAGGGGAGCTGGGAGGGGAAACAACCGAGGTAGATGGAAGTGGTTGTTGACCCGACCCAGGAGGTGGAGGTGGTAAGGGCGGTGTGCCGGCTGGAGGTGGTTGTGGGGCCAATGAAGGCACGGCCGGAGATGGAAGCACAGGGGCTGATGTAATATGATAAGGGAAAGTGGAGTCATCGAGAAAATCATAAGTAGCGTGTGGTACTGGACTATGTTGAGCAAATGGAAAAATGGACTCATCAAAGCGTACATGACGACATATAATGATTTTGCGAGAAGTTAAATCATAGCATTTGTAGCCACGATGATTTTCAGGGTACCCTAAGAAAACACAAGGCGTCGACCGAGCCTGCAATTTGCGAATGGTTGTAGCGGGGAATAGTGGAAAGCACAGACAGCCGAAAACTCGAAGATGGGTGTAGGCCGGAATACGGTGATAAAGGACTTGAAGAGGGGATCTATTGGCCAAGAGTTTGGTAGGAGTGATATTAAGTAGGTGAGTAGTCATAGATAAGGCATGATCCCAGAATGTTGGAGGGACGGAGGCATGAAGTAAGAGAGTGCGCATAACATTGTTAATTGTCCTTATCTTGCGTTCAGCTTTGCCATTTTGGGCGGATGTATGTGGACAAGAAAAACGAAAAGAGATGCCATGCGATGCACAAAACTGACGAAAGTTGGTATTGTCAAATTCGCCACCATTATCACATTGAAGGGTGTTAATGGAGCGTTCAAACTGGGTACGAATGGTGGCGTGGAATTGAGAAAAAATGGTAAAGACGTCGGATTTATGTGCAATAGGAAAAACCCATAAGTAATTTGTAAAATCATCCAAAAACAAGACATAATAACGATGCCCAGAAGAACTCAAACTAGGAGAAGTCCACAAATCACTGTGGATAATATCAAAAGGCATAGATGTCAGAGAAGTAGAAGAATCAAAAGGCAATTTAATGTGTTTACCAAGAATACATGATTGACAAGTAGTAGACTTTGAAAAACTATTACAAGTAATCAACTTATTGTTCTGTAAAATGGATAACACAGAAGATCCAGGATGACCTAAGCGCTCATGCCAAGGAGTCGAGACTAGGCAGGTTGTTGAGGAAGGCTCTGGGTGCGACTTGGGATGGGGCAGGGGATATAGTGAACCAGTGCTATTACATCGCATGAGAGGGTTCCCGGTCTGCAAATCATGCACAGAAAAACCATGAGGATCAAAGGTGACAGAGACATGATTATCAGTGGTAAATTTGCGAACAGAAACGAGATTTTTAATAATTTGAGGGGTATGGAGGACTTGTGGAAGGGAAAGGGATTTGGTAGACGTAGGAAAACAAGTAGAACCATAACCACAAACCGGAATAGATTGACCACTACCTACCGTAACAACATGATTATTATTGCTCGTATTAAAATAAGATGTAAGAGTACCTTGGGAGTGAGTCATGTGCGATGTGGCACCGGTATCCATGTACCAAGTAGAATCGGGTGCCGAAAGAGACATAGTGTGCATGGCGGAGTCGATATCCGTCGGTGTCCACGATTGAGCCATGTATGCATGAGGAGGCTGCTGCTGCTGCGGCCTGGCACCAAGAATACCGGACTGCCGGGGATCAGACGGAGCCGGCTGTGGGTACTGGGTAGGGTATGGGCAGGGAGGCACTGCCCACGGCTGCTGCTGATACGCCCACCAAGGGGCCGGCGGCTGGAACTGGGCATAGGGAGGCCGGGCAGATTGGCCGGTGCCTTGGCGTCCAGGGCCGCGACCGGTGCCCTGCTGCGGCTGGGACCCATGGTCGGGAGGATTGGAGCGCTGCTGCTTGCGGCCACGATTATTGTTGCGACGGCCGCGAGAAGAGGAAGCACGCGAGACCACTGTGTCTGCAGGCTCGCGAGGAGCAAAAACAAGAGCATCGTCACGGGACTCTTTGAGGCTGGTTTCTTCGAGGAGAAGCATGGATCGCACTTCAAGGAACGAAGGAAGAGTCGGACGGTGACGAATAACCGAGGCCACCCCGTGATATGCCGGTGTGAGGCCACCAATCATTCGCAAGACCAAACGATTGTTAGGAACCGGGGCACCAACATTCCGAAGTTGATCAGAGAGGGACTTGAGGTGCTTGCAATAGTCGAAGACAGAAGAGAAATCCCGGAGGTGGCAATTGCTGAATTCTTGTTCCAGAAGAACTGCTCGGGAATTGGCGTTGTCTTGAAACAAGTCACGTATCCGATTCCATAATGTCATCGCGGATACATCAGATTCAATGACGGTGTTGAGAAGGTCGGTAGAGATGGTGGAATAAATCCACTGAACCACGGCGGCGTCCAAAGTATCCCACATCTCTTGTTGGTCATCCGTGAGGGTGGAGGTTGAAGCGGCGGGAGCAGAGGCACCATCCTTCGGCTTAGGCGGGATGATATGATCCAGAACCTTGTGGGAACGACAATGAACTTTGAAGAGTTCAGCCCACGTAGCATACTGAACATTCTCGACCTCGAGAATCACCGGAACATGGGTTTTGATATTTGATACCGTGAGGGCAGGATGAAACGAGGATGTGTCTTTGCGTGGTGGTGGCGGTGGGGGGGGTATCACCCATGATGGAGAGGGTGGATGTCGAAGAGGAGAAAAGAAGAAAAAGAGACGAGAAGGGCTGAACGGCGGTGGCCGAACGGCGTAAAGGAAGAAAAAAGAAAGATGCGGCTAAGAGGAGAAAAGAGCGGAAGTTGAGATCGATAACCAATGTGATACCATGAAAGAATTGAATTCCGTAAATCTTATTAACAATAACGTACATATATATATACAAGAGAATCTAGTAAGTTGGGCTATTCTAGGAGTCTAAATACAACAAGACATATAAACCTACTAGGAAACTATATTCTAACAAGAAGGAGAATCGGAAACTCTACTTATAAGGCCAAATGCATTTTGCTTGTTCATAAAGGCTGTTTAACTCACATTTAAGTTTTTTATTTTGTGAGCCATTTTCAAACGAAACAACAGAGGATTTTGGAAACAGAAGAAGAAGCATACCTTGCGCTTCATTTGGTTCTTTATCTCCACCTCGGCGAAGAGTTTCGTAGTGAAACTCATCAAGCAAATTGTCAGCTTCATAGGTGATGTCTTCAAGATCCTTGAGCCGCAACTTGACAGGTTCCTCCTGCACTTGCCTGATCACAGCATCGTTCAAGACAGCCCGAACCATGCCCATCGATTTTTTCAGCTTCTCCAGTTCTTTCTTGATGCCCAGTATACCTCCGATCTCTTGTGTAGCAAGTGAAAGGAAGTTCTCGATCAGGATTTGAAGAGAAGCTTCAATCACCATTTCAGCAATGTGTTTTTTTTCTTTTTCTTTGTGTTCGAGTATTTTGGAATGTGAAGAGCTATAGATTTGAGATTTCAGGGGAAGGATCTATGATTGTCTATTTCGAAACATTGATTTGAAGGGAATAAAGAAGATGCACACACAACACACAAGTGAGCCTTGACAGTAACGAAAAAGGGAAGAAAGGAAAAGCTCATAGCCTCAAGAAGGGTACTATACAAGTAAGGAATAAAGTTGTTTTATTGTACAATATATGCATAAATCATTTCCCCAATCATAAAACAACCATACTGTATATTCCATCCAATGATAAAGAAACTAACTGGAACAATAAACAACACTTGAAACTTTGGTCCAGTAGAAAAAGTCAGAATCAAGTTTCTGAACTATTAAAAGAGATGATCTGGAAGATCAATCCAAGAATGAAGAAACAGAACAGGAAAAGAAATAGTAAATCATGACTGGATTTATTTAGCAAAATAATTGAATAGACTACTAATTGACCTGATTTGGACAAGTTATGAACAAACACCCTTAGACTGCACTAGTCCTCCCAAGTCCCAACCAGGATTTTCAAACAGTGAAATAGATTTATGACAGAAGACTCCTAAACTTTGACTTTGACAGTTAATTAGTGGTCTAAATGCATTGATGATACAGTGTGTACTCTTCTACTGCTCCATGTTCAAAGTCAGCAATTTAAAATGAATAAATCTTACATTCTCACTGGTGGATCGATGATGTCCACTGTCCATTGGAGTAGAAGCCGAACACTGTAACAGGTACAAAAAACATTGAGATTCAACACTTCAGATATCAAAATTCATGGATGAAACAGTAACTAATTAATCCCAAGGGTGGATCAAAACTAGATTTCATGATAGGTTCGTGACTAGAAATTTCAATGTAATGCAAAAAGTACAATTTTGAAACTTATACGACCAACTTCACAATCTTGCATGTGATAAATATTAGTGGCAGGACAGATAGAATAAAGGTGAGTAAGAGTGTTTTACCTCAATATACACCAAGATACTGATTGTAGCAGGATGACTAGCTTGGTAGGTAGGCTTACCGGGAATAGCCGGTCATAACATCTCTCTATAACATTGAAGTGTAAAGAGTATTATAGAAGCGCTAGGGAGTAATACGACTTCTATGTGACTTCCCCACTCATCTGCGACATTCACAACGAGCTGTAGTCACATGCCATTCCTGATTTTCCTGATTGGTGAATTCAGTATCTAACCCCATGGTGAAACAATCTAGTACTCTGATCCAGTCATTCAAAACCAGTTACAGAATCATATGCTGTAAAAGCAAAACGGTGCTTGAGCTTATTTTATTAGCAAGACAAGACATGGAGGTAGAGCAGGAAACAGTATTAACAATTTCAAAGTCCAGTAAACCTTACATTAAAGGGGGCTTTTCGATTATGATAAAGGCTTCAGTATACAGTCAACTTCTGAAATAGCTCATGGAAAGCCTACACCTCATCCCCACCAATACATTTTGTAAATTCTAGGCCAACCTCACCTTCTATCTCTTCTTTCACTTATCCAACAATGACTTCAGGCCAAAACTAGCAGAGAATCACACTTATAAATAGAATGTATTGCTAAATCCAGAAATTGTTATTTAAATGTTTTTTTTTAAACCAAAAAATCATGTTTAAGTTTTGGATGCATAAACAACCTTGTCGATGGTTAGATATATCCAAAAGTTCATAATCTCTTCATTAAACAAACTTGTATATAGCCCGGAGAGTAATACGAAAAGATGCAAAATCACAAGAACTGCTCAAACTTCTTGGCTTTTACTGCAGCCACTACAAAGACCAAGCTGGAAACCAGCAAGCAAATCCAAATGAAGTCCAGAAACAAGAAATAGCATAGTCAAGATACAAGTCATGATAATCTACATAAAATAAAAAGAGAAGGGAACGTTCCAGATTCAACACAGCATCGAAAATATGGTATCTGCAGGTCATATGACCTGATTTTACGGCCCAAACTCCAAAACATCATGATAGACTGATAAGGCATAATGAAAAATTACAAGCCCTAATTCAATTATAAATGGTCATAAATGATAGTCGCAAAACATTCAACCACTATAAAAATCACCTCTTTCGTAAACAAAAATCAAAATAAGCAATACAAGACAGTATTGGTCAGCAATAGAATGATGGGAAGAGAAGATGATGAAGAAATATATTAACACAAGTTTCTTCACAAAATTAAAATCTCAGAAAAGTGATAGTTACACAGTTGCTTCGAGCATAGAGCAGTATTATAAACAATAGTCGGTAACATTTACATCACCACAGAAAGTTAACATACAGAAAAATACCGAAAACCACAAACTTATATGTATTGATGCTAATGAGATAAATGGTGCATCGAAACAAATAAATCATAATTCATGATATAGGAAAGAAAAAGAAGTACAAGATTAAAACAGTACAGTAAAGGAAGACAGAAAACAAGCAATCCATTATTGGTACACAAGGCATCCATTAAAAGCTAAAACTACTTGCAAGTTGCAAACCTTCTTTCACTTATTGAACACCGACTTCAAGCCAAAGCTAGCAGAGAATCACACTTTAATATTTACAACTAAATCCAGAAACTGTTATTTTAAATTATGTATTATGAATTATTAACAAAAAAAATGCTCAGGTCTTTGATCAAAAAAAAAAAAAGGGCCCATTTTTTTAGGGGTCAATTACAACACCTAATAACAGAATAGACCCCATTAAATTTTTAATTACAGATTAGGGGTCGAATTTGACAAAACCAGGCTTAATTCGCCTATCCAAATTTCCATTTGTGAACAACCAAAGAAGCCTTACCAAGAGACCCAAAATATAATTGTATTTCAACACACATTTTCTTTTTATTTTTGCGTTCTTTTTTTTTCTTTTCTTTTTTTTATCAAGAATAAAGCTATTTTTTCCTACCAAATTTTATTTTAAAAAACAAATGAAAATTTTGAAATATAAATATATTATAAATACAAAATTATTCTACAAACTCTAATAAAATTTATATTTCAAAACATGTCCCAACATTATTTTTTAAACAAAATCACTATTTGTTCTTTATTCCTTTGTCCTTTTATATATATATATATATATATATATATATATATATATATATATATATATATATATATTTATTTTTTTTTCCTTTTCTTTCTTCGGAAGCTCCGACACCGGAGCTTTGCAAGGCTTCGACTAGAGCATGCACAACTCCAGCTCGGAGCTTGCAATGCTTCGACTATAGGGCTGGAGCGCGTAAGCTCCAGATCGGAGCTTGCACAGCTTCGATCTGGAGCTTACAACTATAATCGGAGTTTCGCAAAGCTCCGCTACCGGAGCTTTTGGAGAAGAAGAAGAGAAAAAGAAAAAGAAATTATAAAAAGAAAATATAAAAGGAAAAAGGAAAAAGTAAAAAGAAAAAATATTGATCTTTTTTTGAAAATAATGTTGGGACATGTTTTGAAATATAAATTTTGTTGGTGTATGATTTACAATATTTAGTATTTACAATAATTCTACATTTAAAATTTTGATTTTTTTTTAAATAACATTTTGTAGGAAACAAGTTATTGTTGACAAAAAGAAGAAAAAAAAGAATAAAGGAAAAGAAAGAAAAGAAAATATAATCGAAAAATAATAAAGTTAGTGTTCAAATACAATTACATTTTAGGTCTCACCTTACTATTGAGTTAAGCCATTGTTTGTTTTGTCCAAAATGAGTTGATGACATTGTTGTAATGTGTTGGTCAACACAAAAAACCCATCTTATGGCCTAATATGTAATTGTTGGTCTAATGGGGCCTATTTTGTTATTAGGTGTCCTAACTAGCCCCTAAAGTGATATAAACCCAAAAAAAAAACCTTGCCAATGATTAGATACATCTAAAAGCTCATGATCTCCTCATTAAACAAAGTTTATAGACCGAAGAGTATAAGATAAGATGCAAAATCCGAAATGAGTTGGCTTAGCTGCCCAAATTTCATGGTTTTTACTACAGCCACTATAAAGGCCAAGCTGGAAGCTAAAAGCACATCCACATGAACTCCAGAAGCAAGAAATTGCATAGTCAAGAACATGTCATGAACGTCTAGATAGAATAAAAACAGAAGGGAGCTTTCAAGTTTCAACACAGCATCGAAAACATGATATCTGGCAGTCATAAGACCTCATTTTACGGTCCAAACATCATAATAGATTAATCAAGCATAACGCAAAATTACATACAGTACACCAAATCCAATTCAAATATAAATGGCCATAAATGATAGTCGTGATATTCAACCACTACAAAAATCACCTTTTCGCTAGTGTTGATACCGGAATGGATTATTTAGGGGCCTCAACCCAGAGAGCGGGTTGAATTAAATTCAAACACTGGCTGTAGATTTGCTCATCCAGCACTTTGCTAGAAACTAAGTCATAAATCCCCATATCCTTGCCTGCCTTATAGTTTTCAGTATAAACATCAGTGTAGTAAATGCAATTAGGCCTGCAACCGCAATTAGTAGATACCACCTCCACAGAGAAGGAAGAGTTGAAACCAACAAAAAGGGCATGGTCACCTATGGTATGTAGCTCTGTGTAGTCTCCAGTATCAAGATTGACCTCCCACACTCTGAAACTCAGAGTCTTGTAAACGCCGTAGTACTCTCCATCTGGTGCAGGAACAACATCTTGTTCGATAATACGATTGAGTACGAGCAACCTGCCTGCCGATTCTACCATATATCCATTATAGAAACTGCACTGCACAAGTGTAAAGCAATCATACCATCCAACAGCCAGCACAAGTGTAAAGCAATCATTATAAAACATTCGATCATCCCTCTATTCTCCATCATCATCATCATCATCATCATCCTACAGAAACTAAATACACTCACAGAAAAAGGTTTCTAAATCGTTTTGAATCACCACACACACCAAACACCGACTACTACTACTACTCTGTTCAATCAAATTTGATCAATGGCAGCAGGAGGAAAGGCAATTGGCTCGGCACAACCTACAGCTGCGTCGGCGTATGGCAAAACGACCGCGTTGAAATCATCCCCAACGACCAAGGCAACCGCACTACACCATCCTACGTCGCCTTCACTACACCATCCCTAAATTTGAGCTGAAGGGCATCCCACCTGCTCCAAGAGGCGTTCCACATATCAATGTGTGCTTTGATATCGATGTGAACGGGATATTGAATGTTTCGGCTGAAGATAAGACAGCTGGTGTGAAGAATAAGATCACGATTACGAATGATAAGGGTCGTCTGAGCAAGGATGAGATTGAGAGGATGGTTCAGGAGGCGGAGAAGTATAAGGCTGAGGATGAGGCAGTGAAGAAGAAAGTGGAGGCAAAGAATGCATTGGAGAATTACGCTTATAACATGAGGAACACACTTATTTTTTGTTGATGTGTTGAGTTTATGTTTCCCCTCTTTGGCAATATTGTTCATGTAAAAATTAGTCTCTCATCAGTAATGAACTAATGATTATGAATTTGCAGTTAGTTTGTTTCTGTATATGCCTGTCAATTATTCCTTAATCTGCAAATCTCATATACTCGTCACCTAGCTCATTCTCCTCGGAGCAAGTTTCCAGAACCTTGAGTGCTTTAATTTAATCATTTCACCGGTGGACTTGGCCGAGTTGAAAGCTTTCTTAGCCTCGAATTTTTGCCTTGACTGTTCACGATATTTCTTGATCATGTTCATCAAATTCTGATCCACTTTCCCTTTTCATGTAACAATTAAATTAATTCTGTTCACCGTGCAATTTAATTTGTTACTTGAAAAGGGAAAGTAGATCAGAATTTGATGAATTCAAAAATGGCTCGAGTGATTTTGTTGCATAAGAGGAAAGGAATATGAGTGAGATAATGCATTTTGCAGAGACGTTAGTGCACAATACACCTATTGTCGATCGGTGAATATGAATACACGTATGGTCGATCCGTGAATATGTCCACGAGTTACAATTCAACTAAATATGGATCCTTTTCAAAACTATAAGCACCACCTGATCATGATGTTATTCAAAATGCAGTAAATCGTATTACTAAATATGGATCGTTTTCAAAAACTATAAGCACCACATCATGATGTTCTTTATGTAATATGGATTACCAATCACCTTTCGGACTTCTTCAACATTTAACATAAATACCAGGCGGAAAATTCTTAATCATCACTGCTAGCTTCCTCCAATTCGCTCTTTGAGCTTAAGAAATAAGAACCCACAAAAAGCAATTGATATTAAACCAGCAATATTCACATTTTCCTAAAGTAAGGACAAATGCATCTTAGTCTCAACTCAGTTATTATTAACAATGCATCTACTAATTCCAATTAGCCATAGCCTATTGGGTATTAATTAGCCCTATTGTTGAAACAAAAACATTGACAAAGAGAATATTCAAAATCTAGGCTAGTGAAAAAAATTGACCAGCGAACAGAAGTACAGAACCACAAGTAACAAATGACATGGAGAATAATCAGTCGAGCAATCTTGCACGGCACAGGATCTAAATACTGGTATTTGGGTAAATATAATACTGCTCTAATGATCCTGAGCATCATAAAAAGCAACACCACTGCAGTTCACCTCAATGCCATATTCCAAGCGTATGATGTATGAATGAATGACACAGACCGAATCATAACAAGGAATTCATCCGATCTGGAGTCACCAACTAACAGTAACAGGATATGCAGCAATTTACATCTCACATAATCATATTATAGCTCACACACGCCAGTACATACGAGCACAACAAAAGATGTAATATGCTAATTTGTACAGAAACTTTCAACATTGAATAAACAACTGCGAATAATACCGTACATTTCCTTACTTTATGGTTCACCAGGACAAGTATGCTACTACAGTTACTGAATTACCTTTCAATCATGTGAAACACCACATACTTGATTACTTTTCAGGATCAGTCCCTTTATCCCCCAGCTTCATCTCTTCCAGTAGTCTAGTAGCTCTCTTAAGGATTTCTTCTAGTTTTTCACTCTGTCCCAGTCCTTCAAAACCTTCAACTACCTTCGTCTGATATTCTATTGCTTGACGATATCTGGTAAATTAGGACATAAAGGCTAAGCAACAAACATTCTTAATGATATATGTATAACACTGTGAAACCATTAACAAGTTGAGGCAAAAGAAAGAAATGTGTAAACCAGCTTTGAGTCCAAACGTAGTAAGCATTTGAAGTATACAGACATTGACTAAATTTCATGACCTCTTTTATCTATTTTTGCACTGAACTAGTAGAACATATCCAAGGATGTCTCTAACTAGTAATGGATACTGACCAGAATCTACAGATTAACAGAAAAATAAGACCATCTTGCCGATATTGGAAACACTAGCAAGCAATAAGTAATAAACTGCATATTATAAATTCATTACCTTCCCATCTGGGCATAAGTGCGAGACAAAAGCTGGCCTGTTAGCAGTGTCTGCAAGTGATTAGGGCCTACCGTGACGTCCAAAATATCTTTTGCGATTATGAAATGCTTTGCAGATGACTCAAGCCTACCTGAATCCTTGAGAGCAACTGCTAACTTTAGGTGACCATCACCCACTACATAGTGCTCCGGCCCAAACTTGTCTTCTAATTTTTCCACTGCATCTTCCAGATACGGCATCCGCTGTCCCATCTTGCCTGATAGATAAATCAATTTGAAAAGCCTATCAGAAGCTTGTCGAATAATCTGCTGCGGAAGCTCAGTAAGTCCCAGCACTTTCCTTGTCACGGTTATACCAGTTTCATAATCCTTCATCATCATACATATGTCCGACACATCTGCAAATCCACAAGCAACAAAGATAGCCTTCGCCCCTTTCTTCTCAAGAATTTTACAGCCTAGTTTCATATACTTCCGTGCACCAGCAAAGTTGTTAAGTTTACCAAACGCCTTAGCCATGGTGATATAGGCCATAGACAGTCCAGGTTCGTCTACATCACCACGAGAAATCACAGACTTCAACACATCAATAGCTTCCTCATTCCTACCCAACTGTATCAGCATACACCCACTCTCAGTCTCCCATTTCCAAATTTCAGAACTCTCACCCACAGTCTTGAAGACATTCAACGCCAACTGATTTTGTTCCAGCGCCTTCTCGTACTCCCCTATTCCATTATAAATCACTCCAAGATTCCTCCTAATCTGTGCAACCTCCAACGAATCATCACCAAAATGCTTCAAGTATATCTCCGAGGCTCTCAAACAGAACGGAAGAGCATCCGTGAAATGTATAATAGCAAGATAGGCCTCATAAACATCCTTACAGGCCTTACCCAGCCCCAAACTCCCTTCCTCCATATACACCTCCTTAATCTCCAAAATCTTCAGCATATGAGGAGCAGCCTCTTCTCTTTTCCCCATGGCTAACTTAACCTCAAAGAGTTCAAGCTCAGTAGCACATAAACTATGCAAAACACATTTATCAGGACAATTATCATCCTCATCCTTCAACTTATCTAAATTCCTCTGAGACCAGTTCAAGTAGCTCAAACTCTCATGATATCTATTCAACCTAAGACACGTAGATCCAAGCAAGTGTAAAATTTGACCAATGAACAAAGGAGGCCCGTGACAACCACGCGCGTGTGGAGTACCACCGAAACAGGGCAAACTAGCATTATCATTGGTAATGAAAATACTCAAAGCTCTCTTACCGTAGGAGAGTACCTGTTCCAGATCTCCTTCTTCTTCGAGGATTTTTTCAGCCAATTTCCAGCACTCGAGACCTAGCTCATTCTCGTCGGAGCAAGTTTCCAGAACCTTGAGGGATTTGATCATTTCTCCGGAGGACTTGGCTGACTTGAAAGCTCTCTTATAAGCTTCGTACTTTTTGGATTTAGAACTCATGGTTGTGATGGTGGCCAAGCTTGAACTGGTTTTTGTTTCCACGGTGTGGTTGACAAAGAGATAAGATAGTAGGAGTATAAGATTTTGACGGAAACCTAAAAGAGAGTGAAGAAGATCTCTGATTTAGGGTTTTGAGTCTTTCCAATAATGCAATTTTGTACTCCATTTGTATTTTGGTACATTGATTACCGGGTATGTTAAGTGTACGGTTCAAACCGTACACGTGGCGTCGATCTGTGAAGGCGCAGTACCCTTTCAACTCTGCGTCTCTGCGCTTGAATTTCATTTATCACTTCAAGATTATTTTATCCAAAAACATCAGATTAATAGGAGTAGTATTACACTACACTAAATCTAAATATGATAAATGATTTTTCTTTTAGGTATGATCTCATCAGTTAAAACTGAAAATCTTACCACCATATTTTCATTTATCACTCTCTTTACGCTCTCCATCAAGTTCGGAAAACTTTTCAACTACTAGTTCGCGCTCAGTCACAATGCTAAGCGGATTTGATCCTAACAAACAGACCGACATATAAAATTTAATTTTATTAATTGGTAAAAGAGATATTGTATCACTCATATTGTTATTGCAGAAAGCTTCCTAGCAATTAGCAAGGATCATTAAAATGAATTTGTAACCTGGAGTGTGACCAATGTAACATCAGACGCAAATGTGGCCATGGACACTGATATTAGGCATAATAAGATCACACAGACATCCCAACTCCATGCATAAGGCAAAACCGCAAAAGCATAATGTGCCACATGATTTCTAATATACTCAAGACTACCTATACTGCTATACATACATCACCATTAACCACAATTTCAATAACGACTGAGCTACAATTATATTCAACAACTATGCGCACTAGGCACTACATCAGGATGTTCTGCAGAATGCACCTTTCAAACTTCTTGAACATTTACTACAAATTTCCGGCAGAAATCACTGTTGGCCTCCTTCAATTCGACCTCTTTGAGCTTATAAAGCAATTGATGTTAAAAACGGCAATCACATTTTCCTAAACTTAGTCTCAATCAGTTATCATTAAAGTATCTCATAGTATTCAAACACAGATACATCCTGTAATGCCATTCAGCATAGGCTATTGGGTATTAGCCATATTGTTGAAAGAAAAACATTGAGAAAGAGAATACTCAAGATCTAGGCTATTGAAGAAAATGACAAGCCAACAGAAGTACAAAACGACATGTAACAAATGCTATTTGGCTAATATAACACTGGTCTACTGCTACTGAGCATCATAAAATGTAACACCACAATTGCAGTTTAACACAACGCCATATTCATTCACAGCATTCCCTTTCTACACAATAAGAGGTGGAAAGTGATTAAGTGCCAGATATGCGCTAGAGAAGTACCCTTCTCCCAGCTGTACGTACCATCCAGCCCCATTATATCATATTCATTCACAGCATTCCCTTGCAGTTAAGAAATATACAAGTAAGAATAATATTAATCTTTTCTCGACCACACTTGACAGTTGATAATATATATATTAAGGAAGACATAATATCCAATTGTTTGCCAATATTTTTTTCGAATAAGTATGACTACTAGTATAATTGAAATGAATTTCATCATCAACTTGTTGTAGATGAATAATAGGAAAACTATATAAGAATCAGGTATGTTGTCAAAGTACAAATGCCCTAGACCAACTAACACACCGTATGCGGATGGATCGATCAGCAGTTGATGAAAAATGCGGCTGACGGTTATCTGTGGATGGCAGAAGTGTGCTCCCAGCCACAACAGTAATGCTCTATCCGAAAGCCTTGTGGTTGGAGGGGAATCCCCGGCGCAAATCCTCGTTGTCCGTGACTCCGTGCAGGGCAAATCGCCAAGCATCAGTTAATGGATCATCTCAGCAGCACAAGGGTCAGTCATATGGCACTGGAATTGGTTCCCTCCGACAAAGACACAAAGCACAGGATAGATCCTCTTGATCACCACTTCACCATAGCTAGAAAGATTAAACAGGGCAGATAGACTCGATGTGTTGAAACACTTGTGTCGAGTAATTACGTTTCACCAGCTCCTGGAAAGTCTTGGAAACAATATTGTATCGCACCAAACCAGAACCTACTCGAATGATTATAAAGAAAGAATCCCTTTCTTCACTACCATGAACTAAAGACATGATCTCGGAGGGGTGGCCGGTAGTACAGAGTGCTGATAAGTTGACTTGGTGCTTGATAAACCATTCAGAACGATCCCTCTTCAGTTCATAGAGCTTGACATTCCAGTCGTCTTGGTAGCAAAACTCGACCATGCAATACATATGATCACAAGATTCCCAAAGAGAAGCCATGCTCGAGCCATGAATAGCTTTAAGTGGAGACGGGAATGTACTAATCACCCCGTCCTCAATATTGAAGTAGATCGAATAAACATTACCAACCCAGTGTACACCACCATTCCAGTACACTCCATTACCACGTGTATGAACGATAAAACCTTTAGACGATTCCAAATTACCAACTACACTCCAAACTCGAGTATCAGACGAATACATATGAATTTGGTACACCAACCCTATAATCTTTTCTTGAGAGACATAAACAATTTTATAAATCGGAGACTTGGCAGGATCGAAACATAAGGTCCGTGATACAACTAAACTGCAGTCCTTGGGTGGAGGGATGTTGGAAACTTCTCTGGTGGTAGGATTACATACAAATCGTCTGGAATGATCAGACTGGTCGCTGCAGAACAATAGCCCATTGCAAGATTGCCAAATCTTAAGGCTAAACCAATTCCGATTCAAGATTTTCGACTCACTGTCAGTCGAGAAGGGCATATAAGTATAATAATTACTACGAATAATATGTTCAACAAAAAGGCCAACAACATTAGGATCTTGTTTGGAACTATACAAACGACGAAACTGTGAGGATTTTACCAGGGATTGCCAGTGCTTGGAGACTAATCCGAAGCGAACAAGTGACTTGATCGGGAGTCGAAGCAGAATCTCAATTAAGAGATCATCAATGGAGCCTACAAGTTCAGCAGATTGCGGTATTTGGGTTGCCATGGTCAGTTTGATCGATCGTTCCTGTAAAGAGTTAGGTACTCTCATTATTGTTACTATTTATATATGCAGCAATCAGCATACGTTGTTTGTTAAGTTAGGTTAGTCTCCTTGTTACACTATAATTCGTGGTTTGGTGAAGTTCTATTGCAAGATGTCTTTTAGGTAAAGCCATTATGGCATATCACAATTAGACCGTGACATTCTGAAATACCTAAATTGGCAGTGAATTTGAATTACTACTCCATATCATCAACGGAACCAACCATATTTCCAGCCGCGGAGTTTGACTAAAATTTGAAGAACACGGATCATACATCGGAAATTTGAATATAAGGACATGCATCTATTGAATTTTAGTTTTGTATAATCAGAGATTACATGTGAATACCGGCAATTTTACAAGCTACATAGATCAGGCTGCTCTGAGGCTGGCTTGCAATTTGAAATACATAATTCGATTCAATCCACGAGATATCATGATCTGACACTACTGAATCCTGATATAGTACTGAGAAACAGGTCTTAGATCATGTATATCGTGATCATCTATCAAACTTGTGAAGCTCTTCGAAGGTATTGGAAAACAATGCTATACCGCACCACTGTTTAAATATCACCATCATGAATCTGCAAATTAAACTAAGAAAGAATCTTTTTCTTCCACACCATGGACCACACAAATTAATTTTCTAGATATTGAGTTGTAGACCTGACCAACTACTGGTCTCAGCAAAATGCATATGATCACAAGATGGTAAGTTTTCTGGTGGTAGGATTACAAACGAACCAGCACGCCACAGGTGCATGTCAAACAAGAGCCCATTGCAAGACTGAAATTTTGTAAGGCCAACTAACTGGCCAAGCAGATCTCGAATAGTTGTTGATTCGTTTATAGTGAAGAATAGCGAGGAGCACGTGTTATGATTCTCATAATAATGACGACGACAGCATAAAAAGTAGATAAATAATTAAAAAAAATCAAACTCTATACTATATCAATTGGCAAATGTTGGATTACATACATACCTAGAAGGAAAAATATTAAACAGGCCAAAGAGACTCAATGTGTTGAAACACTTGCAGCGAGTTATCATTTTTTTCAAACCTATGTAGCTCCTGGAACGTATTGAAAACACTGTTGTATCGCACCACAACTTGATCTAGTCGAATTATTAAAACGAAAGAATCCCTTTCTTCATTACCACGAACTACAGATAGGATGCGTCTGATGATCACTGGATAGCGGGTAGTTACTGCTGATAAGTTGACTTGGTGCTTGATAAACCACTCGGAACGATCCCTCTTCAGTTCATAGAGGTTGAGATGTTGCCAGTGCTCGACGACGTAATGCAAATTATCACAAGATTCCCAAAAATTATTAGGCGTGGTAGAGCGAAGATCAGATATGGGTGGAGATGGGAATGTATTAAGCACCCCGTCCTCAATATTGAAGTAGAGCGAATAAACACCACCAAGCCAGTGTACCGCACCATTCCAGTACACTCCATTACCATGTGCCTGAACGATATGAGCTTTAAGCAATGGCGAACCACTTACACTCCATTGGCGCGTGCTAGACGAGTAGATTTGAATTTGGTATATTGGCTGCCTCTCTTTTGGAGGATATATTTTCAGAACACAAACAATTTTATAATAAGGAGACTTGGCTGGATCGAAACATAAGGTCCGAGACTCTATGAATAATACGCAGCCATTCACTCGGTGGGGCTCAGGGATGTCAGAGACTTGTCTGGTGCAAGGATTACATACAAAACAACTCCATCCAAAGTTATCCCTGCAGAACAGTAGCCCATTGCAAGATTGATCAATTTGAAACCGAAACCAATCTAGATTCGTTATTGTTGATTTACTCATGGGGCTGCTGATGAAGGGTATATAATCAACATAGTGATTAATCCATGTACGAGAGTATCCAACGAAAAGGCCTACGACGGTAGGATCTTGCCTGGAACTAAACAGATGACGGAACTCTGGATTTTTTACCAGGGATTGCCAGTGCTTGGAGACGACCTCGAAGCGAATAAGTGACTTGACGGGAAGGCAAAGCAGAATCTGAAGTAAGAGATCATCAATGGAGCCTACAATTTCAGCAGATTGCGACATTATGGTTGTCATGGTCAGTTTTGATCAATCGACCGGTTCCTGGCGGAAATCACTGAACATGTATATATAAAATTATTTAATTAGGCCATGTCACTATAATGGTCTTCACACCCAACACCTTAATCGGCTTGACCTTAGGCCTCATGGCCTGGATCGAAGGCTTCATGGGCGGCGACAAATATTGAACCTAGTGGGCCCAATGGGGGCATCCAAGTGACACAGGGCCTCGGTACGAGATTTTACCAAGTTTGACCATGGACAGACCCAGATTGGTCAGGGACTCAGGGTGAGTGTATTGACGCGGCTTCGACTTTGAATTGAAGAAGGCCCCTCTTCCAACTCTAAATCGAACTCCTTTAAGCAATTTCTCGAGATTTCAATTTTTTATTTTAACTAGATTCCCATACTGGCTCCCTCGACGAGACTTGATTTTCAATTTTAATATTTTCAACTTCTCCTTTAAAACCAAACTTTCTCACCGCTTAATATGCTTCTCCTCCTTCCACGTTTCCTCTACTTGCCTCCTAAACCCTTCTTGACTTATCCATTTATAAACTGGTTTTTTTGACCCCTATGTTTCTCATCTTAATTCCTTCAAAATAATGGCTACATGATTCGGAATTCTTCTCTTCAACCCTACTTGACTACGAGTAGGCCATTTGGTGGACTAATTTTTTAAAAGAAGAAAGCGATCCAAACGACTACAACACGACCCATTATCTCTATAACACGTAAATTTTCTTATAATCAAGGGTAAATCAATTAACTATCCCTCCTCGATGAAGGAATTAAATGACTTGATACTCTTTCTTCCACCCTACTTTCTCTTCCTTTGTATTCCAAAACACTTCTTACCACATTAAAATCTCCACAAAAGCACCAGCGACTCTCCATATAAATCTATATTCTACCTAGCAAATACTTCCAAGGTTCCACCCTCTTCTCCTCCAAGCACGACTGCACGAAGAGTTAGTGACAAGTTGTTTGGCTTTGGAGGAGTGATCAAGTTTGGCTCTCAACTACATATCTAGAGGCCTTGCGTATTGTTCATTGTTGAGAGGCTTTTCTTCCTTCATCATCCAACTCTCTCCCTCCCTCCCTCTCGAAGACCATTAACCCTATCAACGTTTGAGCCACCACATAAGACCTCTACCTCGTTTTTCCAAAGATTTGTTTTTTAAAAGTTTATTAAACTCATGCAAAGTTCATCTCTTAGAGCAATGGTTCTCCTTAGTTCTCCCTTTTTTAACCTCCCACCTAATTAAACCTCTAATGTTGAAACTCAATATTTTCATGATCCACAACTTTTCTTATCAAGACACATAACTTCCACCGATTCCTCAATACACCTACAATCCCTTTCTTCCGAAGTCTCGAAGATTTCCGTCACCCTTTCCTCCGTGTGTCTCTGAAGAAACCCAAATCCTATCCAAGTGCCACATTTCCTCCCTACACCCGGTAAACTATTCTTGATGAAGAAGCCACATGAAACACTCTTGTCATAGTGAACAATTTTGTTAAATTCTTAAAGTTAAAATCACTTTGTAACTATATGGGTATGGAAATTAATGTTTCATTCACATACAAATTAAAATTTGAGTTAATTAATGTTATAAATAAATAACATTTATTTATTATGTAACGCATCACAATTTGAGAGAGTCTAAAGATGTTGTAAAAACATTAATTAGGCTCTGTTTGATTCGTCTGAAAATTTCTGAACTAAACTGAATTGATTTGAAGTATAAATTTTAACTAAGAAACTTGACCTGAACTTAATTTATCTGAACTGAACTTAATAATTCTGAACTGAACTGAACATAACTCATACCAACAAGGTGCGCCTTTTTTTCCGAAAATCCATCCAAAAGAACTTCAGAGCGTGCTTGGTGTGAAGCAATTTTAGGCTATTTCCAACAATCATCTATCTAAAACCTTATCTCTCATGTCACGTCACTTCCAATTTACTCACCCTCAAACACAAAAAATACTCTACAACAGTTATCCCCATTTAAATTCAACTTTTTCATTTAATTTTTCATTTATATTAAAAGACTACACTTTAACAAGTCTATGTAAAAGTAAAATAATAATAAAATAAAATACAAAACTAAAGGAAATAAGCTCATCCGAGGGTGAGGATAACCCTCTCCTCCATCCCAGCTCACACGTCCAGCAATGTGTGACCATAGATGACCTAGCTCATCTCCAGCAGCTCACACACTGTTGGAGAACCTTGGGATAATGTACTACTGCGAAGTTACCGGTGATCTAGTGAGGACAAATGGCGCGGAAAATAACACGTATTGGTCTGTTGGGCTTTCATTAGTGGCCGAATCGTTACATGTTAACTATTTTCGGATGGATACAAATAAATAATTGATGAAATTTTAAACACTAAATTTAGTTAATATTTAATTTTTTTTTATTATTTTTTTTAAAAAGACAACTCTCACCAGAGGTAGATTATTGTACAATATAAAATTTTGATGTCCAAAATAAAACTAATAACCACTTTTTATTGTAAACCCATGGAATTCGAATGGTGGAATGTTAATATAGTAGTTTTAATTTGAAGGGGAAGAGAAAACAAACATGAGTATGTATGTATAAAAAAGGATCATTAATGTGCTATTAATGGAACTATCTCATCCAAATAGAAAAATAAGAAGATCAATCACCTGTTGCAGAAAGTGTAACCAAAGTCCTAATGGACAATCTTTTGGGATTGCTCAGAATTCGGGTCAAGAGAGGCATCAATCTTGCCGTCCGCGATGTACGAAGTAGCGACCCCTATGTTGTCATCAAGATGGGTAAACAGGTATACACTAGTATATGTATATCAATCTCTCTTCTGGGTTTTGGCTTTTCTTGCTGTTTCTTGTTACTTTTATGGACTTTTGTTGGATTCTTTGCCAATTGGAAAATCCATTTATCCATCTGAATTAATTATGTTATGAAATTTATTTATTATTATTGCTTTTAATCATCCATGAATGCTAATTTAAGGATGATATTATGGAGATGTTGTTGTGTTATTAATATCCTACAATGGTGATATTCTTTCTAGGTAGTTTGGGCATAATGAGCAGCTCAGGGGCGGAACCGGGGTCCGTTGAAGTTCAATTCTTGGGTCCGCCCCTGATTGAAATAAGCTTACTATGTTTTAATGATCAATGTTTTCTTGATTATATGTTCATTCCTTGGCGGTGTGTTGGAAATGAAACTTGTTAAATATGGCTTGAATTTTACATCTTCCTATTTAAATATATTCTGGATTGTGAAATGCGTAGGCCTGGAATCATTGTTTTAAATGTTTTGAATAGCATACTCTTGATTGGAAATGTTTTCACGAATCTCTGAATTTAAGAACTCAGTTCTTCGATATAGATTGAAATAACTAGTTACAGTATGTGCATTTAATATTAGGTTTTGTTCGTACTCTCATAATGGAAGTATCATGTTCTGAATGCAAATTATTCTTTCCGTCGTGTACTTGATGGATGTTTATTGCAGGTGGATGTTTGTTATCATAAGTTTGTTTTCACTTTTACAAGTGTTGTTAATAGATACTTTTGGATGCAGAGGCTGAAGACTCGTGTTATCAGAAAGGATGTAAATCCTGAATGGAATGAGGACTTGACACTTTCTATCACAGATCCCGATCTCCCAATTTCTCTGGTAAGGTTCATTAATATTCACCTTGAGCAACGATTGCTCAAGATGAATACATGTCATTGTTAAGATGTTATTACATAAATTCAAACTTACGATGGCATATATAGTTGATCTTTGTTTAGAGTCATTCTGGTTCTGTTGGTTTCTCTGAACTATCCAGCATGTGTTTGCGTTGCTTTCAACATGCACATACACTGTGAATTTGTGACGATTCCTCTTGTTGATGTAAATTCCTTGTAGTGTTTTTGGCTGTTCAGAATTAATTCTAATGATTAAGAACATAAGAAGAACGGATCAGGAAGCCCTCCTAATGTTTTTGGCTGACAATAATTCTAATGATTAAGAACATAAGAAGAACGGATCAGGAAGCCCTCCTAATATTTCAGTTGATTACTTTTTCTTATTCGGATATCACTTTCGAAATTACATCTACGGCCTCATACTTAGACTCAGAGTCCTTCATCAAATTGAAAAGCCTTACCAATTTTGAAAATAATTTTAGAAGTTTTTGTGCTATCATTCAAGATTTAGCTACCTTAATCATTTTATTTCTCATTTTTGTTACCCCTGTTGTTAATAGTGGTCTTTAGAACTTTTTGCAGCATCTTGGGTAAAGACTGACTTGTTCGTTGATTATTGTTTTTGTTTCCCTGCTTGTATTCCTTTTGCTCTACAAACTGCCAGAAGCTTATGGTGGGGATATGAGAGGGAACAACTTATCTGTTCGAATTGTATAGTTTAAATCTGTCGAGTAATTGGAAATCACATGACAATATGTTTGCTCTTTACTGCCATTCTCTTTACAAATTGTGATGGCATTGAATGGAACCACAAGTGATATGTCTTGTACTTACATTGAATGTTTTGGTGTTATATGACGATGATTTGATCTACCAACTCTGTAGATGCACTGTGTAAGTGCTGAATTTCATTGGAGTCTGGCCTTCATAATACTGATGTGCACACTCTTCCCTATCTTTTTTGGGGAAAAAAAAGGTTCCTTTGTAGGATTAGATACAAGTCTATTACAGACCCCAAAAGCGCGACTGATGATTGAATTCTCAACTGTAAAGCCATGGTGTAAGACTGTAAAATGTAGCAAAATATTTCATGTCTTAAGAGTTTTACGTGCACACCATTCTACAATTGAGATTAGGGGGATTTTGATTGTTATGCTTATTCTCTATTTTAAAATATGTTCAGGTTGTGTATGATCATGACACGTTCTCCAAGGATGACCCAATGGGAGATGCAGAGTTTGACGCTAAACCGTTTGTACATGCCTTGGAGCAATTAAAAGGAAACAACGTTCCAGACGGTACGGTCATGTCAAAGGTTACACCTTGCAGGACCAATTCCATCACAGATGAGACTTGTGTGCTATGGAAAGACGGACATTTAGTGCAAGACATGCTCCTCAGACTTAAAAACGTAGAGTGTGGCGAAGTAGAACTTCAACTCCAATGGATTGATCTTCCTACCTCTTCAAAGGGGGGGTTCTAAGACCATACCACCCCTTACCACCTCATAATTCATGCCTTGAAAGATATCCTGGCTTTTGGCCTTTCCGAAACATGTTAGTTTGTAGGTCATACTGTTTCATATGTTTATCCTTACAAGTGCACCTTGTTTTCCATTAAACAAGATGTTTAGGTCTTGTAAATTCATGCAACTTATGTTATCTAAAGGCTGTTATTGGCTATTTATGATGATATAATTTCATCCTTCTCTATTTCCGAAGTCATCTATCAGAATCACAAAATAACTTCTTTAATTTTCTACTCCTACTCTATTTCATCCCACTGTCCTTCAACTTAAAGGTGTCAAACTGTCATATATGAGTATGTAGTGAACTAGTATCATGCAGCATGATGTTTAAACAGAGACCCTAGCATTCAGCAGACAACAAAGGATTCTGAATGAGTCATAACATTGCAAAATAATCAAGACAATTCATTCATATAGACAAATGTTCATGATGTTCCAGCTACGTTACATTATCAAAATGAGTGTTTGTATTATTTGTACACCACAAGGGAGAAGTTCTTACAGGTGGAGAAGAACTACAACACACCTCTAACCTATCCAGAAACTTCCTCTCCGACACCTTCAGCATAGTCGGCAACGCCCAGCACACGCCTTTCTCCATACACAATCTGTGTCTCACCTTAATCCTATTCTCTAAGCTAAACGAGAAGTACTGTGGGAACTCCACCAACTCCTTCAGCTCCCTCCCCATCTCCACCACAAAATAATCAAACTTCGGCCTCAAATTCTCCTGAATACTGTAGCAAAACAACGATGGGAATCTCCTAAACATTGTCACAGTATCCTTGTACGAAAACCCGAGATCTTGAAAGAACTCCATTCGAGGAATGAACTTTGTCTCAACGGAGCAGGACAACAACGTAGGAGCACACTTACCCACATTTTCAATGCCAATTGTGCCCTGAAGGAAATAGAGAGTAGGCCGAAGCCGGTGCTCAACATTGCAAGCGAGGAGGCGGGGGCGTCGGTGGATGACGTGGCGGAGATTAGCCGCATTGACAAGGGCCTCACGGAGTAGGAAGGTGGTGGCAGGAATCAGAGTTGATGACGGTGGAGAAGTAAGTAGCTCAGGGCACATAGGGAAAATGCGTTGGAGATCTTGTGTGGTGAGGCCGAGAGAGAAGAGGAAGTCGACGGCGGATTTGATTTGGGAAAGGGGAGTGGAGATTATAGGTGGGTGGGAGTCAAGGCAGTAGAATGAGTCAATACCAAGGGAGTCTAGGTAAAGGAGCAGTTCTTGGGGATCAGATTTTCCATTTTGGGGTGATTTTCTAGGGGGTATGGGAATTGGAGGTAGTGCAATGATGGGCGATTTAGCAGGGAAATGGAGGCTTTTCGGGCGGGATAGGGAGGGAATGCTGGAGTTATTCAAGGGGATTGGTGTGGTGGTGGCAGAGCAGGAGGAGGATAAGTGGAGAGTTTCTTGCATGGTTCTTACATGTCTGTGGCAGTGAGTAGCGAAGTATTGTTGAGCAGAGGTGGCGGTGTAGGTGAATGAAGGAGATAACGTGAGGAGTGCATGTATTAAGTGAATATTATGGCCAACGGAAATACTGTTGATCGTGGAGTGGTGAATTACTCCCACCTTGTTAATGATAAAAGGTCGCCTTACTACAATTTCCTGAATGAACACCAAAAACAAGAAATAGTTCATTATCCTCCGCAAATAAAAAATAATGAAAGACCAAGTAATGTAGATCACTCTATGACTAATCCATGTATCTCTTGTTTTTCAACAAGTAAATAAGTGAATAATCCTAAACTGAAACTACATTTATCATTCAAATATGATGCTAGATGGTGAACAGGTCCAACAACAATCTCCATATACCCACAGATACATAATTAAGCAACGAACATTGCTGGAATGTTATCGCATGATATGCACTCACATATACACGTACATGTGGCCAAGTCAAAAGAAGTTAAAGGTGCAGCAAGTCCTTATCCTAAAGTACTACTAAATACTATGAAATTAGTAGTTTAGTTTAGTGGAAACTAAATCGTTTGGCTTCCATTTGACAGGCCAATCAGTCTAATTTCACAGTTACTAGGATAGACAACTTGATCTTCTCCGTTAGTTCAATTACTTCAATTTCCTTTCTTATACAAAATGCTACAGTACTAGCTCACATCACAGTAATTCAATCAACTTTTGGCTTCTCTTTCCCAACCAGTGGTTACAAACTCACACTACATTTTAACAGGACGTGGCTAGCAATATCACATGTCCCAACAGTCAGAATGCATGCACAATACATACATATGAAAACAAAAATTAGCTTAGTGGAAAATTCATCTGACTATCAATATATGGCACTCTTCCAAACTTGGGGAAACAATCCTGAGGTTCTCATTGTCTAAAACTAGAAATCTTTGACAAGCACAATAGAAAGAGTTGACAAAATGTACACCGGTATCACCATAACCTTAAGAGAACAAACTTTTGCAGAACAACGACCTACTGCGCACAATGTTACATTTAAACATTTGTGTTTAAAAACAGGTCAATATTGACTGGCTTAATGAGAGGGCTTGGCTTCTTCATTGGAGAATCTAGTGATTTACCAATTACCATGTAAGTAGAGTATTTTGATAAACAAATCAAACAATCTAATTTGGCATTTCCAACTTTCATGACAAGCAAGCAAGCAAAACCTAACATCTACACCAGCAGAACACAAGACGCCTGTAATGTAACAGATGAATTAAATTAAATTAAATTAAATTAAATTAAATTAAATTAAATTAAATTAAAATTAAAATAGGATTCGCCAATAAGTTTTTCAAGTGGAGATTTAGACTTGTGTCTGTCTTATAAATCCTACTCCATAATCCAGATACTGATTTAGTTTGATTTTAGCAATAATCATTTACACAAAAAATAATTCAAATCCAATCCGAACAAGGTCTAAATTGTGGTCAGTGAAGTAGCTAAAAACAACACTACATAGTTAAGATATTACTAGAATCCAAGAGATTTCATTCAACCTACTTAGTACAATTGGCATGAATCAAGTACAATCAAGCAAGCGAAATAATAATAATAAGAACAACGGAAGTAGCTTACCGTCGTTGGGGAGAAAGAAGAAGCGAAGAAGCTTTTAGGCTTTGGAATTGGGAATGGAAGATACGAGAACAGCCATTGATGATGAAGCAGCAACGGAAGCTGAATGAGTGATGAAGATGATGATTGAATTGATGATAGATAGAGAGAGAATGAAGAAGAAGAAGATAAGTGTGTGTAGTGCACACGTACAACGGTGATAAAAACTGAAATCTCTTCGTTATCTCTCACTTGTCAATATTTCATGATTTCATCTCGTTTCTCTGGACTCTGATCATTCTCGTTTCGGCCCCTATACTACTTGGGCTTTCCACTCCCTACTGTGGGCTGTAGCCCATGAGCGACCTAAAAAGTCTCTCTCTCCAGTTTTACGGCCCGGTATTACCAAGTCTCAGAAGAGTTTTTTAGGATTAACCGAAGAATTTCGCCGAAATTTTATAATGCAACTCAAATATAGGCCAAATAATTCGTAAAATTTTCACAATTGCGAAGGAGTAGCATAGGAGTACAACATGTAAAAATAAATAAATAAATAAATAAAATCTAAGGAACAGAGACGCTATTAGAACCTAGTGACCTAGTCAAAGCTAAGGACAAAAATGTTGATAGTATCAAAGATTAATCCTTGTTACTTAATTACGATTACGCAAAATCATAAAGGTGGTCCTTGTGCCTATCTTTTGTTATTAATCTTAATGATCAAATTGCACGCATTTTTGTCACAAAATTCCAAGTGTACCAAAATTCAAAAAGGGTTAGCACTCAGCCGTGGATAAGAGACAAAAAGATGATTAATTCCCTTCTTAAAGTACTAAAATGCGTTCCCCTTTTACTACACTCTTTGAAACCATAAACCATTTTCTAATAGTCTTACTCACGCAAATCCTTTGCAATTTGTGCTATTCAAACATTATGTTTGTGAGTTTAAAACCCCAAGAGGGTTTGTTAATCTGACACGCCAATCTTTGCCCCCTTTCTTAATTCCTTTTTACATCAAGTAATTTGTTCCAATATTGCATGCTTGTGTGTTTATAACTCCTAGGTTTAATTCTCCTATGATAAGTATAGGAGTATATCTTTCAAGATTATCTTGTCCCATTTCGCTAGGTGTCTGGCCGCCAATCAGGATTTTACCTTGTTTGTTTATATTTGTGGTAATTTACTTAGTTTACCATGTTGGTCGGTACTCGGAGAATCCGAGATTGACCCAAATGAGAGCTAGGAATATAGGGGAGGGTTAATTAATTACTAGCTTAGAGTGGTAATTTACCATGTTTATTTGAGAAGGTTTATTGGGTTAAAGGTGAAGCATGGTTTGATCTATAACGAAGATAAGAGTGGCATTTTACTATATTGTAATTGTTATATTCCAAATCACTTGTGAGAGTTATAGTTAACACGTATATAATTTGGATAAACTTATCATCTTAATAAGGCATGATTTTATTGGTCCAACTTCAATAGTACTCCCTCCATCCTAAGTAATATGCTCATTTTGACTTTGACTGGTCAACTGTGTTCGACTTTGACTACAAATTACTCATAAAATATCATGATAAAAAATTTAACGAAATTATAATATGGAAATATAGATCTTAAATTTTCATAATATAATTTTATTATAGATTTTACCATGATAGTTGAAGAATAGTTTGTAAACAAAGTCGAACACGGTTGACCAGTTAAAGTCAAAATGAGCACATTACTAATAGATGGAGGGATTAATTATCTTTACCCTTTAGGAAAAGAAAAAAAAAAGGTGATCTGTGAACAAGCCTATCAATAGGTGAAGTCCTTTTGTTTTTCATGCATTTTAAGTTGGGTTGATCCCCCGAGTCTTTGAATTAATTGAAACATATACTGTCTTATTAGATGCAAATCAAATTACAAATGAAAAAGATGCTTAAAAGTTCAAAAGCGGCTCGTAAAAACTCCCTGAATAACCTCACAAAACTCCTTAACCAACAATGGGATCCTACCATGAACAATCATCAAGTCATGGTAAAGAGATTCAACTTCATATTATACCAGTACGGTAAATGTTGTGTAGTAGAGGGTTTTGTAAGGAATGTATCACTTATACACTTGCATTTAACATCTCTACGTGAATGAAATTTCTTTTATCGTTAAAATAAATAAATAAATAAATAAAAAATAAAGTCTTTTCCAAGTGAACATTTTTGCCATGCGCCCGTGCCCCTTGACTAATGTTGATATTGATTTTCTGAATGCACACTTAATCAACGCGTGCATGAAATTCAAATGACCTCTACTAATGATCCAAGTGTTTATAATTTTTTTTCTTTTAATTTCGACTGATATCCGTTTTAACGATCAATTCAAAACGTTACAGAGGAGCCATTACTTTTTTACCACCATCAATTGGAACATTATTCCTAGCTCATATGATGTTCACATTCTTTCATAACTATTGAAATATGTAGCACTACACTATAACTATTTATATATGTATTCAATATTACTACACTTACTAAAGTTGGAAATAAGACCAGGTATGATGTTGATGATGATGGGAATAAACAAAGCATGCAACTATGTGTCAGGTGCACTTTGCCATGCCTCATTATGTAATGCAATGTGTGTCATGGGGAAATGAATACTGATCACTATCTATAAAGCATGTTATTATCATAATTAGATTAAGGGGTAGATTATTGCACTGTAAATTAATTATACTTTTACAAATTCTTTTTCCCGATCGAACCGTATAAAGAGGTTCAGATTCACATGTAGTAGTACTTTTACAATTTATGGCTTTATCCACTATCAATTTAACCAGTTTATTTAATGGTAGTTGTCGTTTTAGTGGTGTTGAATATTATTAATAGGTTTGTTCCTATATTGATTATTATTTTCAACATAATTTTATAGGTTTTTGTTTCTTAAGAATTATGATATTTTTATACTATTAATAGGTTTTTCTTAATATGTGTGTGCAATTGTCTAAAACGATAATTAATTTAAATGGAAATGAGTACAATATAAAATATAAAGTACAATTATGGTACAACTATTAAAATACTTTAAATCTCTACCTCACGTTGTAGCAAGGAAAAACCATTTAACGTAAAAATCTATTTTTTGGTGTTTGCTCCGTGAATGCCAGGAAAAAGGTATCTTTGGTCCCAAAGTTTTGTGAGCTTGACACATACAGTCTCATATTCCACCCTGTAAAACCTATTCTCAACGTCTTCTCATTAATACTTGCTTCCAAGGCTAGCTGGATCCTCACAAATGCTAATCTTCACTCTTCTCGAGCCACAGACACATCTACAAGAAATCCATATTGCTTCGACGAGAACAAATTGCATCCAAAATACGGCGTTTAAGCTCCAAAAATCACCAAAACGTACCTAAGTGCCTAAAATATGCAAAATAAACAAAACGTGATTCTTTTCTACAAAACTAAAAGGAAAATAAAACTAAAAGGTGTCAAACTACAATAAAATAAAAAAAAGACTAGATGAAGGTGTCAAAAACACCGCCATTAGTGACACAGAGGAGCTTGGCGAACCTTAGGGATAAAGCTCGTTTTAATGGGGAATTGATGGGATTTCTCCATGCTGCAAACATGGCTTGTTCGTGGACACTAGGACTCTATCGGAAAGTATCTAGAAGTTAGGTCTATTTACAGTTGGCCAGTATTTGTGGATAAGTTTAACTGTCTTCCTTATCAGGAACCAGAGTTATAAGGTGGTGCAGTGGAAGAGAGTTGTAGTGGTGAAGGAGAGGTGCATGGTTAGATTCCCGACGGATAAGGTGGTTTTAGGTGTGGAGATCTAAGGTGGTGTAGGATATTTGTATTAGGAGTAATTGTAATATTTGCCGTTTCAAGAAAAAACAAAAAGTAGGATCAGGGACCTTATCCATGGAGATAAAGGCGAGCTGGTTATGTAGTACTTTCCGCGGTAAATCTTGATATTCTCTCTCTTCTCTATGATGGCGCCGTTTTTCACTCTGTCTGCCGCCCTGATTTTTAAATGTTGTTGTTACGTTCAAGTAAGAATGTGACCCACCTTCCCTTTTCTGAGCCAATTTTAATTGGAGGAAGTCCACTTTGCATGTTACAAGACAAACTATTGATGAGCGATCTTGGCTCTTTTTTGAGAGCCCAACACTAATATCACAACACTTTCTCATCGAAAAACTCAAAGTTATCTCTCATTCTAAATCAACGATCAGTTAGCCCACCCAAAAGGAGGCAAGCCTCTCAGCAGGATATGGCTGACCTCTACCGGTCCAACTCCAACATGAATATTGAAGGCTTGGGCCTTGGTATAGAGGAGATCAACCCTACAAGGTTAGCCTTGTAATTATTCCGAAGGGACATTAGTTGGGTGTAACATGTATGTCAATACATTTAACTAATTGAGCGATACTTGACTAGTTTATTCTTTTCCTCATATATCTTTCAAACAAAATGATAGGACATCAACAATAGAAATCCATGCTGCCTAAGTTCATAGGAAAAACCGATAATAATACGGCTGGAGTACTAGCCTTGAAGTATGCTCTAAGTACTGCTAAAGATAAAGGATTTAGAGATATATATGCCCAAACTGACTCACAATATCTTGTTGAATGTTTCCACAGGAGAATGCGGCCGGTGGTGAGGCACCAACACCTGATGCGTGAAGTAAGAGAGCTGGCCGATCAAGTAGGAGTGGAACAATTGTCTTTTGTCTACCGGGAATCCAACCAAGTTGCTGATTTTCTTGCGAAGGAAGGAAGCAATGCTTTTGAGCTTACAAATAACTTAGAGATGCCCCCCACCCCCAAAAAAAAAATGTATCACATAGGTCTTTAGCACAATCTTGGGATAGTTGTCCTTCTAGCGTTCAAGATTTTGTTTGTAATGATCTATCCAAGTCTACGACCCGTGTGAAGCAAGTAAAGCTTGCATCGAACAATTATAACATCCCTACTTGATTTTGAATGAACTTATCTTAAAAAAAAAAAAACAATAGAAATCTTCTAATCACACTATAATGCCCTTACACTATATATCAGTCTATTAGCTACAATACATAACTTAAAATCGATTTTTTACATTGACATACAATTTGCGCATACCAAGTTAAGTTGGACATATAACAGAACAGAGAGAGATCTCACTAAATCAAACACATCCAACATCTGGCAAAAAGTATGAGAATTGAGAAGTCCACATAAGCACACATACAGGCTCCTCCATCCCACATTCCCACCCACAACCCACGAGCCCAAAAGCAAATCAAAGAATAAAAAGGGGAAAAAATAAAACAAAGAAAGAAGAAAGTTCATTTTAGAAAACAAAGTGAAGCAAAAAAAAATCCCCTGCAAACCAGTACTAAAAATTCCCAACCAAACCAAGTGCCCTTTTACCCACCTTTTCCATACTTCCTTCAAGGCCATAACACACACACACAGCTTCAAAAAAACAAAGAAGAAAAATACAAAGGCAACATTTCAGAAATCCAGAATTTCCTTTTCTTTACTACTTATCTCCAAACCTTCTGCTTTGGAGACTGCAATCCCTCATCTAGCAGCAGCTTCCTACTCTCAAAACTGCATATATACACACACCTTCTTCTTTTATTAGTACTAGCTATAAAGATACTACTACATGCCCTTCAGTTTTCTACTACTACTACTACTATTTCTAACACCAACAATCTGACAACAAAAAAATGATAACCCTGATCGATTTCTACCATGTAATGACCGCCGTGGTACCCCTCTACGTAGCCATGGTCCTCGCCTACGGCTCCGTCAAATGGTGGAAAATCTTCACCCCTGACCAATGCTCCGGCATAAACCGTTTCGTCGCCCTTTTCGCCGTACCACTCCTCTCCTTCCACTTCATCGCCTCCAACAACCCCTACGCCATGAACTTCCGCTTCATCGCCGCCGACACTCTCCAGAAACTCATCGTCCTCGCTGCTCTCGCAGTCTGGGCTAACTTCACCAAGCGGGGCTCCTTAGAGTGGACCATCACCCTCTTCTCCCTCTCCACCCTCCCCAACACCCTCGTCATGGGCATACCTCTCCTCAAAGGCATGTACGGCGACTACTCCGGCAGCCTCATGGTGCAGATTGTTGTGTTGCAGTGTATCATATGGTACACGCTAATGCTGTTCATGTTCGAGTACCGGGGTGCAAAACTGCTCATCTCCGAGCAGTTCCCTGATACAGCGGGCTCCATTGTCTCGATCCACGTCGACTCGGATGTCATGTCGCTGGACGGGAGGCACCCGTTGGAGACGGAAGCTGAGGTTAAGGAGGACGGGAAGCTGCACGTTACGGTTAGGAAGTCGAACGCTTCGAGGTCGGATATCTTCTCGAGAAGGTCGATGGGGTTCTCCTCGAACACGCCCAGGGCGTCTAATCTGACCAATGCGGAGATATACTCGCTGCAGAGCTCCAGGAACCCGACTCCCAGAGGGAGCAGTTTTAACCATACTGACTTTTACTCTATGATGGGTGGTGGACCAGGTGGTGGTGCTAGGAACTCAAACTTCGGGGCTGGGGATGTGTACGGGATGTCGAATTCGAGGGGCCCCACGCCGAGGCATTCGAATTTTGAAGAGGAGAGTGGCAAGAGGTTCTATCACGGTGGGAACAATGCTGCTAATAGTAATAACTATCCGGCGCCGAACCCGGGGATGTTTTCGCCGAATACGGCGGCAAGTAAGAAGAAGGAGCAGGAGAAGGGTGCTGGTGGGAAGGATTTGCATATGTTTGTGTGGAGTTCGAGTGCTTCGCCGGTTTCGGATGTGTTTGGTGGAGCTGGACATGATTATGCTGCCCCTGATCAGCAGAATGGAAATGGAAATGGGAAAGAAGTTAGACTTGCTGTTTCTCCTAACAAAGGTAACTAGTAGTACTAACTTGCTTGCTTTGTTCTGTTTTGTTAATTTTGGCACCATTTTTGTGTGTGATTTCAAAAAAAAAATTAGAGACAGTATTTCATCTACAGATTCAAAAGATTGGAAAAGTGAAACAAACGGATATGTTTTCACTTTTCACCAAACTTTTTGGTTTACGAGCTGTGTAATTTGTCTAAATGGGGGGACTAAATTGTCTTTTAGGTAAAATATACAGGGGCCAGTTTAATACTTGCTTGATGTGATGAAAAGAATGCTGGTTTAGACTTTAGATTAGATAGCTTGTATATTTTGAAACCCTGAGGATAAATTAGCAGTTTAACCTAGATCCAGCAGCTCTCATTGGGTTGGAATTAGGTTAATTCTAGTTGAAACTCGAGCCAAGAAAGATAATATTGAATGAATGTTATGTGAGGATCGCCACATAATTTGTATTTGTATGTAAATATGGGGTATTTTGCAATTTGACTAGGACAAGGGAATTTTTAATATAAATGGTAAAAGAAAATTTGATTGGGGCAGTGGGATTTGATGAATCTGAGTGGCACTTTGTTGTTGTTGTCTACTTATATGTTTTACTTTATTCCCTTGTTGTCACTGGGTATCTTCTCTTCTTTTTTATTTTTTTATAATGTTGATTAAATACAATTAGTGCTAATAAAACTTGGTGATTTGGTACAAACAATTTGTTTAGTGGAAGGACAGAATCAGCAAGAAGATCAGTACTTGGAAAGAGATGAGCTGAGCTTTGCAAACAGAGGAGGAGAAAACAATGAAGTTGATCCTAAAATAGCATTAGGGGGAGGAGACAAATCTGCAACAGCGAAAGTGATGCCTCCTACAAGTGTTATGACAAGGCTCATTCTCATCATGGTTTGGAGGAAACTGATTAGGAATCCCAACACTTACTCAAGCCTTATTGGCCTTATCTGGTCCCTTGTGTCCTTCAGGTATACCACCATGCCATACCATACAAACAACCCCAACCAAATCTAATGTCACATGTCATGTTATTACGCTCGTAATAAAATCTTGAAATAACATGGGTGTTTAATATTGTTGTTTTGAATTTATAGGTGGAACGTGGAAATGCCAGCAATAATAGCAAAGTCTATATCAATACTCTCGGATGCAGGGCTTGGCATGGCAATGTTTAGCCTTGGTGAGTATATACTACTACTGTACTACTAGTATTTTCATTTTCGTTTTCTTTCTATTTATAATCATTTAGGGCACTACTACAATTACTATTTCTTCAGTTGATTTGATAATTTTCTCTTTCACACGCTTGCTATGGAATGAAATGATCACTCACATTAATAATTATTATAATAATAATTGATAATAATAAGACACTGACTTTACTTTACTTTTGGGAATATTAAATTTTGGCGTGTAATGAGAAAGCAGAAAAGCAGAGCAGGCAGAGACAGTATGGTCATCATAGCATGTTTGCCTTTTTTTAGTTATTTATTTTATCTTTTGCCCTGGCCTCTGGAAAATAAATACAAGGTGCTACGACTTGCAACATTTTGTATTTACAACTGAGAAACCAAACACGGCCTTACTGTCTAACACATGATAGAGATAAGACTAGTAGAAGTGAGAGCACTCTCCCCCGGTAAGTTAAAAAATGATTCAAATGAAGTAATTTTGGAGCTGCTATTACTATTTAGTATAGACCTCAATTTAATTGAGTTTCTTCATGTTAATATTTTATGAATTATTGTTTGTTTGATTGGTTAGTGAAATAATAACATAGTACATGATATTCGTAAAGAAATTCCCTTTAAGTTCCAAATTATGAGTCTTCAATTTGGAATAGGTCTTTTTTGGGGTTTATATATTTAAAGCCCAAACCTCAAATAATAAGGAGTGCTTTGATTCACTGTTTTATTCGTACCTAAACTTATTAATTCAGTTTTATTTAGTTCTATTCAATTAAATTTTATTCAAATTCATTCAGTTCAGTTCTATCTAAATTTACTTATTTATATTTTATATTATAAATAAATTATATTTCTTTCTTTTCAATTCAGTAAAAAACAAAAAGTTTATGAGTAAGTATAATTTGTGAAGTTTGGTGTCAGTGATGAATAAAAAATTTCTGTTTCTCATTCCTTTCAAGATTATACTTTCCCTAATGCACGTGATCAACTTGCTAAACTATACTTCTTTATCTCTTAAAATAATAGAGCATATAATTTACCTTTCTCCTCGAAGTAAATTTCTTCTTATGCATATATGCTTCTGTTGGTAGTAATTAGTATCTAGTTAATTAATTTTAACTTAAAACACACACTTTTCAGTTATTAAAATTATTAGAATGAGTAATTAAGAGATTTATTAAAATATTTGTTAAAACTTAAAACCAAGCAGGGACTCCTAATATGGGTTAGCCCCTAATATGTTAGTTGAGTGTAAAATAAAGAGTGTTCTGTCCATAGTTCATTGTCGTAATTTTAGGAGTGGACTAACTAAACTGATGGCAAAATTAGTGGTTATTTTAATATACTAAATGTCCCTATTTAATTTCATAATTTGGATGATATCTGAAATTTTAGTAGAATTATTAATCAAATCTATTTGATTTTTTTGTATTCTTCTTTATGTATCTTCTTATCCTTGTGGTACTGCGGCATTAATTCTTACCAGTATAATTCTTGATATTAAAAATATTATTTGGGGAGTGGGGACCAATCCAAGACTGAAAATGAGATTTAATACAGAGTACTGGCAGGCACACAGCACAGAGAGTGGTGATAACTAAAGATGGGGTGCTTATTATGGTTGTTGTTGCTTGCATGCAGGTCTGTTCATGGCTCTGCAGCCAAGGATAATAGCATGTGGAAATTCTGTGGCATCATTTGCCATGGCTGTGAGATTCCTTACTGGACCTGCTGTTATGGCTGCTGCTTCCATTGCTGTTGGCCTTCGTGGTAACCTCTTGCGCATTGCCATTGTTCAGGTCACTACTCCCTTCATCTCTTTCAATTCCCCTCGAAACCTAATATATAGTATAGATCAATCATTTCCGCGTGTTACATCCAGAATCGCATTTCGACTGTCATCACTTAAGTTGAGTTCATGTGTCGAACGTACCACAATTAAGAATTAAGATTGTCAATGTACTACTACATGCACAAGTGGTGGACTTGGTGACGATTTGCAACATGAAATGAGTGTGGCAGGAAACTGTTCTGTTTTCTGATTCTAACCAGACTAGATCGAAGAAGCTAAAAAAGTTCAGCTTTTCTAAATCGCTTTTTGTCAACAGACACGCAAGTATAGATTATTTCCACTTTGAAGTGCAAGTATGCAATGCACTGCATCAATGTATAAAGTTGCATTCGCGTGTTGCAATGTAGCACAATTAAGTTTGTCAATGTACACGCACTAATCATGCATATATTAGGCCGGTTTGTGAAGCTTTTATCAATTTTTTGTAACAGAAACATAAAATGAGTGTTGCAGAAAGAAAACTGCTTCTGTTCTAGTGTTCTCTGATTCTAGCCAGTTTAAAGAAGCTAAAAGCGTTCACCTTTTCTAAATCACTTTCTAATAACCGGAATCATTTGCAACACTTGCACTTCACAAAGTATCATTAGATTAGGCCACAATAGAACGGGAACAGGAATATAACACATGTTCATGCATGCACTGCAAGTAGAGTTTACTGATGTTGGATGTTCTGTTTGTGTTGGCAAACAAAAATAAACAGGCTGCTCTACCGCAAGGAATTGTTCCCTTTGTCTTCGCCAAGGAGTACAACGTACACCCTGATATTCTTAGCACAGGGTAACTTCTCTATATATACAAGCTTTTTGGATTTCATATCATTTTTTTCTTTAAACTGATGTTGAATTGAATGTAACATCACAGTGTCATCTTTGGGATGTTGATCGCGTTGCCTATAACACTTGTCTACTACATATTGCTGGGGCTATGAAGAAGCTAGTTTTAATCGATCGATCATCGCTCACTGCAAAATGGGGTTGCGGAAAGCTGTTTGGAAGGAACCACGTTGTATGGTAGCTTAGCTTTAGGGCGGGGGGATGTAGACAAAGTCATATAATGTTGATGCAATCCATTTGTGTTTTGTAGTGAATCATCAAAGTTGTAAAATGTTGCTGGTAGATGATTAATTTTTCAGGGGAAGAAAGAAATTAAATTAGATCTAGCTAGCTCTAGTTGTATGAATATGATCATTCATGTATGTTGTTGATGTTATATTCTCTTTGTTTTGGTTCCAAGAATTAATGCTAGATTGTACTAACAACAAATAGAGAGATGTACAAATTGCTGTTACAACTTGCTTACTCATGGTGGAAACATAAGGAACGTAACAAAATTCTTGGGAATAAACCTGTGGAATTTATGTTCTTTCTTGTGGTGATTAAGGTACCTAAATTTTTTATATTATATCAAATGTAATGGGGATAATTAAACTCTTTAGAAATCCTCTAACTTCATTCTTTAAAAGATACTATGGAACTGGAATTTGGAAAGTTAGAACGACTTTGGTGTTCCGATCCTCTAGTAGATGAATTAGAATGTTAAGATTTCATTCAAGATCACTTCCAAGTGCGGATTCAGGAATAGATTTTTGAGGGTGGGTGTGCTTATTAACGTATTGGAAATCAACTCACGAGATCGCAGGAAGTTTTGTTTATGATGGAACCGCACTTGGGGAATATGCCCCAAACTATCTGCTTGCTTTTTTTTAATAATCGTACCATTACAAAGCTAGTAATAAACTTATAAATAATCTTGCACTTGGCGAGAATTGAACCTATAACCTCTAGTGTCATGACACCTCAGTCTAACCAATTGAGCTAGACCTCATTGGTAAAACTATTGTTGCATCAAACTATCTGCTTGCTTAATTTATACTTTCATGATATAACTTCTTTATTTACTTTTCCGGTATGATTTGGTATATGAGGTCAAACGTACCATTATCGACGACTTCGCCTTCTCGCCTCCAAGCCTGAGCGTCGGTGGAGCTGCTCCTCCTCGCCGTTCGCCTTATCTCTGCATATAAGTTAGAACATTTCTATGTTATCATAAATACTGGCCTATCCAGACTATTATAAATGATTCTCGTAATTGAACCCAACCCACGAATTAGCCACGGTTCAAGCGTGTAGGAATCTCTACATTACATACATAAACATAACCCGTGAAAGAAAAATATTAGTAGGTTTTACTTTTTTTCTTTTTTCTTTTTTTTTTTTTTTTTTTTTTTTTTTTTTTTTTTAAGTGTCTTACTATTAAATTAGACATCACACACATTTTATCAACTTTTCGGAAACCGTTATAAAATCAAATGTGAATAAGTTAAAAGAAACATAGAACTTGGGGGAGTACAAAGATTAGTAAGGATAATAATAAAAAGAAGAAGACGAGTAAAATGTTGAAAGAGGGAAGGGCCAGGGTGGGGTGAGATGGTGAGCCAAGGAGCGTAACGTCAGTGTTGTCGTCGTCATGGAGTGGAGTGCATGCAAGGAGTTGTTTGGAAGTGAAATTGGAAAAGGAGAGGAAAGGAGAATGTTTATGTTATATACTTATATGGTATCATATGGGACTAGTTATGGGGCATATATGGTACTATATATCATGTTTTAATGTTTTGATCGATCGATCGATTCATTCCATTCCATAATTTCCATTGGTGAATTGATACGAAGCGATGATGTCTCCCACTATTTCCTGTCGGGTCGGCCACTTCCAAGACAAACCCTGGTGGCTTTTGTTTTGTCCCTCTCTCTTTCTTTCATTTTCTTTTTCGATCCCTACTACTTCCTTTCCGACTCCATTTCGCGGTTTATTATATATTAAGAACAATGATCGGGTTTACAGTGGGTTGTAATGGTGCCTACACTACTACCACAGCGAGGAAGGTGGATTGATGATCATATGAATAAGTTAGAAAAAATATTCCATCTTTCTCGTCATCTTGGAAACCCTTGAGACACTAAAACCTAGAGAAAACAAGTCATGTACGCGTTAGTAGGACTTGATTATCACCATGGCAAAAAAATTGTTTTTCATCTTCAGAAAAATTAAGTGCGACGGTCTGATGAAAATCCACTGAAATTTGGTTTCAACATTTTAATTTCATTTTAATTTGGTTCTGCCGCAACAGTGGAGTTTTAATTAAGGCTCTTTTGATAGTTTGCTTCACTGAGTATTGCTATGTGAGTTGGTACTTGGTAATAGTCGAGATCCCTGAAGGTTTGAACAGGTGTTTTTCTCCTGAAATACTATATAGCTTAAATACACCATGGGCTCTACTGGAAAAAGCAACTATCAATTCAAGACTACACTGAAGCTTCTTGCTTCTGATTACCACAGCAAAAACCTCACAATTGCCCTTTATAAATGATCAAGTGTTGTGTATTCATCTGTCATAGCTGGGGGCCGACGCATACTCTTTAAACTCACAAAATATATGCAAAATCTGCCTGTAGGTCATTAAACAATCGGTATGAGTTCATCCTTCGACAGATCATAACCTGAATCAAATCCATACAGAACAGTAGAACTGATGACGCATCAACTAATAAAGCTACAGCTAATGAGGATCTACTGCAGCCACCATGTCCACAAGTACTTTCCACAGCATATTCCAGCTGTTTTTGAACAAAAGTTCCAAGGCCTCAAGTATACCACCAATTAATGCAACTCTGTATCAATGATGCAGGACCTGTTGTGGAACTGATAGCGCGGATTCTGCAGAAGAAACATTCTGGCAAAGCATAAGCATTCCTGAATACTGCAACTACGTTACTCAAACAATTTGCGCATTCGTTTCAAAGCCTCGGATGCTCTTTTATTAGTTGGCTCCAGAACAAGCGCACGATTGAAATCTGCACATCAGTAAAATTTGGTTTCAGGAACACAAGGCCAAGAAATAAGGAGGACCCGCTCCAGAGGATCCAAATGAAGCGAGAGATCAAAAGAACAACTAGGGAGTATTTATTTGAGAGATCTTGTTAATGAAATTTGTGGAGGCTTGTGAGCCATTTTAAAATATTTTGAAACAATTTTTTTTTCTTTTGGATTATGATTTATTCTCCTACTAACTACCGCCAAACCAAACCCCCTCAATCACCATCTGATGCTCGTACATGCAATCAGGACAGATCTATTCTATGTTGACCAAAAATATTCTAATATTATCAAGGAAAGTCAAATTTGTAAACACTTGTGACCTATCTGTCAGCGACTTGTACGTGTGAATTCATGCAACATTTACCCTGTAAGTACTAGTAATTGGCTTACCTTCCATTGCCTCTTTGTAATAACCCAACACTTCACGTGCTGTTCCCCTTCGAAAGTACGCCTTTATACTCTGCGGGCATTTAAAAAAAACAATAAATGAAAATTTTACAAATGGGACACCAAACATAGTAGTGACACCGGGACCAAAATATAATTAAAGAAAAGAAAAACAAAACAGAACAATGCTTGATCATCACTGAATGGGAACTTCCCCAGTGAAGTAATAAAATATCCACAGAACACCAAATTTCCAACATAGTCCATCACCTCACTGTAATTTCTCCATAGTTAAAATATAAAGAACATGAACCAGAAAAGATCCAAGAAACGTCCATGCCTTGCGCAAATGGATATAAATAACAGATAGCACTTAGTTGAAGGGGGTGATCAACAGAAAAGAGTTTCCGAAAAGAATTCAGACACACTAGCCACGAACAGTTACATATATGTGAGCGCATGTGATTGAAATACGGAAAATGTAACAGCAAAATAAAAAAGTAACACTACCAAAGTAAACAACTTTTGATATGAGCAGATGTTACTAGAGAGAAGCAACAACACTGCAGATGATACAATTTTTTTTATCAAATCCATGTGATTGGAAAAGAATATGCTATGTGCCAAAGAATGACTCTGATAAACAGTGATAAAACTTTTGGAGCAACCTCTTAAAATGATACTTTCATTATCTCAATTGATGCCAAGTCAATGAAGGAAAGAAAAGAAAAGGTTGAGTTAAAGGGTTGACCTTCTTATCAAGCTCAATAGCTCGAGTGCAATCTTCTTCAACTTGAAGGTAACTGCACAAACTTAATGCATGAGAAAGAAACAACCCCAAAGAAAACGAAACAAGAAATGGGACTATACAAGATTGACCACCTTCCCAACTCCAAATAAGCTGCAGCCCTATTATTGTAATATGTTGCATTACTACCATTGAGTTTGATTGCTTCCGTATAACATGCAACAGCTTTCTGCCAATACTTTGACTGGAACGCTTGGTTACCCTGATTTATATAATTAAGGCGTGTTAATACGACACTTCAGAAGTCTATAAATACACCTAAAAGGATAAAGGTAATAGCTTCAGCAACATAAGAAATAGCAAGTCAACCAGAGGAATCTTAATTCACTTCGATAGCTAGGCTTAACATGGTGGCGAAGGAAGTGAAGAAACAGGAACAAAATAAATGGTTTACACGATCCATCACATTCACTAAACAGAGGATCTGATCAATATTCTCCAAACTCAAGCCTTCAGATCTCTACCATTGGATTTAATTCAACTCTTTTCTCCATTTGCACATTGCACTTTCCAATCCTGAAAATATCTTTGTTCCCATTTTCCTAATCTCAGGCGACAATTAGGTTGTATTTTAACCATGAATAACTCCCGGACACTACAACTCATAATAAGCCAAGTGAAGTTGGAAGAAAGAACCAATTATGAGTGGTAGTGTGATGTCCTTTATGATATTGCCGTTATTTTCTGAATTGGCCTTTTTATGATTCCATAATAGGATCTATTATGGAATCATAAAAGGCCCATTTAGAACTAATTCAATATCGATAAATATGATCCAGCAGTTATGGACAGGATCTGGATCAAACTGAAGAATCACATCCATTATTGCCAGAGCCCGCTATACTAATACAATATAGGTTTATGGACTGACAATGGGTTTTGTGGTATCGAAAAGGTCTTCTAAATGCACTCCTGTGCCATTTCAAAATGAACAATAAATTTTTTTAAAAACTTTCCTAACATAAGTTTTTTCAAAATCTTTTATCATTATAGTTTAGGAGTAATTTGTGGTCAAAGTTATGCATGCAAACCATACCTTTCATTAATTTTTTTCAAAAGAGGAATTTTTTGTTTGTTAATTTATAATAAGGGGTACATGTTTATGGACTGAAAAAACGTGCTCAAGAAATGACACTTTCATTTAGAATTTCAAATAGCACCACTATTTTTGTGCTCCACGTTTCAGTAAAGCGCGGTGCTATTCCATTACCATCTGTTTAGTGCTGCTCTGCTCAGTTGCTATAGTGTTGCTATTTGCCACTATTACTATTGATACACTCTTTGAAACAGATTTATAAAATAAAATAAAACATGCAAACGGGATTAAATGTAATCCAAGATAACTCCATACAACAGGGAGAAAACAAGAAGTATCTCCATACCCTTTCTTTAGCAATCTCTGCTGATGTTTCTGCTGGTATGACATCAGTGGTCGGTTTACATTTAGCAACTTCTTCAATCTCTCTCCGTAAACGAAACTGAAGAGCTTGCACAACATCCAGTAGGAATCTGTCACCTCCATGCCTGGCCAGCACGGACACAGAAAGTGGACAGTTTTCATAGACTCCTACAGGTATAGCAACCTACAAGGGACAGTTATGCATTAGAAATAAGAGAGATGCAATGTCGCCTTGATTTGAGTTGATATAAATAGAAGAGAAACACTAACCTGACAGCAGCCTGACATACTAGCTAAACTTGAAAGAGCTGATGTCCTGATCAGAAACTCCTCGGATAAAACCACTTTCGAACCAAGCTTTGAAGGAGGATCAATATAGGTAGGCAAAACTAGTATCCCATCATCCTGCCGACATAGATCAATGAGGGAAACAAGCCAAGTAGAAGAAATAGATGATAAATAAACGAAACACTTGAGAACAAACATGCACAAGGTTGCACAGATATGTGACCTGTGGCAGCATAAAATCTTTATTTCCATAATTCTTTTTAAAAAGTTTAGTTAGTTGAAACTAGTTGTACAGGCCTACAGCGGTCATCGATCTGGGTCCTTTAACAAGTTGAAACTAGCTATGCAGAGGAGGGAAGATAACAATCATATTTTTTGAACAGTGCATAAGTTCTTGTGTCCAAAAAACAAAAAAAAAAGAAAGTTCATAGGCAATACCTTCAGAAGGCTAGATATAGCTGACCGTAATTCACTCCTAATTGTTTGACATTTTTCAACCTCTGAGTCAGCTAACTCCCTGGTTTCAGATACCTGTCTTGAACTAGCTGGATCCAGCATAGGTTTTACAGAATCAATCCATTCACTATGATTTTGCCTAAACTCATATCTGTAATAAAAAAGTTCAATCAAATTCTTTATTTAATATTCACTACTTATAAGCATGTACATGAACCACATAAATATCATGTTATGTTTATTAGTATTAATGCTGGAGAAGATCATCCACGTCAAGACAGAAGTTGTTTGGTTGTTGAGGGCTGTAGGCTGGTGATATTGGGGTTGCGCCATCGGTGGCCGGCTGGTGGTTCGCATAACAAACCCTGGCAGGTGATGCATGAACACAGAAGTATCACCTGAACTACCACGGTTTGGTGAGAAATTCACCCACCTAAGTTCGTTATTCAAACCACCCACCAATGATGGGTCAGGCTGATTCACACACACACATACCAAGCTGAAAGTCGAAGTAAAGTCTATTTCTATTTTTATGCAAGTCTGTTTGTGTTATTCCATATATACCACAAGCGTAGTCAACGTAGACACTTGACTTATATGCTATCATGAGTAGGGTTAATTATTTAGTATTGTAATTGAATAGTGATACTTGGAGGTACCATGGTAACCTCAACTCTCTGCTTATCATTGAATCTTCCTCATAGTATCAACTATCAAGTATGCATGGTATTACTATACATGATAAATTAATCAAGTTTAGTATGAAAATGCCTCACTTGATCAATATAAAGCAAGGAATATATTTGGCCAACATCACTACATTTAACAAAAGTTTGTTTAGAATCATAAAATACCATTATGCTAATATAAACAAAAAATATGCAGATGGCAGGAGGCTAGGGTGGGTGCAGGTTGATTTGAATAGATTTAGTCCGCCACCCATCTGCGCAATTGTAGGTTAAACAATATCTTATCCACTAAATATGCAGGCGGGTGTGGTGGATAGAGGGCGGCTTGCGCGATCAGGTTGGCCAGACTTTGTGATTCTGCAATGATTGATGGCTTGATGCTGAAGATATTTCAGTTATTTTGCATGGTTCAGTGTAAGACTAAATCAGTTGCAAACAATTGGTCAGAATCTCCAGATTCCAGAGTAGTAACATTCAACAAATTGTAAGTTTGTAACAACTTGGGCATCTACTCCCTTGCCTATCACAGACTACAATGGCATCAATAATCAAGCAGCTATTTTAGCAGACACCTAAAGAATGCAAGGAAAACCTAGACAGCGCTTTCGCAGGCTGCTAAATTTGCTCTCCAGTGTAAAACACGGCAAGTAGAAACTACAAACAGACAGTATGAGCAGGTACAGACTCATAACATAAAAACTGAAGAACAAGTTGCAAGGAATTAATTAAGAAAGTTTTTAATCAGAAATGTATGAATAAGGTAATAGAACAGGACAAAAGTATTTACACGCAATAAAGGTCATGTATTAAAAAAAAAAAACAGCTGCAAGAGTAGAAGGCAAAGAAAATCCATCATACATAACAATAAAAATTCACTTCACCTCTTGAGCTTCTGCATTGCATTTGCTAGCAGGGTAATCTGAGAGCCTGATCCGTCTCCACTGGATTCTTTTACATTAAATGTTTTTAAACTCGGAACATTCAGGCTCAAATAATCACCAAGATTTTCGTGTCTCAGAGTTTGCCCTGTTAAAGATGAATAATGTTTTATAAACAACAGCACAAATGTAACTCCACTAGAGTAAATTCAGGAGAATATAAAGTATTAAAGATCATTACTTCCATACACGTTCTCAACGGATTTTACCACCACATGACTCAAATATACTGCAGGAAATTTTGACAACCTAAAACAGTCATCGGCTATTACGACATTCCTTGGGGTGCGTTGAGCAGTATAAGGCAAGATCACATGTCCGACTTGGCGAAGTACCTTCGCATCCTTCGCAAACCATCCTGCAACACCGAAGAACCGTATAAATCCATAGACTCTATTGATTATCAAGTAAGCAGCAGCAGAGAATGGCCAAGAACTGAAACATAGTATTACCAAACACACTATCCAGGTAATTCAGTGTGAGAGAATAAAATATAGAGCCAAGCCATACTGATGAACATGCTTAACAAACATGTGGACCATAAAACTTGCACTTTCATAATATATAATAGAACCCCAGATCTCTTTAAAACACTAACCAAAATGACTTCTACCTTTTAGTCAATTTAATTGGATTGGAAACACATCATCATAATGCAAGAAAATGCAACCTAATTTCCATATATATTCAAATACTAAAACAATAACAATAAAAGAAAGGAAAATGAGAGGAAATATATCTACTACCAGCATGTCAAAACCACATAAGAGTCCTACTTGCTTAACACAAAAATAGAAATTGTTTGCTTCTTCAGTGAACACTACACTATATATCGTGGAAAGAAGGAACCCTCCTCGCCGTTTTCTTCTTTTCCTTTTTGGAAAAAGGAAAATTTTATCAAAAGTAACTTATTAGGTAGGAGCATAAGGATAAAGATTCCCCATACTAGATTGGAATTTTCTCCAGAGCTGTCAAGAGAGCTAATAGAAGGAAGTATAAGATAAGTGATATGATGAATAAAGAATGTAAATAGAGTGTTCTTTAAATAAAGTTAATATAGTCACTCCGCCCAAATAATAATGTCCCCAATTGCCTTCTTGCCTCAAATGCTCCCTTCCTAAAATGGCTAGTTTGTTATCTTTTGTATTTCTTGGTCCCCTCTCAAAAATCTACTTTACCACATTTTGGGTGTACTGTTGCAATTTGTGTTATGCCAAAATGAAGTATTTTGGGAGAACGAAATCAGTTCTCAACAATCACTAGAAACTTTCTAGACATTGGAATCATGCAAGGACAAGGAAAGATCTTTTCTTCACGGAAATATGCAACAGTTACATCATTTAATCATCTATAAAAGCAGAAGACAAAACAGGAACAAGACATTCAAACATTAAAAAAGAAAAAAAAATCCTAAGAAGCCCAGAGCAAGCAATACTGTCTTGTTCAAGGCTTCGACCTTAGAGACAATGGAAGTTTGAGTGTTCTACTGTAAAAATACTTGTCTACTTTGTTTTGGTTTGTATTACATTGAGACCTAGTGCAGTCTCAAGGGATAGGCTAGGAAGGTATCACATTCACAAATCATCTCTTATACTCTTATCAAAAAGGGTCTAAGGCGCATTTTACAGCTTTTTTCTCCATCATCTCTACATTGTTCACAAGAGTTTTCATGATCATTGTTTTGCAAAAAGGATACCCGAACTGCATAAGGCATCTCAAGTTATCTTGGTACTTCACTTGCAAAAAAAATTATTGTCATCATTGATAACCCTCGGCAGCTAAGAGATAAGTAAGTTAATGACATACTAACTTATCTACCCCCAAACCCGAGCAGTGCCCTATTCATTCTGCATCTGGCAGGATATTACTATAGGGACAGGAGTAACTGATTAGCTGGTAACAAACAAATTGGTAAAGTGTGACAAAATTGTAAGGATATGTCCAAAAAGTGCATTGCACTGGTCATTCCCGAGGAACCCAAATGGCAAATAGGTAACTTCATGATGTGACAGAGTGAGTATTATTTTTTCTAGATACCCTGATTCCCTGTTCATACAAGAAGTCTTTGAACCACCTTCAACTACGGTTTCCATGTGTCTCCAACAATTGGGAAGACCAAAAGAACATTACACAGTTAAACTACAAAATCATATCAGCCCCATAAATGAAATTCTCAGAGTTCACTTGGTTGCAAAATGCAAAAGATTTACCACGAAGATCACCACTATACAGCAACATCCCTAGTTCAAAACAATCTACAGGCTGGAGAAACTTGAATAGATTACATACCTACAGTGTCAAGGCTTGTTGAAACAGGAATAACCCCTGAAAGGGAGACGATTCCATGAGAAGATCGAAAGCCGTATACACCACAATATCCCGCAGGTACCCTAACACCACCATCAGTATCTATACCTGTTATAGTAGCCAAAGAACATCAGAATAAAAAAGGAGAATAGACAATGAGACCTAAACATGATATGTCTATAGCCTAAATGCCATCAAAGAATACAGCAGGAACTATATTTCATGGGTACAAATGCAGACATAAGAAAGGAGAATGTGAGACTTCCAAAAGCAACCACAGGTCTGGTTTCCATAACAAAACCCAGCAGCATTATGTAATTCAGAAGTATATTGTACCAGTCTATAAATTATACTGCATAGAGGGTGTCTCATACAGCACCTAATCAAAGTATCACTATTCACTAACATGACCTAGTGAGTGTTTATTTAACTATATGGAGCTATTTATGGAAACAGCATATGTATATATGCAGTCAGACGAATGTGAATCTCACCCAATGAGAACTCAGCTAGTTCTGCTGCAACAGCTACAGAAGCGCCACTCGAGGCTCCTCCTGGTACTCGCTCAGCTGCAGCTGGATTATTTGGTGTTCCATAATGCCTATTCTCTCCACTGATGCTGAAAGAACGAAGGAAAAACATGAAAAATATAGCAAAGCTTATGAGGTTCGATTAAATAATCCTTTGCACGATAAGACTGCAGACAGTTGGAGTAATAATCACGTGAAAATAGAAAACAAAATATTGCAGAGATAAGATTATTAAGAAAATTCTTTAGAGAGAATTTCCGGGCTACTTTTGAGACAAAATACTACTGCACTGTCGGCTATAGTAAGATTAAAGAGGGAACCTTAAAGCCATATCATCCACAACCGTTTTGCCAATGCACGTGGCACCCCCATCAACCAGGGCAGCAACAACAGCACTTGTCTGAGAAGCAGGCTCATGAGTCCTTTCCCAGTCTGGATTGCCAAAGCCGGTAATATGTCCTTCTATGTCAAAGCTGGCAATCAACATTTGAAAACACTTATATCAAATACAATCATACAAATGTCCAATAATGGCAACTACACAATCATAACCATTTCAAAATAATAATACATACTAAACTACAAGCAACACAGACTTATCCTGACAGTAGCAACAGCAAAACCAAATCCAGCAACATTGTAAACCTATTTATCTAAATACAAGCCAGAAAACATTTATCCTCCTCCTCACTTAAAATAATTACTAAAAATTACATGTTTGAGCTATGTAATCATTTTTAGGAACATAAAAGGCAAAAACAAACATTAACCTAACAAATTAAGCCAAAACGAAACCAGGAAAACAATGAAATGCAGTTAGAAGAGGATCTTACACATCAGAGACTGCGAAATTGAGTCCGGTGAGAGGATGAGGCGCCTTAGGGGGAGCAGGCTGAGGCGGGGGCAGGAGCTGCAAACGCTGAATAAAGGCGGCGAAATCGATTTTGATAACCGGTTTAAGCTGCTTCTTCTTCGCAAGCATGAGTATGCCTGCAATTCCAAGCCCTAGCAGCACCCAGAGATTCGGCGATACTGAAGAGACCATTGTATCAGCGAGAATTCAATGGAGAATCGATTGAAATGCTCGTGAGAGAGTTTGAGTAGAGATGGAGAGGAGAAGAGAAGAGAAGAAAACCTCTCTCAATCCTACAGTCTCTCTGTTTGTTTTGTTTGTTAAAGGGTTTATCGTTGATTTTACCTTTTTGTATATTTTTCCTGCTAAAAAGGATTAAAATAACCGACTTCCCAGGCTTATACGGAAGGAAGATACAGGCACATGTGACTATGTGAGAGGTGGTGAGATGGAGTTCTTTGTTTAATCAAAGAGTTGAAACATGAAATTACATTTTTTACCTTTTACACGTGGGACTACCCGCGTGATATTCTAACGGCTCAATTAAAAATTGGAGTTAAACTTATTTATATGTGTAAAGTTTAGCGGTCTCGCGTTCAAAAGTTTGTTACAGAGTTTGAACATATTGTCGACGTAGTCATGTGAACTTTTCCCACAACATTAAAATCGGACAAAAATTATGTTAAAAGCGATGTGTACATTTTATGATATTACCAACTTAGTCCGGTGAACTTTCCTATAACAATTTAAAATCAATGGGTAGAAAATATGTTATGGAATTCGTACATATTGCCAACTTAGTCCGGGGAACTTCTCCCATAACATAACAATTAAAACGGGAAGAAATTTAGTCAATTTCAGGTAAGAATGAGTGAAGTAAAATTCTATCTTTATTTGTTGTCTCAAATCTTTATGATAGTCATTGTTTTATTCATCACAGAATCAAAATTGGACATATTAAGAGTACTCGAGAAGTAAAACTTCACATTCAAACGAATCTAATGAATATTATGTGCCGACAAATGGGCTAATTATTTATTTTCACTTCTAAAAACTTATCTGGCCTCAAAAGATGCAAAGTGAGTAAATTCCATTTAATTTTCCTGATGAACAAACATTATGGTAACGAACAAGAACATGGCTGAGAGTTGAGCATCTGGTGTGTCACAACTTTACAATCTCTCGCAATGATGATGTAGGCATGTAGCGTTCATATATTTTAGAAGGCAACTCCATTGCTGTACGGGCTACTATAGATTCTACAACTTTACATGTCCAAATATCAAGAACTATCAAGAATTGTTTTTCATACTCATGCTAATACTTTCCCTCTATGATAAGGAAGCATTACCCTCACATTGTTCGATATTATATACATCCTCAGTCTCAATAGTTAGACAGGTATCGATGTATCAGAACATGGTTGATCTCCGCCCGTCTGGTACTTTTGGAAGCTTGTAGAACCTCTCACACTCCTGCACAGGCTTTCTCTGAAATAGTGAATTGCTATCCTCAGCGAAGTCACACCCCTGCCCAGCCTTTCTCATGCATTCTACTACATATTGAAGACAGACATTTACAAATTTAAGTCCGGTCATACACATAAAGCAAAACCGTGAATAGCAAGACAAGTTTTAATTAAATTTCCACCTTCTCCCCTTTTCTGAAACAGTAAGGCTGGTAAGTTAAACACACTCTCTGAAGTAGTACATATAGAAGACAAACATTTACAGGTTAAGGATCGATCATACACCCTAAAGCAAAACAGTGAATAGCAAGACAAGTTTATATTTCGTGCAAAACTTACCTCCTTTACCCTCGACTTTCATCAAGTTCTTCACAACTCTGTAGGCTTCCTCATCTAAATCCTTCACAACTCTTGGCATACAAGTTATCACCTGCAACATTTTCGAAAACCACCAACTCTTGGCACTGGAGTTGATACGAATCACCACGAAACCCTGGCCAGCCATCACAAAGGTACACACTTCCATCAATTTGTTTGACATACTTATAACTATCAAACCTTAGAGTCTGTTACTAATATAGACTGTTAGTGTGTTACTCACTCTTACTCTAGTAGTTTGTGAGCTTCTGAGACTACGGAAAACATCATACCAATGCCTCGATTCCACCAACTGCTGCATTTGCTTCTCGATTTGTGTCGTCAAAGAATAAATTACACAATGCACTAGTAGCTTCTTGCCTACAAAACAAAGAGGTGTAGGTACTTTCATCTCAAAAACATAGATTTCACTAAAGATCAAGAAACACCTACTTCCAAAATTAGAACAAATAAAAAGTACTTCCAAAACATATTTCGAAATTGGTACATTCTGCAAAAATGAAGTATCTATTGCTTAACATTCTTGAAGAACTAGACCTGCTCTTGCACTCCTTCAACTTCGAAATCTCGAGCTAGCGTCACTATGGCATGGACACCACCAACAGAAGCAACTTCCATGCATTTATCATTTGTAAATATATTTTCCAATGCGCCAGCAGCATGTTCGGATGTTCCTGCAATAAAAAATAAAAGAACCAAGCTATTCCATATTCTTTCATGATACATGCATCCCTGGTTAGATTGCCGGTTGCCGGCTTTCGCTACCATAATTAGACAACTCCCAATCGCAAAAAGTTTACCAGTGACCAGTCAATCCATTTATCAACGGTGCAGGAATCTTACGGAATCTGTAACCAAGCCAAAAGCTGGAAGCTGGAGTCATAAGGTGGTCCCGGCGGTAAAGGTGTCAAAGAGAGGTCGGGATTCGAACCCAACCGGATACGTAATCCTGGTATAAGTGTATTTGGTGAAAGGAGTAGTGTATTTGACGTATTAAAAAAACAAAAACAAAAAAAGGTCAAAAGCTACGACAATCTCACGTACCGATCACCGTTCCTCCTAGATACCCAATGGATAGCCGCAGTCGCAAAAACTCCTTTGTTATGACAATCAATAAAACAATAAGAATAAGAAAAAATATTAAACCTTTCCAAGCACCCTCTTTAAGAGAATACACATCAAGAAATGTTTGGGATCTATGGTGACGACATTGATTAAGTTTAACAATCTTGTAATCATTACAATTACAACGACTGTCACATCCAAATCCATATATCACTCTATCACCAAATAGATTCCTGTTTGGAATACTTAACTGTTGCAGAGTGATAGGACTCACCACCACCAAAATCTGGTAATGACTACAAGGTTGTTAAACTTACTCATGATGACGACAGTATTTAGCTGGTGGTATATCAAGCTCCGTTGAGACCAATGCATGATTATTGCCATCAAATTAATGGGGTTGTTCTGACGATGTGGAGACTGCTCGTAAAATTAGATCTACGTAGGCTACTTTTGCGGGTAAGATGAAATTTGATGAATTGTGAAGTAGAAAGGTTTTTACGGCATGAATATGTGAATTTTATAAGCATGAATATTTCGACCAAGATTTCTTCTGGGAGATTAGGGTACACCAACTGGGTCGGGCCTCATGTGTCCGGTGTCGCAATGTTTTGGGCCAACCCTTTGGAAGCAAGTGACTATACGACACGTATTGGACCACACGTTAAATACTCATAAAAACCTATGTGTAGAATGATAAACTTACTCCCTTCATCTACCGATAAAGTTCTCATTTGATTTTGTTGATCTTTCATGTGTTAATCTCATATTATTTTCAAAAATCATACATGTGGGTATTTCAATACCGAAAAGTGTGACGGGCTATTTATATCCAAACCAGTTGACTGAAATTAGCTGGTCTGAGCATTTTGGTTTTTACCTCTTAAAACCTGATTTTTCTAATCTTGTGGAAAATCTTGATGTTTATAAGATACACTCATGATCCAAGACTTATTTTTTCACTCGACTAGGTTCATTTCACCTTAAATTCAATTTTAGTTTTATTAATTTCAATTCAAATTTAATTTTAATTCAAATTTAATTTTATTAAGTTGATTTTAAATTAATTAATCAGTTCAAGTTCAATTTAAATAGTTCAAGTTTTCTTGAAATTTATAATTTACATAAATTTAGTTCACATTAATTATAAATTAATTATAAATTAATATATTTTAATAATACGAATCAAACGAAGCCTACCTTTATTATTATGTTACTCCGCAAGATTTGTTAACTTCCTTCACTTCATTAACAGCCAGCCGTCAAGGCGTCAACTGACGTCTCAACTCCGCAAGAGAAGCAAAAAAAAAAAAAAAGAAGCCTTTTCAGTTCATCAACCAAGGCATAGAATGGAAACTGCGGCCGAGCTCAGTCAGATCATTGGCTATGATTTACTAAGTTATTGAGAGTCGAACTCAGTTTACAAATATAGAGATTTATCCCGGAAATGTACACAAAAAGTAGGAAGGTCCTGTTCTACCCTGTAAGCTGTTTGTTTGTACAAAATGAATGAGACCCATCATTTATGTGCCAGTAACTTGCCCTTCACCTATAAACTAACATCATATTTCTACTCTGAGACTCATGGGTAAAATTCTCATGTTTTCAGCTTCCACAGTTCCACCTTGTCAGAGCCGGTCTATTTTACAACATGCTCCGGAAGATTATGGCTCTGGGGAAGTGCTCAATTAATCAGAGGCGGCGCAGCTTCCACAACAGGTTGCTGTGGTGGAGCAACTTCCCCTCCTACTGGAGCAGCGTTTCTCCTTTGTCGCTCCCGTAAGTAGAGGACGGTTAGGAGGCAGGCAAATAGTGTCAAAATTGTTGCGTTTCCTTCCTCCAGTATTACATCCTCCACCCATTCCTCCACTTTTGGATACAAATCCGGAAGTGAGTCAATCATATCCACCTGACCAAGAAAACAACCAAAAAAAGGTCAATACTCAAAACAGCATATTGGATGGGTCCAGGGGGTTGTTTGGTTGGTTTACTTCTTCCACGTCAACCAAATAACACAATGCAAATTCACCCCATAAGATAATATGAAAACTTAAGTATGGTTTGAGAACATAATTTCAAACTCAAGACCCAAAAAGAGTAGATGTACCGCTATTATAAGACACAGAAGATTGAAGTATGGAAACAAGCACAATAGCTAAACAAGAATAGATTACCACAAAATAGAAAAATGTTTAAAATGAAGCATAATTAGGGACTTGTAGGGTCAAAAGGTATTTCACTTGATATTCGATCGTATTTGTTGCAAATCATAATACTGCCTCCTTGCAATTCCAGTTGTTTTCACCCAAGTTAATGAGGCAATATTCATAATTCTGGAAGAAGAAATCATATAGCAACTGATTAATCTTCAACAGAACAATTTGATCTTTAAGTACTGCATGGATGTCCATCTCAAACCACAGGCATGCTCGTAAAATATTATACTTGTCGCATGCCATACACTATTGGACATGGATGCTGGACACAGAACCAAGACCAAGCTACAGAGCAATGTCATGTTATATTTTATGTATAGGATTCAGAAAAGGCGTGCCATAGTGTATTTGATTATTTATCAAGGCCCCATGAAAAAAGATAAACAACAAAAAATGTAGATGGAGAAGCACAATAAGATATACTCACGAAAAGACTGTTCGCATAATTTCTCCTTATCCACAAGCTGGCAAGGGCTAATGTCACCGGTAACTTAGCCGCTGGATCAACTTCCAATGCTTGATCATAATAACGCTTGGCAAGGTGGAGATCAAACGGTAATCCTTGCCCATGCTCATGCATGTATCCTAGATTGAACATGGCTTGAGCATTGGACTGAGATTTAGCATGCATGTAGGCCTCGGCTGCACGATCATAGTCACGCTCTGTACCCTATAGAGTAGAATAATATGAAAAAATATTGATGAATTTCTCAACAGCAATTTCAGAAGAGAAGAAATTTGGCATTAGATAAGATCATGCAAATCACAACCATTTCAGGAAACATGAAAGTATCAATACTCAGAACATGAACAAGAAAACCGTGTTCACAAGTACTGCGTACTACTTCAAAGCAGTAGCTTACCCGGCCATAGTAATATGCATCACCTATCAGCAGAGCAGCATGTTCGTTCCCCTGCTCAGAAGCCTTCCACCACAAGGAATGTGCACGCTGATGCCTCTCTGCATCGGTGCAGAGTCCAGATTCACCAATGCACATACTTCTTTCCCCGTATTTGTCAAGAATCCAGGCAGCATTACTTTGTGCCACCTCATACCCTAACTCTGCCATCCTCGAGTATAAAAGGAATGACTTGCCGATATCTCCTTTGAGATACGACTCTAGCGCCCATCTAGATAAGGAACTCCATGGTCCACGTTCTGCGACTAGTTTATACAGTGCAGTTGCCTAGAGTAAACAATAAATTAGCAATTACACAACTAAAGAACGCCTTGGTCAACTGTGCAGCCACTAAATTTCATGAAACACAATTATAAGTTAAAAAAAAATGCATGCCACACTCCAACATTTCCAAGGCAATGATATTATAGGTGAAACCCAAGATAAGTAAATTGTATTGAACAACACCTACCATAGGAACATTTTTCTTGAGACCCACACCAGTATGAAACATCTTTGCTAATTGGTAGAATGCTTTTGGTTGACCTGCATTAGCAGCCACTGCAAAATTATTGGTTGCAAACTTTAAATCCCGTTTCACCCCAAGCCCCTTCAGATACATCACACCAAGGTTGTAATATCCACCAGGTTCTTCATTGCCCACAGCTTTCTCGAAGTATTCTTTCGCCTGTTACAAAGTTCTCTTTCAGACCACAAATGCAATGATTTCAACCAAGAAGAGTGATGTAGAAAATGACAATATATCTTATATATAGTCCATTAGGTGCATTTCCATGCATATTGCAAAGGGCCAATGTTACTTGCACTCTTCAAGTCCCCTTACATGCCCGTTTCAGACACTTGATAAACCGACACGAATATGTCACTTAAACACTTAATTTTATGCCAAACATTCAAGTATTATCCAGAAATAGTCGACAGTCCGACAACTGGATATGCATCCTGTCGGGTACTGAGAGCTGAATCTGGGTAACATAGCAAAGGTCACAAGAAAGTATCGATTGAACCATCAAGGATTACAGAAACACAATAAGAAGCTAAGTTGCACAAGGAAAGTATACCTTAGTGTAGTTCTTACTCTCCACTCCGTAACCCTTTGCATATAAATATCCCATGCCATTGTAAGCTGAATATAGATGTTGTTTGGATGCAAGTGTAAGCCATTCAAGTGCTTTTGTATAGTTCCTCTCAACTCCAGCTCCTCTGGCATATATCTCTCCAAGGAGTTCCATTGACCTAGACTCCCCTTTCTCAACTGCCCTGGAGAACCACGCCAATGCCTTCCGATGATCACGCCTCACACCCCTCAAACCAAAATAATAAAATATCCCAATCCTATACATAGCTCCTGCATTTCCTTTCTGGGCCTGGTACTCCAAAATTTGGAAATCTTCATCTTCCTCTCCTCTTGATTTCCTGAGGGCTTCTTTGTTCTCCTCTGTACCAGTGTGGATTCTAACTGGTTCGATGACAGGTGAGTCCTTTGAGATAAGAAAACTATTAACTGCTACTTCTGCGAGTTCAGCATACAACTTGACAGCTTTATCATGCATCTGCATTAGACCAAAACGAATCACTATATTTGTAGAAATTTCAAATAAGAACATCTCCTTCAAGTAATCTTAATACATTAACACTGGTGCATTCGGTAGAAGACATTGACTTTTTGATCTATGAGAAATTGCACCTCCTCGGGCGAAAATTGGAGACACTCAATGGTCAATCAGATATTAGACAACTAAACAATGTAACCAGTGAACATAATAAAAGAAACTGTGCATTTGCACTAACCATCACATTATGGTATCTATAATCTTAACAAAACGACACAGCATAAATAAATACACATATCAAAAATCGCATTGTTTAAAGAGATTTTGAACAAGAGCATCTGTCAAAATAGCAATACATAAGTAAGCTGACTGTTCTAGAGATCCCTCAAGTTCCGCTCAAAAATCACCCAAAAAGAAAACTACCAATTCACTACTCTCGTTTGCCAAAAACCAACTGTTAAACATCCAATAAAGACTCTAGGAACTTACTCTGGTGAAAATTGGAGACACTACCAATTGTCTGGCTCATGTTTTAACTTGTAAAACCTCTTTTACCTAGTGTATAAGAGCTTTACTTTGGCAGTGTGTTAAAGTCACGCTTAACTCTGTCGCTATAACTCTAACTCAATTCTCACTATTCACTATTCACATTGTCTGTCTAGATTATTAGTATTAAGTAACCTATACTCTTTCTTACTCTCTCTTATTCACCCCCTACTAAAGTTTACTCACAAACACAGCAGAGATTGAACATCAGTTATAGTACTATTCATAGACACTATACTTCTTTCAACTTTAAAGGTGAAGCTTAATCAAGAACCATCAGAGATCAGGCAACTAAGAATGGGAACATAATTGAATTGCACTAAGCATTACACTGTAACAATTAAACTCAGCAAAATAACTCAAATAATGATTTACCTCTTGGCGATAATAAGTGGACGCCAAGACCATCTTAGACTGCAAATTCCCACCATTGGCCGCAAAACAATGATACAAAAACCCCTTAGCCTTATCCCTCTCCTTCCCAATCCCCATCCCATACAACATCCCCATCACCGACTGCGCGTGCGCCTCACCCGCCTCCGCGGCAGCCTCGATCTCCGCCACGGCCTCCTCCATAACCCCAAACTCTCCCTTACTCGCCGCCTCCACCATCTTCCCTACGCCTCCGTAATACCTTGCATCTTCCGAATTAGGGCTTTTGAAGTTCGATTCGTCTTCGAACAGCGGGGACCAGGATCCAGGGTCCAGGATGTGATCGGGCTCAGATTCCGGGTCGGGAAAGTCGTCGAAGTCGGTGGCGGAGGAGGCGTCATCGTTATAGGCGGCTGCGGCGGCGACGGAGAGGTCCTCCGGGGAGATAACGAGGACGAATGGTCGGGCGAGTGTGTGGAGTGGGGAGAGGGCGAGAAGGAGGAGAGCGAAGCTCAGGTGGGTGGATGTGATCCGGTTTCGCATTTCCGGTTCGGATTGTGTTTTCGGTTTAGGAGAACAGGGACATGGAAATTGGAATTGAGATGCCGTGGAATTTTAATTAGCAGGGACTTTTGGGTTTTCCACGTTATTTGACCAATGAGAGAGTGCCATGTTGCAAGAGCATGGTCATCGTCAGATTTGACTTACCGGTGACCAAACTTAACGAACCAAGTGGCTCGTGATAAAACACTTCTCTAACCAAGTTGTTCGTGATAAAACACATTCCATGCTTGGTCAAGATGGTCTTCAATGAAGTGGAGTGTGTTGATGACTTAGCACTCAAAGAAAAAATTAAGATGTGTCAACAATTGCTCCATAAACCTTGGACAGCCAAGCTTAGATGGGTTGGCAGAGCGGCTAATGTGTGTACCGACAAGATGTCTAGATTATACGCTATAGATTCTGGAGACGACTAGAATAATTGGTGAATTGCAAGCGCTAGATTTGAAGGCATTAATGCAGTTAGATGTAAACACACAAAACAAACTGTAGAAACAATTTAAGGTCATTGGAGAGTCCCGCCACATGAAATAGGCTAGGGGACCATGTTCTACGGAACTTTGACGAATCACGCTCGTTTAATAGTAAAAAGCAAAATCAAATAAATGATTACGGGACATTTCATTATCATTGGTTTTGCATGTGTCAATATCATTTACAGAAAGACAAACTAAATATGTCGACTAGTTGTTTGAGATTCAGTATACTATTGGGAATTTTAGTGAAGGGCTTTCAATTCTGGTCGTTTTGGCCTAACACGTTGGAAACAAGCTTTCCATGCTCGTGTATTTCTATTTGTTGAAATGGATGTCACTAAAGCATTAAAGTCACTAAAATTTCGTGTGGTAAAAGGTGATTAATTAATGCACATAATGTGTTGATTGATACATGAATAAAGTTAGTCGTTCATATAGAGTTGGATCCATTGTACTAAAATTCATCGGAAAAAATAAATGTGGTTTGCAAAGATATATCCAAAATGTATTGTTGGAATGTTATCATTTGTGTTTAATTGTAATTAATTGCTCAAAGTTATTGAGAATTAATACACAAGTTAAACAATTTGAATTCGTAAATCCGTGATATTTCACGGTAGTTTCCAACAAGAAGAGAGCTAGCGCCACTGGACAATCACAACATTTGGTGAAAGGATTTTGTACCTTTTGGCATTTGGTTTGTGTAAGAATGTTTTGCGACCATTCATTGTATCCTTTCGAAGGGTTTTAATGCCCCTTAATGGAAGCCTTTGAGAAGTGTAAATATGGGAGTAGGGTTCATTCCCAAATATACATCAAAGCATTTGATACTTCTCTTATCATTTGATTTCCCTTTGCACTCAATCGTACTCAACCATAATATAAATACCGCTAGTGGTCGCGCCATATTTCCCATGACGGTTCATCAAGCTTTTTCTTTAGTCCCACATAGGCCTTAACATTTTTCCATTTTAATTTTCATTATTTTTCCTTTCCTTTCCTTCTTCTTCGTGTGTCAGCTCCGGTCAATCAAAGATATGACAACTGCGATCAGATCGGAGCTGTTAAAGCCTGACCAGATAAGAGCTTACAACTCCGATCTTATATCGGGGTTGTTCACCTCGACCTGGTCTAAACTCAATAGCTTCGATGTAGTCGGAGCGTATATAGCTGTAAAGTTCCAACTACATCGGAGTTGTTCACCTTTGACCTGGTTGAAGCCAGCTCCAACTAGTTGGAGCTACACAACTCCGATCAAATCAGAGCTATGTTGGTTTTCTATTTTGTTTTTTGGGTTAATTTAAAAATATAAAATTTGTCGTAGTTCAGGTTACAATAAAATGTGAGACCATTTTGAACTTTAAAAAATTATATACCTTATATTTGTGAAATTAAAAAAGTTTGAGTAAAAAATATGTAATTATTGAAAATTATAGTTGTTTGTTCTCGGTCAAAACTCAATATTTAACCAAGGGTAGAAATATCTTTTTATTATTTTAATTCGTGTAAAGTCAAGATTGCGAGTCTACATGTAATTAAATTTATCGAAGAGGGGTACCGAATATATTATTTATCATAAATAATTGTAATATTAGAACTTAGAATGGGCCCCAGCGTCCACTAAACCACGACCCATAATCCCGCTTTCCCGCCACTCCACCACTCTTTCCCTATGTAGCTCAACTTGCCTATTTCATCAATCAATCTCTCACTAGAAAACCCTAATCCTGCTGCCGTTCACTCTCTCACTCTCATTTCACCCTCTCACCACAATTCAAAATGAGGATACCTAAGAGGAATAACCCCGAGACTGCTGCTTCCAAGCCGATCGAGAAGTACGAAGATGTGAAAGAAGATGAGCAGCCGATCGAGAAGTACGAAGATGCCAGGTGCATAGGCGAACCGATTCCGGACGACGAGGCACGCCAGAGGTGGCCCCACCCCTACCGGCAAAAGACGAATCTCAACGATTCGAAGGTGATTTTACCACTACTTGATCGGTCGATTTGATCTGATTTCTGTGTATTTGTGTTATTTTTCTTCTGCTTGAAAGTGTGTAGAGTGAGTCTGGTTAACAGTGAGATTTGCACTGTGGACCTTGTAGATTTAATTAGATTAATTAATGTTTTTATTCTGTACAAAACTGGGGAGAGTGGATCTGGATAATATATAGTAATAAATTGTGAACAGAGTGTAATTAGTATTAAAAAAACTGATTAGTCGCGTGGACCATGTAGCTGTAGATTAGAATAATCATTGTACATAATTTAAAAACTTCCACTGGTCCTTTAAGGAGGCGTGTGTGATTAACGGACTTGATTAACCTAATTAGTAGTCGTGAAATATCCTGGGTAATCATTTCTTCTCCGTGGTTTTAAATCTTACCGAAATCGAATGAAAATATCCTTGATGATGTACTTGTGTATCTCTGATTGGAATGATATTTAACTAGTATGCCATATAAGATTAACGAATAATGTGTGCGCGCTTTATGTGGTAACAGTGTGCGCGCGCTTTATGTAGTACTTCATATAAGATTAACGAATAATGTGCGCTGGTTTTATAGAGCTTGCACATTCATGTATTTCTCATTTTGAGGCTTTCAATCTGGCTATTGATCCATGATTGAGGTGATTTAGATTACAATCACTCCACTAGTTACTACTTTTAATTCATCTGTTTGGATACACCATGAATTTGTTCCAACATATCTCCCTAATGCCTTCTCATGTTTACAGATTACAAACATAATTTATCCTTGCTAATACGGAAATGATATTATGAGTCTTTTTGGCACTAGGAATCTAGTTCAAACTTTTAATCAACCATCCCATGCATTACTCGTATGAAAGGGTTCTGAATGCAAGGTCTGAGTAACACTGTTTTGACAGTTGGATTAAACTGGAACTGGAATGGTCTCATTTCCACCGCTGGTTCTTAATTAAAACAAATGTAGACCTATATTTGTACTCCATGCTCTGAAATAAAAAAGATTTATAGGATGAACAAAAGGTAGAACATGTATTCAGAGTACATGAATTGGCTAGTTAAACTCAGATTCAGTATGTAATAGTTGACTTGCAGTATTTCTTGATTAGCAATCAGTCGAGCCTCTACAAGCCAACGATCTGTGTTTGTCTTCTATATATGCAGGCTGAATCTGATGTGAAGGAAGAGGCTCGATCATCATCTCACTCTTACGACGATACAATGTACTTGCTCCCACATGCATCTTTTACAAGCTTGCCAGCTGGTACTTTCTTCCTTTCTCTTCCATCCGCAATCCTTTCACTGTCCAGGTTTAATATTGTTATGTAGCTACAAATGTTTTCTATGAACTTGATACTATTAAGAATGTTTGCATGCAGATAGTAATATAGACAGCAACGGATCTGGTTCTACCATTTCAAGTGAAGTTGGAAATTTGGAAGCAGACTCTAGTAGCTGTGAAACATTGCTCGACTTGTACTCTGGATGCGGTACAATGTCTGTAGGTCTTTGTCTTGGGGCCGATAGTTATGGTCTCAAACTTAACAGTGTAAGTTTTCCATTCTTCACCTGCCTGGTAAATTGATAATCTCACAGAATATATGTGCTCTTTTCTATATCATTCTTCCGGAGCAAATTTCCCCAACTATCCTTCAATTTCATCTTGGGTTCCTTTCATGTACAGAAATGGGCTGAAGATAAAAACAAGTACGCTTGGGAAAATCTAAGACTAAATCATCCAGAGACAAAGGTTTGTGTCATCAAGTATTGTGTCTCGTATCAAATTTGCATTCTTTTGTCATTAATTGTTGATAACATAGGTGAGGAACAAGGCTGCAGAGGATGATTTCGTTAACCTGCTCAAGGAATTGGAGTCCCTTTGTAACTTAAATAGCTTCAAAGATATTGACACCGAGAACAATGATGGGAGTGATGATGAGGAAGGATCAAAAGTATAAAGAGACTTTCTTATATTTAATTTAGTAAACAACTGCCCGAGGCAATGGGGACGGTGAATGAAATTAAGTACTTATGTTTCCTTCTAATTTGGACATAGGATGTGTCTTGTGGGAATTTCAAGAATCTTCCGGTTTGGATATGATCCATCTTTATAGTTGATTCAGTATCTAAATTGCTATTTGTTTTGGTTTTCTTCTTAAATACTCTCTCTAGAGAAGCAAAGGCATACAAAATCCTGCATTACGCCACTCTTTTCTTTTTGTTACTGTACTATTCTTAGTATTCTACATCTTTTTTACGCCACTCTTTTCTTTTTTATTACTATTCTACATCTTTTTTATGAATAAAACTAGTAAAAGTTCACAAATAATTTATTGAAAGTCAAGAAAAAATGACCTTTCTTTTTATTTTTATTAATAGAGAATTTATGGAGGAGTCCCACAAAATTTTACCATTATATATGTAAAAAAAATGTGATCATTATATATTCTAAATTATTGAAGAAAAGATTGACTCTTCAAATTAACTTGAAATAGACCCGTTGAAACAACTAGTCTTCTAAAGTATTTGTGGAATAGGTCCGTCGGAAAAACAAAAACTGTTTTGAATTATTGCATAATAGACCCGTCTTATATAGTTAATGATCTAAACTATTATCGAATATACCTATCGGACATGTTTAGTTTTCTGAAGTATGGAATTCAAACATAGTTAGTGTTATATATTTCCAACCCACATTTATTTATTTATTTATCAAATTGATAAGAAGAATTAACAAAACTCAAATAAAATAGAGAACTGTTATAAAGATACCACTTTGCACTTGAGAAAACAGTTTACCACTCTGCACTGGAGAAGACAGTTGCACTACTAAGTTGAAAACTCAAATAACATGCTATGTTTGTACTTCTCTCCTGGTTTCACGAACACTGATGGAAAGCTCGGTTCGTTAACAGCATTAGGAACTGAATGTTTTCCGTACACAACACCACCTTTACCAACAACTCCGTGCACATAGTTTGCTGTGTAAAACTGTCCAGGAGCACTCGTCCACAAATCCAGAGTCCGGGGGCTTGCTGGATCTTTCAACTGTGCAGCATGCTTTAGGCCAGATTTCTCATCACCACAATCAAGCACGTAATTATGGTCATATCCTATGCCAACCTCATGGATCCGGCTACCAATTTTATCTTCGGAAGTGAAGTCAAAGGGAGAGTGCCTTTGACAGGCATGAGTTCGCCAGTTAGGATGGAGTGCTCATCCATTGGCATGATGTGATCCGCGAAGATCTGGATTGTGGGGAGGGAAAATTGCATTTTTGGTCCCTTAAGTGGCAGTCCCCGCGATTTTGATCCCAAGTCAATTTTTGTTTTGCAATTTTGGTCTTTTCGTATAAATACTAGATTTGTACACACCATTTTAGTCCCTTCGTATCTAATACGGTCCCAGGACCAAAGTGCAAAAATTTTTTTGACTTGGGACCAAAATCGTCGACTACCACTTAAGGGACCAAAAATGCAATTTTTCAAAATATGCCAAGATTTATCTGAATGTGTGGAATGCAAAAAATAGCTTATTAATAACGAAACTAAAGAGTTGATCAATAAATACAAATATTTTACGAGAACATTGTATTAGCTATATTACGAGTGCTTAAGAGTTAAGATGCTGGTAAACAATGTTAGAGTTTCTGCCGTAGAAATTGATGATGGAGACGGCTTAAGGACTTTGAATCTTGATAAAGACAACCTATGAGACAGAAAAATAATGCCTAGATACAAATTATTATGGTGTTAGGAATGTTAGTGAAGCCCTTATTCCTTCTCTATGGGTATCCACGTTTGGAGCAAGAATCGTGAATGTCTCTTCGCTAAGGAGTGAATTACAGTTGAAAAAATTGCAGGCACTCCCCATGCGATTTTGGTCCCAAGTCAATTTGTTTTTTGCACTTTTGGTCCTTTTCTTATAAATACGAGATTTGTACACACGATTTTAGTCCCTTCGTTTAAATACAGTATGTAATACGGTCCCAGGACCAAAAGTGCAAAAAAAAAATTGACTTGGGACCAAAATCGCGGGGGACTGCCACTTAAGGGACAAAAAATGCAATTTCCCCTGGATTGTGTGGTCGGTTCCAGATTCATGACCTGCTAAATTCCAATAGGTGTGTTGTGCAAGACTAATGGGTGTTGGCTTATTTTCTGGGACACCTTCCATGTCAAGTCTCGTGGTTGTCTTCGAGGTGAGGGTATAAGTTGCCGTGAAGGACACATCCCCTGGATAGCCTGCATTCAGGATTCAAGAGTCAATAATATGCATCGACTATAAGCAAATGCATAACCAACCTTGGCATAGTAAATTAGTAACGGTTAGTTCCATCGCGGAATCAGAGATTTCCAAGGACAGATGGAGTTTTACGCAAACACATTGATGCAGGAAGATTCAGCACACATTTATCAGGAGAGGAAGGGGATTAAATTAGAATGTTGTACTCATACGTAGGATGCATAATGGATTACCTTCTTCTCCATCATAACTGTGATATTTAAATGTAATTGAGGGGTTATCGCCCTGTGTATACTCAGCAACGTCCCATACGACCTTGTCAAATCCCTTGTGTCCACCTTCATGAAGATACGATTCGGAATCGGTTAAAATTATAAAGAAAAACACTGAGAGTTTCAGGTATAAAATACAACCATAGAATTTTTTACGTGAAAAAAAATACATGGCTGGACATCCCAAGATGTAACATTCTCTTATTCTTATACCAAGTTTCTGTTCTTCAATGCCATATTTCATGGAATCACAATGACTCAATGATAATGCGTTCAAGTGACTTGCTGTAATTCATGCCTGGTAGCAGACTACACCATGTTGTATTCATGCCTGGGAGCAGACTACAACACACACACAGGCCAGCTTTTCAAGAGTGGCTGCAATTAATATGTGGGACTGTGGGAGCATATAAGGTATGCTAAACTTCGAAGATTAATATAACCTAAAGAAACAACTATCCAAAGTGCACAGTTTCAGTTACTCTTATTTAGAGTAAATCTTAGGAAAAGCCAGTTTCCCCTAAACATTTAGAAAACCTACTTTACGCAGGTGTAAATTAGGGAATGTGCTAGACATTACTTGGGTCAGTGGTGGTGTCGTTTTTTCTAACATTCACGCGCAAGAATTTCCAGCATAATCATGGCATCATAAATTTCACCATACTTCTAAGTTGAAATCACTGTAGTTCAAGTTACCAAGACTGTAATGAAATTAAAAGAAGAAAAAAAATCTTTACTATAGGCTTTACTTCTCACATTTATGCATCAAGTTTAGTTTCAAAAGACATTGAAGCATCAAGAAAAAAAATGTTTCACATGCATATTCACTTGTTTAATTATAGACCCAATAATTCTGCTAAAATCCATTATGTCACATGAAGGGAATCGTTTCATTTACACGAAACATGTGCACATGTGAAATTAAACAGGGAAATGCACAAGTGAAAGATAAAGTATAAAACTGAGACTCACCTTAATTAGCACCGTTCCAATAACTAGTTCATTTAGATGGCACACAGGTTGAGCAGTTCACTGATCAAATCCATCGCTGCATCTTCAAAATTATAGTAATTTCCCATAGGGTAAGTGAAACAAAGATCAACATTCATCAGGGAAGGCACATTGATGCGAAACAGAGATTGAAACCTCCGAAACTCTCAACTCTAATTTTTAAGCCAATGAGCAATAATAACCAAGGTGCTAGCTTCTTGTGACAAAATAGAGTCGAGGTCCAATATTCTAATCTCGGTTGCACGTGGGGAAGTAATTTGAATGCTTGACAAGCCCAGAACAAACTTAGAATACTGAATCTCGACTCTAGTTTGTCACAAGAAGCTAGCACATTGGTTATTAGTGTTCATTGGACTAAAAAATTAGAGATTATTGGAGAGTTCCGGAGGTTTCAATCTCGGTTCCGCATCAATATATATTGTGCCTTCCCTGACGAATGTTGATCTTTCTTTCACTTATCCAATGGGAGATTAGTATAATTTTGAAGATGCAGCATCAGTGAACTGCTCAACCATGTGTGCCATGTAAATGAACTAGTTATTGGAATGGTGCTACTTAAGGTGAGTCTTTTGTGATATCACAGTTTTATACTTTATCTTTCACTTGTGCATTTCCCTGTTTAATTGTGCCGCATCAATATTGTGCCTTCCCTGACTAAAAAAAGGTAGTCGTCATACTCGTTCCAAAAACATTCCAAAGATCAAAGAGAACATATCTGAGAAGAAGAATCAAAATTAAGAATGAATTATAGACAAATACAAACAAGCAAAGTCAAGCACGAGAGAATATGATTCTCAATTTTATACTTTCATTCTCTATTCATAACCCATTACATGAATCAATTCTTTTAGATTTGCTACTTGCTGGACAAGGTAGAATTCTTTAACAATAGAAAAGTGAAAAATGAGAAACGAGACTTTGGAGAACTCAATTGATATCTATAAACAATGGTATTCTTCCAAACTCAAGACAACATAAAAGTGAAACAGAAGAATTAAACATAAAGAAGATTGGGCAAACATCAAGTGGTGTTGAGATGGACGAAGGAATGGGCTGAGCTGCGGAGATGAGTGGAAACCGTGAGTGAGAGAATTAAAGAATTGGAGGTGTGTGAGAGTAGATGTGAAATGAATTAGGTTTTAGTCTTTCTTCCCATCATTCATCACTCTGCAAATGAATTTAAACCCTACTTTTAATAACTTACTTCCGCTCCGCTGGAAGTTGAATAAAATAGATTTTAAGCAAAAGTCATGTTGTGTGCAATTTTGATAAAAAAAAAAAAAATCAAATTTTGATGGTTACATAATTTTTTAAGGAATAGCTAAAGTAGAAGTTGGCAAATCAAACAATTATAGTAGAAACACTCATTAATCTTATATATACTATAAACTAGGGGTAAGCAACGGTTCAGAGCCGGATCGAATCTTAAAATACATATAGTATCGGGTACTTGGTATCATGCATGATCTATGGTTTAATAAGTTACATTAAGCGCTACAATTTATTAAATCATCTCGGCTCATCATCATGCATCACGTACTCAAATTAGCTAACATACACTAATATCAATAATAAATGAACAAATAATCATCACACCAATACACCATAGCATCATCATGAGATACGATCAACATCAACTCACATCCCTTCTTGAAATATGCAAACTGCCGTATATAAATGGCTTCAAGTTATTGCATATAATCACACATCAAATATCATAGAAGTTAGCACAATTAAGCTATCAGGAAGAACTAAGATTACTTGCCTTGTCTGGAGAATTATTGCAGATCAAGAAGGAGACTGTAACCGGAAAATGGAAGCTCTTCTTTACGTTACGCTCTCTCCATGATAATAGACGGCTGCCCTTCTCTCTTTCTAACCTCCTTCCTAACAAACAACTAGCTAGGGTTTTTAGGAAAAGTTTATGGGCTTTTAGTTAACTACTAATCTTTCTTTTAATGGACCTGGGTCGCGTTTTAACCATTGATAAGTTCAGGACCGGTTATGCCCAAAACTCGATAAATCGACTAAAATTGTTTAATTATGAATATTATAAATTTGGGTCGTTACGGTTTATGTTTTCATAATGTATTAAAAAATATGAGTTAATTATAAATTAGTGATGTTCCTAATAATTTGTTACATATTAGTGATACATGATAACTTTATTAGAAGTTAGTGTCTAAATAGTTATTGAATAGACTAACCTTACTTGATTGTAGCAACTAATCTAATAACTAATACTATAAACTTAATACTCTATTAATTTGTTCATTAAACAAGCATCAAATCCTTAATTTTATACTCCATAATATTTAGGAAATAGACGGCTTCTCTCATCAGTTGATAATAGATGGCTTCTCTCATCTTCTGAAAATTTCAACTTCTTAAAGGAATCGTGATCCTTGAATTGTGATTCTTGGTTAATTCTATCCATCATCCATTATACTACGGTTGTTTACTTTGGGAACTATTTTATATTCACAAGCATCCTTTGGGATCGTTCCCAAGCATCTCACTCGTCAAGCAACACGGTGGTGTAGGGAAGTATCTCTCTGGACGATTCATCTGTTTAATCGTGTTTTAAATTTTGGTTTATGGTTTAGCTCAATCCTTAATTTTCGGCATGCATCGGTCTCAAAGTGGTTTGAATATGGTTCTTGAATCAAGTATTAGAGAAATTGTAATTTTACATAGTAATGGTGCTTGTGATTCTTGATGCTTATGCTATGCCAAATAGTTTGCAATGCTTGAAAATAATTGTATAGATTTAGGTACTCACGTTGCTTTCATTGTAATGGCGCATGTAATTCTTGTGTTTGTGATTTTTGACAAGTAGCATATTATTGATCATGATGATAAAACATTGGTACTTGTAGAATGAGTTTAAGAATGGCAATCAAATGCTTGAAATTGATACCGATTAATTCGACATGAAATCAGAGAAAAGCGTAAAAGTTCAAATGGGATGACCAACAATAACTAGTATTTGAGGAAATTTAGGAGTGAAGTTAATTAGTTTAATACTAAAATTAGTACAATTAGTAATTTATAAATAAGTTTTCACTAATTTGTAATAAATAAATTAGGTCACACTAATTTGACATAAAGAATTGAAAGTATCACGACTTTATAAATATCTCTTTTTTAAAGGTCAATTTTATATATTACCTCGCTTAGATATTTTTATTGCATATAAGTCCCTATTAGAGTAACAATTACATTGAAATACTGGAACGTGTATTTCTAATTACATATAAACCCACTACTGGATTAAAATGTATCTTTTACCCTTTTTCAATTATTAGATTTTGGCATCAGCCAAACAACATCAAGTTATATTTAAAAAAAATAAATTAAAACTAATTAATTTTTTAAAAAAATAAAAATCATTAAATTTTTTTAAAAAAATAAAACTAATTAAAAAATTAAAAATAAATAGATCTTTGAAATTTCCGATCTAGAGCTCAACAACTCCCATATGGAGCTCTTTTTTTCTTTTCTTTTTTCTCTCCTTCCTTGTTAAGAAGTGGATCCAAATGAATTAAGCAAGAATCAGGAGAAGTAATTGTTGCAGCTGCGCACATTACTTGTTTTCTATATATATTTATTGTTTATTTCCTAATATTCCTTTTACCTGAACAGATCCGGTCTGGAGCTGTTAATAAATATAATTAATTTAAAATGATAAAACATACATTAGTATAATATTAAGAATTACAGTTGTCAAAATTAACTTAACTAAAAAAGCTACATTATCTAAATTAGTATTGCAAAATTAAGTATATTAACATAATTGAATATAGACATATTATCATATACCTCCTAAAATTATATATTAATAGAGAAAATTATATAAACCTACAAATTAATTTAAACTAATTTTTGTTAGATAAAACTTCATAAGGCCTTAATTATTTGGAAGCATATATTGAATAAGGGTATTTTTGAAATATCAAAAGTAAAGTGTAATTTTGGGCCTCAATGTAATTCTTTATCTAAGAGGCACCTAAATGAGAACTCGACATCTAGTAGGGGTAGTATATGTAAATTCTCCATTTTTTAAAATTATTTTACTTGAATGATTTACAATTAATTTGAGATCAAACTAATACTCGAAAAAGTCAACAATACCAAGTGTTACACTTGTTATTGGACGGATGAAGTATTATAAACCGAAACGTCAATTTAGCTCTGATGATAGAGAACCTGAGGATTCTAGGCCACTTAGAATTTGAATATCGTCTATATTGCGGCTCGACATAACAAAAGGCATCAACGAAACAATATGACAAAAGATAATGACGCACATGACAATATATTCAACCGATGAAGAACACCAATTAACATGCGAAAGCTGCATTGCAGATTTCGAAGTTGAATGTTTCCAAAGCCTACAGATGTATCAGATGGTTTTTAACTCATTGGAAGAATACTTTTCGTACGTCTAATATCGTTCAATTCAAAACTATTCATGGCATAACTACAAAAACTATATACATTTATAGAACGCAATTTATGTTAAGGTAAATTACTCAATTAGTTACTTTTTGGTTACGTTTGAAGTCGTTATGTAAAGATTATATATTTACTCTATTCATTTCAATATATTATTAATTAATCAAACAACAATGTTCCACAAGATTACGCTTTGCACGCGTACACGGTTTTCGAGTAGGGCTGAGCAGAGATGGAGGGGACCGGTATTATCAGTCTCGTCCGGGACCGGATATATTACGGTTCGGGTCCTCCAGTCCGGTCAAAAACTGGAATTTTACCGGTCCGGACCGTATTGGACCGGAATTTCCCTTTTATTAATGCTTTTTATATTTTTATTTATCTATCTAATTTATTTAAATATATAAGTTGCTTTTATTTTCCTTTCTGCCATAAACCCCCAATACCGTATACTTCTTTTCTTCTTCCGTCTTCTGCCTAAATCCCCAAACACCACCGCCTAGCTAGCTTCGTCTTCAAATGTGCTCAGCCCTGCGGCGTGCACCACCACCCATCTCTGTCACACCACCCAGCTCCATCCATTTCACATTTAATGCCTCAATCGAAGGTGTTCCGTGTTTACGACCTCTTTGTGTCTATGTTTTAATAATTGTGGAGTGTGAAATAGATAAGAAGGATTGGAAATGAGATTGATGATGCTAATTTTGGTATATGAGAACTTGAGAAGAAGATAGACAAGAATGGAGTAGATTAGCTATCAAGGCAACTTGGGAGAGAGATGAAGAAGAAAGAGAATTAGTGTAATGCCCCGGTCATTAATCGACCAAAATTTCAACCTTTTGGATCGGCGCAGTTACTCCTGGGCAGCTGTCCGGGGTGATATGTTGACCCCACACACCAACACATGTTCTAATCCGCGCACTTTATCTTCACTTGTGCGCGCACCAGGAACTTTCCAGTGGGTCATCCATTCTTGAATTGATCCAGAGCAAGCACACTTAACAATGAAGTTCTTCTAGGTGGATTCTCAAAAATGAAGGTGCACCTTGTTAACATGAGTAGCGTTCTCAACCCCCTTAAAATCCTCTGAATTTCTAGGGCTTTATATTCAACCCTCCTTAAATTGCGCAACGTCCTCGTTGCGCCTTGACCTTGTCCCAACCAACCGTCCACCCCTTTGTGGGCTTTGGGTTGTTTAGGCTCTGATACCATTTGTAACGCCTCAACCACTAATCGACCGAAAACCCGACCCTTTGGGCTGGCACGGTTACTCCTGGGCAGCTGTTCGGGGTGATATGCTGGCCCCACAGACCAACACGTGTTCTAATCCGTGCACTTTGTCCTCACTCGTGCGCGCACCGAGAACTTTCCGGTGGGTTACCCATCCTAGAATTACTCTAGAGCAAACACACTTAACAATGTAGTTCTTCTAGGTAGATTCCTGAAAAGAAAGGTGCACTTTGTTAACATGAGTAGCGTTTTCTAAACCCTTTAAGCCTCTGAATTTCTGGAGCATCACATAATCATTCTAGTCTCATAATATGATGTTTTTAATTATTTTTATCGTATGATTTAAGAATAATTTAAGGTAAAAAATAACCATAAAAAAGTTAACAAAATCGAGTGTTACATTTATTATTGGATGGAGGAAGCATGCTGTTTTTCAATTGGCACCCCAAATGTGAGAAGGAATTGATCACAAATATTTGCTTTGCTGATGATCTCTTATTGTTTTCTAGAGGGGATAGTACTTCTGTGTTACTTGTGTTGGCGAAGTTTGATGTTTTTGTTGCGAATCCTAGCAAAAGTAATGTTTATTTTGGAGGCATACCTTTACCTATACAAGAGCAGATTTTGCATTCTACAAGATTTGTGAAGGGTGTAATGCCATTCAAATATCTTGGCGTACCTTAATTAGCAAGCAAGAAGATTTCTGCCAATCAATTCCAATTCCTAGTGGATAAGGTGGTTGATAGAATAAAGCACTGGACATCTCAATTGTTGAGTTATGCGGGGAGACTTCAACTTATTAAAAGTGTGATCTTCTCCACGACGGACTATTGGATGCAACTTCTCCCAATTCCTAAGAAAGTCTTGAAGAAAATAGAAGCGCATTGTCAAACTTTCTTATGGAGTGGAAAGGCTGAGGTCAACAGAAAGGCCCCCATTGCTTGGGATAAACTTTGTAATCCACAAAAGCAAGGCGGGCAGAATATTATCTCCCTTCAAGAGTGGAATGTGTCTACCATAGCAAAATTGTTTTGGCATTTAAGCATGAAGATGGATAAATTATGGGTAAGATGGATACATTCTTACTATCTTAAGGGCACTTCGATAAGAGATTATGTTCTCTCCTCTACGTGTTCTTGGCTAGTTAAAAAAATATTTAAACTCAGGGATATAGTTCTGGGTTTGTCGACTTGGGCTGATGCACAGATTACTGGGCAGTTTACAACCCAACGCATATACAGAGAGATCCGAGGGGACTGTGCAGATGTGGTGTGGAGGAAATTGTTTTATAGAAACCGTGCTACACCCCGTGCGCATTTCATTGTTTGGACTGCGTGTTTGGATCGAATGTATACTCGTGATCGTTTGGTGAAGATGGGAATAACAGCAGAAGCAACCTGCCTTTTATGCGGCCAACCTGAAATTGTGAATCATTTATTCTTCTGCTGTGCGAACTTGAGCACTGTTTTGAGCAAAATGCTCCATTGGATGCGGATACTGCATAGGCCTGGGCAATTTACTGATGAACTGAACTGGGTCTTGAAGGAATCGAAAGGGAAATCGTGTCGAACACAACTATTGAAGATGACTTTTGTTGAAACGATATATGCTACGTGGAACGCTAGAAATGCAAAGCTCTTTTCACAGTTGCCTTCCAATATGTTTGTAGTTGAAGAAATCAAAAGTATTAATGTAAAAGTTAGGTGTATTGGTGATGATATATTACTAGATTACTGCTACAATACAAGTTAGACTAATAAGGAAAGCAGTATTGTGGTAGATTGGTGATCCATGGTGGATATGTCTGGATCTTAGGATCGACTTTGTATTGGATTGTTTTTGGAATACAAGTAAACAATTTTCCAAAAAAAGTATGTCGTTTTTCATAAGAACATGTCATGATTATTTTAAATTAATTGTAGTACGACCATAAAACTTTGTATTAAAAAATAAAGATATAAGAAGATAATAAATAAAAAAGAAAAAAAATGACGTCAATAAGATTCGAACCCAACACCTTTAACTAAAATAATGATACAAATACTAATAGGGAAAAATTAGGGGTGGGCGCGGGACAGGTTCGCGATTGCGGGTTTAATTTTATGCATCCCAATCCCGACCCTATTTTTTGCGGGTATCCGCAATCGGGTACCCGTAAAATATCAGATTACCCTATCGGGTATATAATCTGACTTGAGAAATAACCATCATGAACAATAGAAACAGGGGAAAAAGTTTAAAACGAAATGGAATAGTCAGTATTAATACTGTCTAGGATGTCTATGCTAGAAACTGTATATGAAATTGTGTATCTTAGTAAACACGGACACACGGTCAATGCTAGAATCTGTTTATCAAATTGCATATCAAATGCAAGTGTAAATTTGTCATAGAGTAGCTAAGTGTTAAACAAATTAAGACACCAAAATTAGCAAATCATATCCTCAATCACCTGTACGTAGAACAGTAGAAGTACATGCAATTATAATGTGTCAAATGATATCATAAACAAAAATTAGAATAAATTATGTAAAGATTAATTCGGGTATCCATCGGGATTTGGGACTAGATTATTTATTCCCGAACACGACCTGCATACCCGATAAAATTTTCGGGAATATACTTTGCGGGTACCCAATCCCGAAATACTCGACCCTACCGGGATTTTTTACGATAGGGTCGGGATGGGATCGGGATTACCCGAACCATACTCCCATCCCTAGGAAAAATCACGCCAACAATATTTGAATCAAACACCTCCAATAAAAATAATAATACAAATAATAGAGAAAAAACACGCCAACAATAGTTGAACCCTAATCTTTTAATTAAATAATAACACACGTACACACAAGATTGAAATGAAATAATTAAGATCAACGAATTAGAATTGATTGGTGTGTAAATCAATCATGTTATTATATTATTTTAATTAATACAGTAACATTATTATTATTATTATATAATAAAAAATAATTTTAAAACTTACCCAAACAAATGATCCTAGATCGATCCGATCCGTTTCTAACATATCAGAAAAAATGACATCCGTGATCCGATCCATATTGATCCGATCCATAAGTGCGGATTAGCGAACCAGATTAACGGACCGGATTAACAGATTCGGATCATTTGAGCAGGCCTATTAAAGTTTAAAAGAACTTAAAATATAAAATTAAACCCTAGTACACTTGTCACAATTTGAATTGAGTGTACTAGTGGTTAAAGTGAGTATACTAGTGGTTAGATCCCCTAACATCTAAAAAACCGTGGTTAGACCCCTAGCGTTACAAATATGTGTTGCAGAGTGACTCTTCAGTCTTGACCCTTGCCAACTTGATCGGGATTGGAAAGGTCAGAGAAAAAGATATCATGGTATCAAGGGAGATCCAGGTTCTGGATTGTTACGCCAGCAATAAGGAAGACATAGCATATTCCAACCCACATTTATTTATCAACTTGATTGATAAGAAGTATTCACAAAACTCAAATAAAATAGAGAACCGTTATAAAGATACCACTCTGCACTTGAGAAAACAGTTTACCACTCTGCACTTGAGAAGACAGTTGCACTACTAAGCTGAAAACTCAAATAACATGCTATGTTTGTACTTCTCTCCTGGTTTGACGAACACTGATGGAAAGCTCGGTTCGTTAACAGCATTAGGAAATCCCTGTGTCTCAAGACAGGCAGCTGAATGTTTTCCGTACACAGCACCACCTTTACCAACAACTCCGTGCACATAGTTTGCTGTGTAAAACTGCATACCAGGAGCACTCGTCCACAAATCCAGAGTCCGGGAGCTTGCTGGATCTTTCAGCTTTGCAGCATGCTTTAGACCGGATTTCTCATCACCACAATCAAGCACGTAATTATGGTCATATCCTATGCCAACCTCATGGATCCGGCTACCAATCTTATTTTCGGAAGTGAAGTCAAAGGGAGTGTCTTTGACAGGCATGAGTTCGCCAGTTGGGATCGAGTGCTCATCCACTGGAGTAATGTGATCCGCGAAGATCTGGATTGTGTGGTCGAGAATGGTTCCAGATTCATGACCTGCTAAATTCCAATAAGTGTGTTGTGCAAGACTAATGGGTGTTGGCTTATTTTCTGGGACACCTTCCATGTCGAGTCTCATGGTTGTCTTCGAGGTGAGGGTATAAGTTGCCGTGAAGGACACATCCCCTGGATAGCCTGCATTCAGGATTCGAGAGTCAATAATATGCATCGACTATAAGCAAATGCATAACCAACCTTGACATAGTAAATTAGTAAGGAAACTTTTGCATCATACTGTTAGTTCCATTGCGGAATCAGAGATTTCCAAGGACAGATGGAGTTTTACGCAACAAAATTGATGCAGGAAGATTCAGCACACATTTCTTAGGAGGGGAAGGGGATTAAATTAGCATGTTGCACTCATACATATGATGCATAATGGATTACCTTCTTCTCCATCACAACTGTGATATTTAAATGTAATTGAGGGGTTATCGCCCTGTGTATACTCAGCAACGTCCCATACAACCTTGTCAAATCCCTTATTGCCACCTTCATGAAGATACGATTCAGAATAGGCATCAGTTATAACTTATAAAGAAAAACATTGAAAGTTTCAGGCATAAAATACAACATGATGAAGCAGAATTTTTTAGGTGAAAAAAAATACATGGCTGGACATCCCAAGATGTAACATTTTCTTATTCCTATCCCGTACAATATCCAATGAGGGACTGCTAATACAAAATACCCCAAAATACTTTCGCTTAACTTCTTTTGTCAAGATGTTGGTTTGCGACCTGAGTACAATTATCACGATTGTAACTCAAAGAAGCAATTGCCAGCCAAGACCTCAAAGAATTTTGGAAAAGTCTTGACCATGCCTAAGGGCAAAAGATACACAACATAAACACCAGAAGAGGGAATGCCTAATTGGTTAAGGCAGCATTACTGCATGATGCTGATCAGCACTAGAACTCACTTACCAGCACAGAAAATATGCTAGAACTCAAGTAATATTTGATAATAGATATTAATCTCACGGGTAAAAACTACGGTAGGGCACACATGAGGCTGTTGTTTGGAGTTTGTTCGACTGTGCTTGCTTTGGCTTCTCATTGAAAGATATTAATAAGACTATATAAGATGTTTGGAAAGTAGAGCTAAAGTAAGTTGGTAGGTGTCAAATCTTATCTATATGAGGTAAGAAAAAATCGAGCCAATAAAAAATCAAATGAACCTGAGAATATGATTTGACAATTACCAACTTACTTTTCTTCCTACTTCCCCAACCTCTAACATGTGTTTATTAATAATATTTTCAATAGAATAAACATCAAACAAACTCGAAATGGACACTCAAGGGACATCAGGTGGCCACGATAAATCACAGGAATGCTTTACAACAATAATGAAGTTTCATGATGAACCAACTACTGCAGGCAGTCTACTTACATACTAGCACAGTAAACAAACTTGTCTCCGCCGTAAACAGAAGTGCAACAAATTTTCATGAACAAACGAATTGCTATGGGTTAAGAAGAAGATCAGACTATACATTTCAGAAGACAAGACTAAATTGTCCTGCGACCCCTACTTATTGTACACTTTTAAGATACTAGATTCCCAGGCTATATTACAAGCTCAAATAAACAGTATACAGGTATATTAGGTAACAGAACTTGCAGCAGCAAAGGGTAAGTCCAGTAATCTAGATAAGCATTCGCCCAATTAACAGACTGGAAAAGAAGTAGACTTCATGCTTAGAAAACCCAATTAGCTTATGTATAGAGTTGGATCATAGTCCTAGGCTAGAGTCCAATTTCCTTGTGATTTTCAGAATCTTGATTCTAGTTGCTTTGGCTGGTTTCACATAGTCTTGATATCATACGATATCGATTGGAATTTGGGCATGCACCTCTTACTTTACTTTGTGGGCTTTAGTGGAGTTTAATCTTGTTGGAAAAAAGACAAGGCCAAAAATCTGAAGAATGAACAAAGAAATTGCGCAAGAACAAGACAATAAAAGGTTTATGAGAAAGTGATGAGTTGCATACCATGGAGACTATTTGGTCCATTGTTGATGGGCAATGCATATTGAGCCCCATCGAGTGTAAACTTGCCCTCTTTGATCCTGTTTGCCACTCTACCAACTATGCATCCAAAGTAACGTGATTCGCCTCTCTAACCATATAAAATTAACAAACAAGTCCACATGAATAAATTATCCATCAACAAAACAATACAAATCATGAAAAACAGAGCATATCAAATTGAACTATAAAAAGGCTTCAATACAGAAATTGAATTTAATTGACTAACCAAATAGGGATCAAGAGTGTCGAATCCGAGAACAACATCACCCAATTTCCCTACAAGAGTAAAGTTAAATAGATAACTAGAATATAATTTAACAATTCATATGAAACACATTGAAAGATCAGATTTTTATCTCTTCTTTTTCACCTTGTTTGTCAGGTACGAGCAAGGAGGTGATGGTGCAACCGAAATTGGAGAGTTTGACTTGCATGGTGCCATTGTTGAGCTCGAAAATCTTTGGCTCTGCCATGGAATGGAATGGAATGGATTGGATCTATGCAAAGGAGAGTTTCTGTGAGTTTGGGGATTTTGTTTCAGCTTATATTTGTAAAAGAAGAAGCACCGATCAGATCAGTGAGAGAGAGAGACAGAAGGAATAGGACTGAGCTGACGATGACACGCAACCAAGATGAAGATAAGCAGCGATTATTATGGTTAATTAAGATTAGATTAGATTAGATTAGATTAGATTAAGGAGAGTTATGTTGTAGATTATTAGGTTTAGTCTAGAGTTATTGGGTGGACGACCAGATTGTTCAAGTAGCAAAAATGAGAGGTTGGGGTTCGAATCTTGACGGAGTCATAAGGTATGGTATGGATATATTTGGAGTTATAATTAAGGTAGTTTGGGATTAGTACAGTAGGAGTAGAATATGTTAGATTTGTCGTTTAAATAATGTTTTAGGTTGAGTCTGGTTGAACTTCAAAACTCAACGGACTTCGGCTGGCCGAAAATAGACTTCAACAAAACTACCTAGTATGGGCTCCAACGTTTTAGCCGACACGTTTATTACTAAAGTGTGCTCTCGTGATGATATGTTGGTCATACAAATTAAATCAACATTTTGGTCATTTTGAGTTTTTTACTTGTTATAATAAAGATTAACATAACGTGTTTTGTCAAAAAAAAGTATTGTCCACATTTTTTTCTTTGAAAATAAGAGATTTTGCACTTTCAAATTTTTATTAATTGGAAATCTCTAAATAAAATAAAATTTTCCTATATTGAAAATAAATTTTCAAACTTAAAACCTCTATATACTGTATAATCAATGTCAAAACTTGGGACATATTTTTTCTCAACATGCATAATAAAATTGTTAGGCAAGATTTATCATTCATTCTAGTCAAAGTTTTGGAAGATGTTAGTCTTTACTAAAATATTGGAAAGGTAAGGTTTTTTGAGCTTAGAACTGGAAGACCAATTCGGTTTTTTTAGAGGTTATGCTATGGTTTTAAATTGTTAGCATTGAAAGTTTCCGTTATAATTTTAACGTCTTTTGATATGATTTTAAGAGATGGTGTGATGGCTTTGATGTGTCACACTATATGTTTGAATTATAGTTTTGACATCTTTTGTTACTATTTTAAGAGATGATGTGTGGTTTTAAGAAGATACATTATGGTTTTAATTAAGATGATTTGTTATAGCTAGTTTTAAGCGAATCATTCACAAATATCAAGAAATCACCATTAAATAAGTCTAAAACTTTCATGAATTCCACTAAAATATCAATGAACAAGTTTACAATAAGATAATTGAAACATTTAGTCATTACAATATTGAAACATTCAGTGATTATTTCGGATAAACTTGTTGGTGAACTTCTACTTCCTGCCTTAATTTTCTTCATCAAACTCGAATGACATCATTAGCACCTGGTTAAAACCATAACAACTCTCGTTAAAACTATAACATATGTGTTTAAACAATAACAAGCAGAAATATGCTAGAAAAGCTAAATATCATAACAATGAGGCTTAAAACTAGTAAACCAACTCTCAGAACCATAACCAATGTTCTTAAAACTATAACGAAGTACTTGCAAAAATCAAATCGTATATATTTCATCAGAAACTAAAAACACTAACATTGCTGCTTAAAACTACAATATGTCTTAAAATTATGACATACTATGCGCTAAAAACAATAACAAGCAGAAACATGATAGACAATGTAAATACATAACAACATATCTTAGAACCATAGCAAAGGGTTTTAAAACTATAACACATGCCCTTTACAAAACAATAATAAGCAAAAACATGTTAGACAAGTTAAATACCATAACGATGATGCCTAAAACTATAATACCGCCAGGCACCAGCTCTTAAAACCATAACAAAGGGTATTAAAACGATAAGATATATGCGCGTAATACAATAACAAGTAGAAACATAATAGCCGATTTATATACCATAACAACGATGCTTAAAACCATAACAATATTGGTTAAAACCATAAGACATATGTACGTAATTGTTGTTCACTAGACTACGAGAGATGAGAGAGAAAGTAGATCTGACCGGAGACGACGACGATCGACTGAGGCAGCGTGAAGAGGCGGGGGCTGGTGGTAGCACGGAGAGGTAGAGGTGGTGGTGGCGTGGAGAGTCGAAGCGGTGGTGGCGGAAGGAGGAGTGGACGAGGAGATTTTAAAATTTGAGATTTGATTTAAAAAAGAGAAAGAGGCAAAGAGCAATGGTAATTAACCCATTTTTTATTGTCCTAATCGAAAGTTTTAATTTTTTAAAATAAAAATCAGTCTTTTTTAAATAACCGAAGTATAAAATAGGAAAAGTGTTCCTATATCTATATACATAAAATTACATAAAGGAACCTCTCTAGAGCACCTAATTGTTAAAACAACCACCTTAAAAAACCTTTTACAAAAAAGGCCATTCTATTTTTTGGTGCCCTATAATCTAAAAATCTATTACAAAAAAGGTCATTCTATTTTTTGGTGCCCTAAAATCTAATCAATTTGGATCTCAATTGCTTGCTGGACTCCATTTTTCTCGCTAAAATGAATTCTGATGGTGTTTTTTACATCCATTAGTGTTAATTAATTACTAGCTAATTATATTTAACTATTTTTTTCTAACTAATTAATATTTATACACAGAAACTAATGAAACTAGCATTTTTATTGCCGAACTAATGAAACTAGCATTTATGTTGTTGAATCTAATGAAACTAACATTTTTTTGTGTTCACTTGTGATGCTGAAACAAATGAAATTAGCATTCGTGTTGCTGAAACTAGCATTTTTGTGGCTGAAACTAGCACTTATGATGCTTAAACTAATGATACTATCATTTAGTTGTTGAAACTAGCATTTTTGTTGCTGAAACTAATGAAACTAGCATTTTTGTTGCTCAAACTAGATTTTTGTTGTTGCTGAAACTAACACTTATGATGCTGAAACTAACGAAAATAGTATTTTTGTTGTTGAAACTAATGAAATTAACATTTTATGATGTTGAAACTAGCATTAATAGTTAATTTCAACTAGTTTCAGCTAGTTTATGAAACTAGTTTTTGTTTGAAACTAGTTTATGAAACTAGCTTTTTGTCTGAAACTAACTTCTGAAACTAGCTTTTATGTGTTGAAACTAATATGAAACTATATTTTTTCAGTTAAAATACTGATTATATTTTTGTAATTATAGTTTCCATATTTTTGCAATTTATTTAGTTTAGTATAAATAAATTTTAGAGTTAATTTAATCATTTTATAAAATTAACAACTAGTTTTAAATGTTAATTTCAGGAAAAATATAAAATTAACAGTTAGTTTCAACTTGTTTCAGTCTTTTTTAACTAGTTTCAGACATTTTTAGCTAGTTTCATCTAGTTTCAGTGGCTTCTGGATGTCAAATTTGCTATTAAATCCAGTTGAGTGAGATTTTGAGGTCCATTTGTGCTGGCGGATTTCAAAAATTCTCATTAAATCCGCTTTAGCAAGATTTTAAGGTCCGGAAGCTTAGTAAGTAGCGACACTTTTGTATATGTTGTTTGAAGTTGGCTTTTTATAATTAGTTGTTGTTTTTGTCCCTGTATTTAACCCATCTATATATATCGTGGTCCTAAACTCTTTTAAACAATAAAGCTCAAAGAATGAAGGAAAAATTACAAATTGGAAGAAGAAGATACTACTCTGTCAAACTAGGGTTCATTCGTTTGTTGAAATAAAATGCATCAGAATAAGAAAATTCGTGCCTCAAAGAGAAGAAAGAGATCATCACCAGATCTGTTAAGTAACATACCAGACGATATTATTGATCAGATTCTGTCCTGTTTACCTCCAAAAGATGCCGGAAAGACAAGATTACTCTCCAAAACCTGGCAAAACAAGTGGACTCGTTGGATTGAGAACCATGGCGATCGCATTACTACTCTACCACCCAATCTTATTTCTCAAATCCTTTCCCGTTTACCTACCAAAGATGCCATGCGTACATCTGTCTTGTCCCACTCCTGGAAGAACAAGTGGACGAGTGTGAACAAGATAGACGTAGTCGACCACAACAAGTATTTGACCTTGGGTACCGATTTCGTTAACGTCATGACCTGGATTCTCCTTCGGACTTGTAACACGCAGATGAGGAGCTTTCGTGTGTCATATAACAAAGTGTCATGCCTTAGATCGTTTAAGCCGTTGGAGATTTGGATCAGGGAGATTTTTAGGCGCAATGTTCCTTATGTGACTATAGAAGCTACTCAAGTTGGAATGTACTGCTCGCCTGGCCTTTTCTCCGGTTGGACTTTGTTGACCGTATTAAAGCTCGCTTTGAGTTGCACTTTAGAACTTCCGGCTGCAGTCAGCTGCTTGTCGAACCTGAAGAGTTTGAGCCTGAGTACGGGTTATGGAACTTATGGATTTGATTCTGAGTGTATAAAAATAAGGGTTGAGAAAAGTCGTAATAATAATTGTTCGCGCAAGATAAAATTGCATTTTCCAGTACTGGAGTTTATGGAGTTGATATTGTGCAAATGGTTGGAAGTGGATAGTGTGAAAATCCGGGCGCCAAAGCTGATTTGTTTCAAGACTCGATGTTTGTATCGAGCGCAAAAGTACAAGATCAAGATCTCTGCGCCCGCGCTTGTTAAATTTGAAACAACTCATGGGGTGATTAACAACTTTGTTCTAAGGACTCCATCCGTTACTTACGCAGCTTTTATTATGAATGAGCATGAGCATTATTGCATACCTAATATTGCGCGATTAAAGGCCTGCATGCTATTAAAGAAGTTTACGAATTTGAAGAGCTTAACACTATCTGGCAGCATGGTTAAGGTTAGTCTATACATCATCATGTACTACTATGTATATATAGCTCGCTATCTTTTAAATGGTTTGAATGCTATTCAATTTGATAAATATGTAACAGCTAGAGATCGAGCTAGTATGTATTCTGCAGGTCCTTAATTTGTATGAAACTGATTACTTGTCTGATATGTTAATTCATCCTTCCAGGGGCTGATCCAATATGAATCATATGATCAGGAACTTGTTCTTCCCACCTTTGATGGAATAAAAGAATTCAAGTTATGCTCTGGTTCCGTTAGTACTAATGTTCTCATGGATATGCTTCGAGTTTTGCCATCTCTTGAAATGCTGAGCATGGATTTGATGAATTGGTTCAATTGTGTACATAACGAAACAGAATTACCTATGCCACCCTGCATTCTGTCTAATCTCAAGGAAGTGAAGTTAACTAATTACAGTGACAGGCCCGGTTTACTCGAGCTCATAAAGTCATTCGTACAGAATGCAGGAAATCTCAAGAACCTCCTAGTTCAGGTGATAGAAAAGAAGTTCACGCACATCAGAAGTGACTTGAATAAAGCGAAGCCCAAAGGATCGAGTTGTGTAATAGTCGTGCAGAAGCAGCGTTATGCTCAAAAAGACTACTTGTGAAATGCGAATCAGTATCTTCTTTATTCGATGTCAGCCATGACAACTGTGTGACTTCTTTGAAATCAATGACGCAGAGGTACGTATGTATGATTCTACAGAACACATCCTGTTCAAGTAAGATCGTATGAAAAGGTGTGTGACTAGTGATGCGAATACTAGATTTGAGCTCTTGTTTGATTGTCTTTGTTTTCTTGGATTCATCTCATGAAAGTTTCTTGCATTTGATCTTGTGTTAACTTGAACCTGCAGTATGATGACTGATGAGTAACATATGATAGTTTATTGAATTACTATTTATTACACCGTCACTTCCTACACAGATCTCTAGTTCCATACTTTGATCCTCCTCAAGTACAAAACTAGGGCTACTGATATTTGGAGCTATAAGATGGTTAAAGATTAGTGTAGTAGTAGGAGTAGAGTAGTTAGATTGGCCGTTTCAAAAAAAAAAAAAAAAAAAAAAACAAAACCAGGGCCACTGATAATTATTCATGAACGTACAAGAAGATAAAAGTTAATGATGTTCGCTCCTTCAATAAGAGTGCATAATGAACGATATACAACATGTACTCAAGAACGCCATAACTAGGAGGCACATCATACGAGTGTGTGTTCAACACAGCAACCCCCCCCCCCCCCCTGACCTCCTAAATACTTCTGTTCCACCAATAATATATATAGGCAGTTCACGACCCATAAGGAATATCACGTTTCTCCCCAAAATGCTAATCGTGCTCCTGTGATACTTTCCCTCCATGAATAGGATGTACATCCATCCCCATTTGGATAGCGGTCTCATGCAGGTCAACAACCCAATAGTTCCTTGAGCTCAACCAATGATCCCTGATTTAGCTTCAGGACCGGAGGTCAACAGTACTGGTCGATATTTTACATGACATAGTTCTTCTCCATTAACAATTTCTAGTACAATGTTGTTCTTCTCCATTAACAATGGAGAATGGAGAAGAGTAGATTCTGAAGCTTCTTGACTAGGGAAGAACCTACTATAACACATACTTTACAGAACATGGAATTTGCTCAAATACTTTACACCAAATTCCTCCCTCCATTGTTCCATGTTCCATGCTCAAAATGCTTTGGAGAAAATGTACTACCCAAGGTGTGAAGATCGTGCAATTATATACCCCAGTTACTGATTTCCTTCATTGCAGTTCGCAGTGCTTTTCCAATGGAGACACCATGATTCATGTCCGCTACATTTGGCACTCCACAATAGTTACAACCGATGAGATTGCCATCTTCCTATAGGTAATTTGGTCTCAAAAACCAGTGGCCAGTGGAGATAATCGCATGCATCATGTTATTGTACATACCTTCTAACTTTGTGCCTATAAATGAGTTTATTGAAATAAATGAGTTGCATGCAGGTACCTCTTAATCATATTTCTGAGAATCATAATGCACCTGATAATGTCACTCAGCATATTGATCACTCTAATCAACAAATTCACACTGAGCCTGACAATTCTACAGATTCTAGGGAAGAAACAATTGACATTCTATTGTTAATTCTTCTGTTGATTCAGTACCTCATTCTACTGAAAAAGTCATGTTGAGACTATTATTAAAATAGCAGTAGACCTGTCAGGGAAAAATAGCTTCCTGGTTATTTAAATAATATGATATCAATTTACATCTTCATTACAACACCATGCAAGTTTAGTTAAAAACATTGCAGTTCTTGTATTTCCAATTACCCCATCACCAATTATATTTCTACTAAAAATTTATCTGCAGAACATAATTGTTTTACAGCAGCTATTACATGTGTTCCTGAGCCTAAAAACTACATGGAGGCCAGCAAACATCCAGAATGGCAAGAAGCCATGGACAATGAACTTATAGCGCTTGAAAAGAACAACACTTGGATCTTGACTGAACTACCTGCTATAGGGTCAAAATGGGTCTATAAAGCCAAGTTTAAGGCGGATGGAACACTTGAAAGATACAAAGTAAGGCTTGTTGCACAAGGATAAACACACCAAGAAGGAATAGACTACTTTGACACATTTTCACCTGTGATTAAACTCATCACTGTTAAACTTCTCTTAGCAGTTGCAGCTGTTTGGAATAGGCAAAGGAGTTTATTTTTTTCGCCTCAAAATTATTCAAAAAATCCTCATACTGTATTAACTTTTAGTAAGGACTTGTTGAACTTTTTCTCTTCTGGTTTTAAATATCATGTCACCTTTTGCTAAATAAAAAAGGAGTACGCATGTGGTAACATTTCTTGTTTTCATATGCAAAATGATAACGATACACCACTATATAAAGAAAGGACATAAGATGGTAAGGTATAGCAAGTACAGAACCCAACACTGTACCACATTTGACGTTTTTCTACATAGATATTCAATATTGGTTTGCATTTTGACAAGAAATTGCATTTATTAGCTAGCTAGCTCTATAAAGCATCCGATTCTTGTTGCACATTTAAGGTAGTTTTTGGTTTTTTCTATGATGACACAGATTTCTCGCCTGGCGATACTATCAACCCACCTAACATTCAGTCTTACCCTCTAAAGCCTAAGCAATTCAGATAAACTTTATTATGTGCTCTCCAGACAAATTCTGTGTTACCTTTCCCTGAATCAGGTACCTTTCTTTGTTAGATTTGTTTGTTTTATTTTCTTCGAATTGTTCTTTGTTTCATAAGTTTCTCCTCCATCGTAATTATTGTATACCTTCTGATAGTTGGTAACGTAGTGTTGCAAACAACATCATCATTATTAGATTAAAGAAAAATAGTTGGTTGTTTGACAAGTAGGTAGGTTGAGGTTGTCAACAACTCACGGATGATTGGAAATGACATGAACGTTAATACGTTATAATGCACAATGTTCTTCAGGTTGGTTATTTGACTTCATGTTAGACCCAATTTCTTTTTTTTTTTTTTTCTTTTTTTTTTGCTGCAAGTGCAAGGTTAGAGTCGCACAAGAATCCTCTCCCTAGCTGTGTTGCTGCTTCCTTCTAGATGAGCTTCCTACCTTGGCCAGTTGATCTGCAATCTGGTTCTCTTCACGATACAAACGTTATATATATATATATGTACACAGTCACTGATTGTTGTGGGGTTAATCATTCCATCCATGCTATGGTCTCCGACTCCTACGATGTTTCCAATAAGTAACATTCTAACATGTGTTTGTTGAGTCAATGATTCTCCGCACTACACTGTCTACACACACATTTGGTTATCCGTAACCGAAAATAAGAGTTTCATTATATGCATCTAGAGTTCTATACATTTAGTAATGTCAGCCTAGTATTGTATTCCATCGCACAGAGAAAGCTTCGCATGAATTATCATGTCTTCGCTGTTATAAGGCTGTAATATTAAAAACTTGTTATCGTATAAATGTAGACTAATATGTCAAAATATGTGAGCTTCACTTATTAAATGGTTTTTTATATGTGAGGAACTTTACAATTTACATGCCTTCAGCTTATTGTCCTTACAATGTGTCAATCTTGATAACACATTTGTCGATTTCTGTTAAAAAAAGTCATTATAGTGTGAATGCAAATGCTTACTTTCATATACTCATTTAGTTCAAACACATGTTGGAAATATGATTTTGTTTTCCCCGTAATATTAGTAGTAAGAACTTGATGAACTTTTTTCTCTTCTGATTTTAAATATCAGTCACCTTTTGCTAAATGAAAAAGAGTACGCAGGTGGTAAATTTTCTTGTTTTCATACGCAAAATGATAACGATACACCATTAGAAAAGAAAAGAAATAAGAAAGACAATGATGTTCAAAATGGATTAGCTTTTTTACAGGAGATTGCATTTATTAGCTAGCTTTAATAAGCATGCAATCTTTTGATGTGCATTTAACGAATGTTTTGGTTTTTACTTTGATGACACAGATTTGTCGCCTGGCCATACTATGAACACACCTAACCTTCAGTTTATTCCTGTGTAAAGCCTAAGGAGTTCTTATCAACTTTGTTCTATGCTCTCTTGAGACAGAGAGAAGAAGATTTAACTTGTTATCCTACTCATTTTCTACAATCCTGTGTACCTTTCCCTGAATCAGGTACCTTTCTCTGTTCGATACGTTTGTTTTATTGGAATCAGGATTCTTTGTTACATATGTTTCTCTTCCATCCTGATTTTACCTTTTTAGAGGGCTGGAGCTGTAGCTTTTATCTTGATATATGGAATTTCACTTGTATGTTTACCTGAACAATTGACTTCAGTTGTTTATAGATCTGTGGAAGATTTAGTTTATTGATGGACATATGATATTGTAGATTATCATGTTCTAAGTAGCTTATATCTCGGATGATAAGTAGTTTTATTCCCTTCAAATTATGAGTGTGTATGTAGAATGTGCCCAAAATCAGTTACCTTTGTTTCTTCGATTCGTTTTAAAATTTTCTTCGAATTATGATTCTTTGTTTCATAAATTTCTCATCCATCCTGATTTTCCTTTTTTTTTTCTCTTATTGTTTTTTTTGTTTGTTTTTTCCTGCTGATTGTTACATGCATCTTAGAGGGCTGGAGCTGTAGCTTTTAAATTTCATATATGGAACTTCCTGTTTTTGTTTACCTACAAAATTAAATTCAGTTGTTGATAGATCTGTGTCACATTCAGTTTATTGATGGACTGATGCTAGCTGTAGCTTTATCGAGTGCTAAGTTTTCTTATATCTTGGATGATAAACAGTTTTATGCCCTATAGATTTTACGTTGTAAAGATTATATATGTACAATATGTTGTTGTCTTATTTGTTGTTGGAAGTGGTTAATATTTTTTTCTTTTTCCATCCTGCATCTATATAAACATGATTTGCAGGCATAAAATTTGAATTTTGTGTGTGTTTATAAGCTTCTAAGTTTATCTACAGACTGATTCAATACACTTATTTGCACCTTGAGATCACATAAATTAGATTAAAGTTGATGGAAGAAAATTAAAGGAATAGCCTGGTCGTTTAATTTGGGGTCAGTACCACCCTAGAAACCATGTATTTGTTTTGGAAAACAAAATTATTTTCAATACCTCCCATCTTTTGCAGACCTGATCTTGAGTATTGGCTATGGACTCTTCTCAAGTCATTTAAAAGCATCACTTGTTCAGAGGGATTTATGAAGAGGATTTTGTTGTTCACATTTAAATATAAGTTAAAAGCATACAAATCTTTCTTATTGTATTCATCGAGTTAGACATTTTCCATATGCACTAGTTTTATGCACGTTACTTTTGATTGCTGCTATATATGAGTTAGTTGTTTCTGCAGATATGTCTGGAAATTTCTCAGTCTTGGTATGGAAATCACCATATAATCTGGTCATCCCAGCCCTGATAATTTTGTTCATAGTCATCAAGCTTATCAAAAGTAGTCGGAGATCAGCAAAGAAACCTTTGAATCTTCCTCCAGGTGGCCACTCATGGCCAATTCTCAGTGGAATAATGGAGTTTCTCACCGCAAGTCTTAATGAGGTACCAGATAAGTTATCTAAAGATCGTTTGGAAAAGAACGAGCCTCCAGTGTTCAGGAGTTCATTTATGGGACAGCCTATAGCTGTTTTTTATGGGCCGGCTGGTAATAAGTTCTTATTCGGCAATGAAAATAAATTGGTCACGGTATGGTGGCCTCCTTCTGTGAAAAAGATACTAGGAAAATGCATATCCACCACCGGTGGTGTTGATGGGGCACGAATGAGAAAGATGGTATCTTACTTTTTTAGTCCTGATGCATTCACAAAATTATACATCCAAATTATGGATGTGGTAGCTCAGAAACACCTGATGAGTCACTGGAAAGGTATACATACATACTATGTGTTTAGTGTACATCTATGTTTTTGTTCAGGTGTCTATTTTGTATTATACTCATAATTCTGTCTTCTGTTTTCCAAGGTAAACAAGAGGTGAAGGTCTTTCCAGCAGTCAGATTATACACATTTGAAGTGGCTTGTCGATTGTTTATGAGCATTGAAGAACCAGTGCAGATTGCTGATCTTGCAGCCCTATTTGATGTCTTCATAAAAGGAGTAATCTCAATCCCTATCGACTTTCCTGGAACAAGGTTTTGTAAAGCGAAGAGAGCAGCAAATGCAATAAGGAAAAAACTACAAGTAATCCTCAAAGAGAGGAGAGTGGCTTTGGAACAAAACACAGCTAAATCTTCACAGGATCTTTTGTCACATTTGCTTGCCTGTCCGGATGAGACAGGGAAGTTCATGGAGGAGGCGGTTATAATAAATAATATACTATTGCTACTCTTTGCTGGACATGACACATCAAGTTCCGCATTAACAATGCTGATGAAATATCTTGCAGAACATCCCCAGGTCTACGATCAGGTGTTAAAAGGTATGCTTGACATTTTTCCTTACATGAATTCAACCCTTGAGTAGTTATATATAAATTGGACATATCTATATTTAACTTTCTCTTTACTCTGTGCATTTGTTCTAATAACATAAAAGATTGACCGATCATGAGATTTTGAAATAAAAGTTCAATACATAGTATATAAAACAAATTTTGTTTCTGTACAAGTTCAATATTCAAGTATCCTTAACAGAAAGAACGTTTATTTTTCTCTATTGTGTTTGTTATGCTGTGTACCAGAGCAAAATGAAATTGCATCATTAAAAGCTGGAGAATATTTGCAGTGGGAGGATATACGACAAATGAAGTACTCATGGAGCGTCGCTTCTGAAGCAATGAGATTGTCACCACCCCTATTAGGCTCCTCTAGAGAAGCGGTCACAGATTTTAAATATGCAGGCTATGACATACCAAAAGGATGGACGGTAATGTTTTCTTACATTCTGAAAGATTTAAAACTACAGTGATGAATTATAAAGCTAATTGTTGAATTTGTTTCTTCTGGCAGTTGCATTGGACTACCTGTTTGACACACATGGATCCCAGCTTGTTTCCAGAACCTACAGAGTTTGATCCGTCAAGATATGAAGGAGCTGGACCTGCTCCATATTCATATGTTCCTTTTGGTGGAGGGCCTCGGATGTGCTTAGGGAAGGAGTTTGCTCGGCTTGAGATACTTATATTTCTTCACAACATTGTCAGAGAATTTAGCTGGAAGCTACAGATTCCAGGTGAGAGGATTACATATGATCCAATCCCGACTCCTGTCCAAGGACTTCCTATTCGCCTTGTTCCCCACGAGATCTAAGAATCTCAGCTGGTAAAAGGGCATGCTTCTTTCTATTTGTTTTCCTCCTAATTAAAGCTCAATGGAGACTTGTATTGTAACCATATATGTTGATGAGCTTTTTATCTTATGAACTTTGATATCCATCCTGTTGAATCTGTTGAAGATACTTCAAATACTCATCTAGTCATCTTCATAGCCTCTAGCCATCTGTAAGTTAACATGTCATAAGTTACAATAAATGCGAGTTAATGATGGCAAAGAGATGAAGAAACGTACTACAATTTTAATATAGTGCGACAGTACTGTAGTTAGCCATGCATGCCCATTAAAATGTATACTCTAACTTCCATGTGGGGTGAAATTTAGGCCGATTTTAATCTCACCGTACGTGATATTCATCATCTTTAACCACATTATACATGGATGGCGGTGGAATGCTTCTTTCCTCCAGAACTGGTACTAGTGAGATTCTGCATGCGTGCAAGAGATGATCGAATGATATGTTGGATACAAACTCATGCAGCTAACTGATGACCAGACAGATTTTAACCCTTCAGATTATGCATAAGATGTTACTTTGGTCTCTCCAACATTATCATATATCTTCAGAAAGACCATCACAGTCCATCATCCTTGTGATCAGTTATGGAACCTCATCTCATCAGCAAGTTTCATTCCATTCTGGATTGGATCCCATTCCTGCATAAATGATTAATCGATCGCCCAAATTTGGAAACATACTATCATATACGCTAGCCAACCTCAGCAAATCTTAACTAAATCTGAACTGAACTATATAGTTTTTCAGACAAAGAAAAGAGAACCTTACAAGATTCTAGCCAAAACGTCCTAACATGACATTCGCGTTTGCGTTCCTGATGGAACACTGCTTTTCTGCTCCTGAGCACGCTAAATCACGTGTGGTTCGTCAAAATCTATATTATGTGCTGCAGCTAGCTCTCCATCATCGTCCTAATACATGGGGATGATTACTAAACAAGCTTCACAAACGATGAGAGAACAACAGATTACGAGTGTGTTGACAGAAACGAAAGAATCTTCAACGAACTCTCACCGATTCTCAGAAGTGTATGTGCGTATGTGTAAATTCTCAGCTGATACTTGTACAAATATTGAGCAATGAAGTCTACGTACGGACGAGGATAAACCGCATGCATACATACTCCTCTTCAGCTAAAGAATGAAGGACTTACAATAGTAATTAATATAAAGAATAATTTTTGTTTTGATATATTGCTATGTGATCAAGCCACCAGTACCATGATTTGGGTGGACAATGTTAGGTACACCCTGGTGTGTAGAAGTTAGGAAAAACTATGAATTTTATGGATAAAGAATCAACGGTTAAAGGAGCATTTAAATCGCGAAAAACTGGAACCAAAGCCTGGATATCCCCCATTTCAGTCAGCCGCAATGGGTGTCCATTCAACAACATGGTTTCACTCTGAATGTTTCCATGCTCAGGAGTTAAGTGATACTCCTCGCGCAACAGTTTCTCGTCGGATGCTCTGTTTCCAATCCATGCAACAGATTTCTTAAGACCTTGTACAAAAGACTTAGAAGTGGTTCCTCTTTTCTCTTTTGTGGAAACTTGTTTATTGCTACTGGATTGAATGTCCACGTTGTAGACAGTTTCATTGCTTAGATTTATCAACAGCACGGTTACACCAGCCTGAAATAGGAAAGCATATGTTTCGTTTAAGCAACAAATTCGTAGAGAATGCAAATACTGTACAACTACGAAAAAAGTCTGCAAACACAAAGCCCAGTTGTACATTTTGAAGGTCCAGGAAACTACCGACAAATTCACAAGGTGCAAGATGACCAAGTTCAGAGGCGTTCGTTGCAAATATATACAGTATTGATAATAATAAATGGGGAGGAGACGAGCTTCATAATTGAGAGCGTTTTGCATTTAGGAATAGGTATATTAGTTGAGATCTTACTCTTTCTTTTGAGCAATGAGCGTAAGCACGCAAATGTGGGGATGCATAGCTTGTCACATCCAGCACACCTTTTCCCATAAGTCGATGCCAAAGGAGAGCACTAGTTTCAACCGAATAGTTAACATGAGACAAATAATATTAAACACCAGAGGATTGAATGGAATCAGCAATAGCAGAAGCAGAACAGAAGCGTATCTCTATGACGGTCCTTACCTGTAATAATCAGGATTTGGTACAAACGTAGTTTTGTTAAGAAGACCATAGAATCCTCCAATCAAAGTCTGCCTGCAAAACACTTTGGTATTGTACTTGGCTGCCAGCCCCAGTATATCTAGATACCTGCATTTTAACCACACAAGAAGATCAGGAAACTAACTGCCTATAAAAGATTTGCACAGGCAATAATCAATTCCTTTTTACTTGTGGCAGAATCTGCCTTTTAAGTATCTACCGTTAAAGATTTTGATTTTGCTTCTCAACCAATAACTGATTTTTAAAGCGTTTTCCAAGAAACTTCACCTAACCCTGACAACGTTTTCCATACTACAGCCATTTCAAGAAATACTGCAAAAGTCATCCACTAGACCACTTTTATTAAACTTCAGCACTTCATAATAACCATTAGCACTTGAAAATATCGAGTAAACACAGCCAAGAAATTCTAGTGTTCAAAATAAGGAAACAAGGTTAGAAATTACAATGAAGCGGTGCCAAGAAATTTACCAAAAGCTGTTCACGAATGTATTAGATACGTCCTTAGCACCATTATTGTAGACCCCTCCAGATTCTCCGACCCATGCAAAAGACCAAGGGCCGTTTTCTTGAATGCTAGATGTAAGATTGCTGAACGTTCTTGATGCCTTATTCAAGTGATCAGGATTTAGGATTTTTTTCACAAGATGTTGATCATTTCCTGTAACATTGATGACGGAGGGCACTGCTCAGATCATGTTTATGTTGGTGCTAGAATAAAGCTTTCTGGTTGTAAATTTGTCATTGTTTTGGCAAAGAAGCACAGATTCTACAGATAAAGTCTAATCAAAACAAATTATGCTTTTACTGTTAGGATCATATGATTACAGTTTAGTTTAAATTTCATAAAAGCAGGACAAACCTGGACCCAGATTGTATATGTGATGCGACATAACATCGACTACTTGTGGACCTGAGACTTGAAGTAGCTTATCAAACCACGACTTATCATAGAACCCTCCAGGTGCCAACAGAAGAGGTCTTGACAGGGAGTTTCCATACAATTGATCAATCATAGTCTTTAATGTGACTGTATCTTTCCCATATTGGACAGCGCCAACACTTGCACCGATTCCCTTGCCACATAACTCGTTACCTAACATGTGAATGAAAGAGCGGATCACGATAAATATATATACATATATCCTAATTTCAATTTGTAAGATAAAAAACTTTGAAAAGATAGAGATTTATCAGATGTTATACCAAGCTCCCACGAGTGTATGTGGTATCCCTTGGATATGGTGTGATGAATGAAATCACGAGCATTGCTGGGATCCCAATTTCCACCCCATACTCCCCTTCGAATATGGTGTCTCCCGTATAGTGCATTAAGGCCGAAAGTAACAAGAGCTCTTCAAGAACACAAATAGAGTGATTGTCGATTTAGTACATAACAATAAACTGCAAAAGTTTTGGATTATTGAAATTGAATGATTCACTAAATCACATCTACAACACCTTGTCGCATGAAACCATCCACATAGTTTTAAAATTTTGCACAGGATAGACTTACGTTTGTTCACTAAATGCTTGTTGATTAATTTCAGTCAATATCTAGGCAGTGTACACAAACCAAGTCTACGTACATGAGACTTTTCTTTTCTAAGCACTCTAACAACGTATAATATTTTATGCATACTTCACCAATGCATGTGGTGAATATAACAATTATCAAAGGTCTTGATTCTCACGCATTCACAAAAATCAAAGTGATACTTTTTTCCCCGACTGTTCTATGCATAGTGCACAAAGCATATAGTACAATAAACTTACCCGGTCCGTGTGAAGAAGTTATTTAGCTCATCCCACCTCTTCATACGCAAGCATCCGTTTGAAAATCCAAACAACCCACCTTTTTGCTTCTTAAAATTTTGACAAGGAAACTTCAAATTTCCAACTTCATAAACTACTTGGTCTTGTAATGAACCCCCGAGTCTTATTCTCAAACTCTTGAAAGCTGTAGATGAAGAAAACGGAGAAAGTTAGCAAAACAACTCAGTTACACTAAAGCAAAAATACTTTATATGACATTAACAATAACAAAAATATAAATCAGAAATAAAACCTTGAACAGCATTGACTAGAAACGGGTTCGTCAGGTTCTGAAAAGGAAAACACTTCAGCTCAATATGAAGAAACTCTGATCTGCTTCAATATAATATGAAGCCTCTAATCTCAGCACAAAAATATCGTCAGTGGAATACTTACAAGATTTATCAATGACGACTTCCCCCATGGGCATCTATTATAGCTGCACTTGCTCTCTGGCCACCAGTCAATAGTGGCACAGATATAATTATCATCCGTCTCAGATACCGTTCTACTTGTGTCAATGGCAAGCCTTGCATCTTCAAACTGTGCCAAAATTGTAGGGATCAGGACCAAAAAGGCCAAAAATGAAGTCCGAAATCCCATCTGTTCAGCAACTAGGAGAACTTGAGTGGCGGCAACTCAAACTCAAATCGTCTACGAAAAACAAACCAGATGAAGATAATTAACACTAGCAACATGTATGTGGAGCATAATAATAACTGGCAGATAGACTTTTACTAACATAACTTTTATATGCCCAGATTGACTGTAGGAAGAATTTAAACAAAGACAGACAGCATCAAGACTTCAAAGGAATGTAATAATAACTCGCAGATACACATCTTAATCGAAATAACATCATGCCCAGATTCATTATATCTGTATAATCATCATGATGCCCAGATTGACTACTAACACTGGCAGTAGTCTTGTTTCTTGACACATCAATCACATTTATCCACACTTAGAAACTCTTTGATGAATCATATACCCTTATATCCCCAATTGCAAAAATGGGCGTAAGAATCAAACTTAATTAGGTAAATATCGACGCCACTTGACCAGTACTACAAGCAAAGCAACACATATATGACATATAACTTGTAAAAACCCCAACTGAAAGCAAAATTCATCAACGGAAAAGGAAAGGGCAAATGAACAGCCCAACAAGTAGGAGAATTTGATTAACTAAAGATTAATCCACCTTGGAGAATGGAGATCAAGCATCATCCATGGCAAAAATCAAGACCAAGAAAAGAAACAAGAATTTGTTTTGTACTTAAAAGACTTGTTGAGATAAGATACAAAATTAATCTATACAAGTTTAGGACAAAGGAAAAGTATAGTTAGTGTACCTGGTATAATTTAATCTCATGTTTGTGAAAATCAGAAGGAGATTTACAGATGGGCAGAAACGCCTCATCATCAGAAATGGAAGAAAGTGAATGTAACGGTTACGGTTTGGTGTAATACAGTTGTCAATATTAGTTGCAAATGGTTTTCTACTTTTATAGTTTTATTCACAATTGGATAATTACAATTAGCAATTAGGGTTAAGTCTAAGTTTTTTTGTTTGTTTGTTAATGTAGTCTAACTTCATTAACTACAATTTTATTATTATTATTATTACTATTTTTGGCACTTTAATTCAGTTTAATTACATTAAATTCAATTCAATTTAAATTAGTTTTTTTTTATTCTAATAATCAAAATACTACTATCATTGTTATATTAATATTAATAGTAATGATTATATAATAATAATAAATTAAAAATTAATATAATCTGTTTTATATTAATATTATTATTATTCATATTTAATATAATAACAATGTTGTCATTAGAACAAAATGAAAACTAAACTAGTTTAAAATGAATTAATTAAAAATGGCCCATTCAGTGTAAATAATTACTACTATTTTTATTTATTTATTTGAAATAATTACTACTACTATTTGGTGTAAGACTTTGTTCACCAAATAGTTGGAGTGCAATTGCAGATTCTTTTGGAGGAAATGCTTGAGTTGCTGAAGCAGTTAGAGAAAGTTGAAGTCCGTTTTGTTTATATGGAGTGTAACAATGCAGCTGATCATATTGCTAATGAAGCTAGGAAGCTAACTTTTGGAAGAAGTAGCCCGGTGGACAACGCGTACCATTTCATATGGGATTTGTGCCCTCAGTGGATTTCTATTATTTTAATGTCAGATTCTCGTCCTTCTATTCGGCTTGTTAAACCTAACGCTATTTTAAGTTAATGCATCTCATTTGAACTTTAAAAAAAAAAAAAAGACTTTGTACACCATTAATTTCTAAAAGCAAAACAAACAAAACAAAAAGAACAAAACTCACGAATTAGAATATTCATAAGTATTTGTGCAAGTTATTTTTTGATCGAAAACATATAAAATGTCAATAATATTACAATTTTACCACTCATAATATTTTTATTTTTTAAAAATAATAATATTTCAATTATATTGATTTTACTTAAAAATTGTGCCAAGAAAATAACTGAGAATTGTGAAGAAAGTGGGGGAGGGGATTGTTTTAGAAGAAAATCCAGTGTCACTTTTTAAAATTCTGTGTGTCATTTTCCATTTTTCAAGCGCACTTGGTCAATTCTCCTTTCAGCCCTGCAAGAAATAGAAATCCGTCTCTGTTACCAACGTCCCCCATTTCTTCATAAATGTATCCAGTTCACCAAGATTTGACCTTCTTGTAGCAGTTTGAGTCTTCACTTTTTTGTCGGTTGAATCCTCAATTTGGTTTTCATTCATTCATCTGCATTTCTTTTCCCGTATTAACTGGTAAAGTTCATATTTTTTCATGGGTTTTACGTTTTAACCTCTATGTGTCTCTGCTGTAAACTCTGTCATTGAAACTATGATTTGAGGTTTTGCAGCTTTGTAATGGAGATTGATCAAGGACTGGATGACCAAGCCTCTGGATGGATGCAGGTGAAAAAGGTAGGTCTTTTTATTTGGGATGTCAAATGGAAAAAAATGGGATTTTTATATATATCTTGTGTGTAAATTGAAGTTTATGGGTGTCATTTTGTTGTTAGATGAATGCAGTGTGTTCATATTGTGGATGTTAATCTCTCTTATGAACTCTAGACTGAAAGTTTTCACCTTTCCAGGTTCATCATATGTATTATTCTATAACCCTTACATTTCGCTGGATTATTTGCTTTTGTATCAGTGGAGGTTTGTTGGATGTGTGTTAATTGGTTTGATGGTAAAACCCACTAATCAAACTAGAAACGAACTAAAATGGAATACGTATAGAATCTGGCGGGTTGGAGTATTTGAGTGTCACAGTGCATTTTTTATGATCATTGAGAAAATTGTTTGTTTCTTGGGTGAATTAAATATATTGATACTATGTTTTTGGAACATATCAAGAAAGCCTACCTTGCTTCGGGGCATCTATTAGAAACCGGATTGGCTTCACTTTCAGACGAGTCTCTAGACTGCTGACCCCATTTACAAATATAGTTTCTAGCAGCTACTATCCTGCTTTCCTCTTTCTTGAGATTCTTCAAGACTTCAATAGTGTTTGTGTCACATGCGGAACTTCTGAAGTCTTCTAGTATGTTAATTTCTATGACATATCTATTACTATGATAGTTTATTGTTGTACGTGTGCTGATCAATGTCAAACCATTGGTTCCTATCTTTATTTCTTATTGTGATGAAGGTTCTGAAAATGTTTATATGTATATGCCATGTTCGGCCGTCTCTTTTCTTCTTATTCTAAGCATACGATGATCTTTTTTCTCTTTTTATTTCATAGTGCTAGCGAAACAAATCATAAGCCCTTCCTTCGTAATATTTTTTGTAGTTTATTCGGTCTGCTTTGTTCTTTTGAGACATCTCTTGAACTTATATTGGCAGAAACACAGGGGCAATTCAAAGTTCTCGCCGACTGGTGGAGTTGTCAAGCTTAGTGGGAAACACAGTTCTATAAGTTCTAGCTGTATGTCTTCATCGGTTCAAAACTCTGCAACTACCATAATTGAGAGCCAGCACTCTTCTGCAAGTAGAGACTGCATTGTAGCTGATGTCAGAAATGCTTCGGTAGCTTCCGTCTCTTCCAAAAAAGAGGCAATTGATGATTGCATTCACAAATCTGTTATCCTTGAACATGAAAGTTGTGACTCATCCCATTTAGCCGGTGGCGATATTTCAGCATCTAGCTATAGATTAAATGTTAACCCAGAAAATTCTAATAATATTCAAGTTCTCCCCAAAATTAAATGGGGTGACTTGGATGAGGGAACACTGGTGCATTACGGGAAAACTTCTGGTGCTGAAGTTAACTTTGGAAAAACTAAAACTCACAATTTGGATGTCTTGAAGGCCGGTGAATTTCCTCCATGCAGTATTCGACTTGGTCCGAATGAGAATAAAATTTGTGCAGTGCCGGTGGATGAGGGTATGGTTCCTCCAGAGTCCCAGACAGTATCTCCGAGAATTATATCTGCAGAAGAACTCTGTAAAGAAGTTAATGAAGTGCCATCCGAAGATGTTAAAGAGCAGATCACCAGTGAACAAATAGTTAGTGAAGCAGGCTTCCATGAAAACCATGAATTTTTAAAGCCAGATAATGATGACTCCTATGACACTTTGAAAGAAAATATTTTACACAAGGCCTGTGAGGATGAAACACCAAGAAAAGCAGCTAATTTTAAATCTGGTTCAGGTTCAACTTTATCTGAGCATAGTGAACGTGGAATTATAGGTGATTGCGCATCAACAGCTTCAACTGAAGAGGCCAGGGATAAGAAGATACAAGAGTATTCAAATGATGTTCTTGACACACAGGGTATAGATGCAGCAAATGCAGAGATCACTGGTGAAAGTAAAGAAAGATTCCGAGAACGCCTATGGTGCTTTCTCTTTGAAAACCTCAACAGGGCTGTGGATGAACTTTACCTTCTCTGTGAACTTGAATGTGACCTTGAGCAAATGAAAGAAGCTAGTCTTGTTCTCGAAGAAGCTGCATTAGACTTTAGAGACCTAAAGTCCAGAGTTGAAAAGTTTGAGAAACTGAAAAGATCCCCATCTCATGAAACTGAAGATGCACCATTTGTATTGCAGTCTGATCATCGCAGACCTCATGCCCTCTCATGGGAGGTTCGCATTCTCACTCTTTTAAATGGCAAAGGCACTATTATATAGATTCTGCATAAAACTAGCCATCTGACTATTTAGTGTATGCAAACTTCCTAGGTGTTACGTATTTACTCAGCAGTAAATTCGTATAACTAGATAAAAAAGGACTTGCTAAATATTAGGACACATAATGTAGACGACGATGTGTTACAGTGATAGTGCATTATCATTTTTAGAAAAAAGGTTTGAAGTCTATGGTGCATGTATCCTTTGAGTTTGTTTCATTCTGTCAATTGGCATGGCATCATAAGTTCAATTATCAATCACTTCAGAATTTTAACTGATGGTTGTCAGTCTACACAAATCATTACTATAAAAGTATAAACAGAGGTTCAAGTTGTCACATTGTACAGGAATATGGCTGAGATAATACCATGTCTTATTATGCTATTGGTTAAACGAAATTCAGTGAGAATCAGCAAAGTTCTTTTATGAAGTCAGTGACCAATGTAGATTTGGGAACCAGGCATTGAGTTTTCTCTAATTTCAAATCATGCACATGCCTTATTTGACATGAGTATGTTGCCTTGAATATGGTAATGTTTTCTTTGCATCAGCTTTTGAATGGTTTGTCTGAAATTTTCAGTGTTTGGCCAAATAGTCACATGATAACAGACAAAAGTTGACTTCAGTACCTGCACCTTGTTTTTGTTCTCAGTTAATGGTCTTACTGTTTTCACCGGGAACAGGTCCGTCGAATGACAACTTCACCCCGAAGAGCAGAGATACTGTCTTCATCTCTTGAAGCTTTTAAGAAAATACAACAAGAGAGATCTGGTGCACGTACCAATAATTCAGATATACTGGGGTCTGATTCTCATTTTCATCGTATCAAATTAGGTGATACTGCTGAAAATTCAACGTGGAAAGGCGATATAGTCGGTGTTTCTAAAGAATCAACAGCAAAGGTAAGGAAGCATATTGGAATGTCAGATACCTCAGATGGATTTACTAAAGAGAAAAGAAATATTCTCTCGAGCAAATCAGGTTCTGTGCCATCTAGGTTACCTGTGAAAGAGGGTTCTGCTACCCATGGCAATGAAAAGAGTTATAAGGAATTGAATGGATCTGTTTTGGAATCAGAGAAGCTGCTTAATAAGAAAGTCAAAATGTTAACTCGGCATGACCGTGAGAAAAACTCCAAATCAGCTGATGCTTTGAGACGGCATGTTCCCATTTCAGAACGAGAGAGAGATAAGAGAAATGGCAGCTCCGTAATGGATGCTTGGAAAGAGAAGAGAAACTGGGAAGATATACTTGCATCTCCATATCGTGGATCTTCACGTTTCTCTTATTCACCGGGTCTTGGCCGGAAAAGTACTGAGCGAGTTCGGGTACTGCATGATAAGCTTATGTCTCCGGAGAAGAAGAAAAAATCTAGTCTTGATCTTAAAAAAGAAGCAGAAGAGAAGCATGCTCGGGCAACAAGAATCAGAAGTCAACTTGAGAATGAGAGAGTTCAGAAGCTTCAAAAGACCTCAGAGAAACTTAACCGTGTAAATGAGTGGCAAACTGTTCGGAGCAATAAGTTGCGGGAGTCGATTTTTGATCGCCATCAGCGAAGTGAATCTAGGCATGAGGCATATTTAGCTCAGGTTGTGAGAAGAGCCGGTGATGAAAGCAGTAAAGTCAATGAGGTACGTTTCATCACCTCGTTGAATGAAGAAAACAAAAAGCATATACTTCGTAAAAAACTTCAGGACTCTGAAGTGAGAAGAGCAGAGAAACTTCAAGTTATGAAAACTAAACAGAAAGAGGACATGGCTAGAGAAGAAGCTGTTCTGGAACGCAGAAGGCTTATTGAAGCTGAGAAGCTGCAGCGGTTGGCTGAGACACAGCGAAAGAAAGAGGAGGCTCAAGTTAGATGGGAAGAAGAACGGAAAGCTTCTAATGCAGCACGTGAAGCTAAGGCCTTGGAAAAGATGCGAAAGAAGGAAATTCGAGCTAAAGCTCGACAGGAGGAGGCTGAGCTCTTGGCTCAGAAATTAGCTGAAAGACTCAGTGAAAGTGAACAGCGGCGTAAATTTTATCTGGAACAAATACGTGAAAGGGCCTCAATGGATTTCAGGGATCAATCTTCACCTTTGTTGCGGCGAATTTTTGGTAAAGAAGGCCAAGCTCAAGGGAACACAGGGGATCGGGCAAATAATAGTGTTGGCGCCACAGCTGGGTCTGGTGCTTTGACTAGTGAATCACAGCAACATTTGTTAAAGAGAAAAATAAAAAAGATTCGACAAAGGCTTATGTCACTGAAACATGAATTTCCGGAGCCTTCAGTTGGAATTGAAAGTTCTAGCATTGGGTATCGAACTGCTATAGGAACTGCAAGAGGGAAAATTTGTAGATGGGTTCAGGAATTGCAAAGACTTCGCCAAGCAAGGAAAGAAGGTGCTGCTAATTTTGGACTAATAACTGCTGAGATAATCAAGGTACTCAAAAATTCCATTTCACATTTGAGGTTGAGTAATTTGATTTTTAACTCTAGAAGTCAGCAGTTTCTTGTTTTATAATGTCTTCGATATGGATAATTTATTTTGAAGAATACCTCTAGACCCCTGTGGTTTGCGCCAATACTCAAAACCACAAAGTTTGAGAAAGTACCTCAACAAAGGGTGTGTGACATGTTAATACAACACCCATCCCACCCCACCCTCCAGAAAAATAATTGAAAAATGCTTTATTTGATAGTCAAACTCCTGGTTTTGCTAGTATTTCCTCTAGGGGTATCTGGTGAAATTTATCCTTTATGACATGATTTCCCATTTAAATGTTATTTAGTTCTTGGAGGGAAGGGATGCTGAACTACAGGCTTCTCGCCAAGCTGGCCTGCTCGATTTCATTGCTTCTGCATTGCCAGCTTCTCACACGTCTAAACCTGAAGCGTGCCAGGTGACAATACACCTTCTAAGGCTTCTTAGGGTAGTGCTCACTGTGCCAGCAAATAGATGTTTTTTCCTTGTACAGAACCTCTTGCCTCCAGTTATTCCTATGTTGGCGGCAGCACTTGAGAACTATATTAAGATTGCAGCATCATCAAGTACCCCTGGCCAAACTAATAAAACCTCCATTGGAAATCTGGAGTCTATTTCTGAAATTGTGGATGGTTTTCTATGGGCGGTTGCTGCCATTATTGGCTGTGGGAGCTCAAATGAAAACCAGCTTCAGATGCAAGATGGTTTGGTGGAGCTTGTTATTGCATATCAAATTATTCATAGGTTACGAGATCTCTTTGCACTTTATGACAGACCGCAGGTAGAAGGATCACCGTTTCCTTCGTCAATTCTTCTCAGTATAAATTTATTGGTAGTTCTGACATCCAAATTCAAAGGATCTTCTTCTATAGATTGGGAATCTTTTCCCAGTGAAGTTATACGGGGAATTAAACTTGATGAAACAGAAGTCCCTGAAGCTGCAGATGCTATATCAACTACCTACAATTCTACCATACCTGACCATTTGCCAGATGTATCAGGGTGTACACCACTGGATAATAGAACTTCTGCCAGTGAAGGAGCAGGTGCTACAACTCTCCTAGGAAGCAACTTGTATGATGCTGATCAAATTGCTCCCGGAATGGGGGGTGTTGATGCCATAAATGTTTCCTCAAGAGTTCCAACAGATGATAAACGCGAGTGTGCTTCTGTTCCGAGAATGGGCGGTAACTCCGCTAGCAATGGTGCAGAACATATCAGTGGAAATAGCTCTGATTCAAAGAATCCTGCAAAATATCTACTTTCGGCAGTGGGGGAGACTGGCTTAGTTTGTCTTCCTTCCATGTTGACTGCTGTGCTACTGCAGGCTAATAACAGGTTATCTGCTGAACAGGTATCGGAAAATTGAGTAACTATAGAATAATTCATTTGTTATTGTATCAAGAACATGTTACTTGCCATTTCATTTTTTCATTTACCTTTTGTGAGATTGGTAGTGCCGGTACATATACATGTTTCTTTCATGATTGGCATGAAACCTGTTGATTTAGCTTAGATCGCATCAATTGCCACTCATCTTTTAGTTCAGCACATATTTCTGGTTTGTGGCTTTTCATTGTGGCCATTTAGAAGCACTTGAAACTGCAGTTGCAATACTTGTTGCCCTTATAGATCTAATATTGTCAAATTAATGATTTTGGAGCGTGAACCGGTTACTATTTCATCATGTAATACATCTATACACATGTTTGTCTAGTGTAATGTGTTATCCATATATTCATGAGCTAAGGAGAGCTTATAACTCTTTAGGTATAAATATATAGTACTAATTTTAATGCTCTTCATGTGGACTGGCTAATCAAATGCTTTCACTTAAGAGTTAAGATGTTCCTGATTTTGCAAGATTCAGCTTTTTAACGTTTGAAAGTCGCATGCGTTAGACATCCTCAGATTCTGAGCGGTATCTGTTTGAGTAACTATTTGGAAATTTTCATGATACAAATGATTTGCATTGGTCACCTACCATCATCTTTAGACATCTCATCACCATCTTGTGAAGTGTGAACTGTGAACCTATATCTTCTGTTTCCCATTTTAAGAGCCCCTTATGAAGAAGATTATGTCAGTACACTGAAAACTTACACCTTCCATTAGCAATATTCACCTCCTTTTTCAATTATTGTTTATATTTATAGAAGAGTTATAGTGGAATGATATTCGCAATTTATTTGGTATGATGTTTTGACGTCTGTAGTCCATTTTCTGAAGCTTGTAGGGACGAAGAGGTTAAATCTCTGCATTTTTTAATTAACACTATTTGCCTTTTTAATGTATTTTTTATTTATATGTGAGTCGTTTGGAATAATTTATTTCAGGGCTCATATACCCTCCCATCTAATTTTGAGGAAGTGGCAACTGGAGTTCTGAAGGTGTTGAACAATCTGGCTCTTGTAGATGTAACTTTCATTCAGAAAATGCTGGTAAGTAAAGTACCTTCCACTTCTTCCATGTGGGATTTATTCTGATGGCTTACATCTTCGCACCACCCTTTTGGTTTTCTATTGAATTTATACCGAATCAATCTCTAGGCTCGACCTGACCTAAAAATGGAGTTCTTTCACTTGATGAGCTTCTTGCTTTCACATTGCACAAGCAACTGGGGAGTGGCTAATGATAAGGTAACATACAGTCTTGGTCTTTGTAAAGTAATAAAATGAAAACCTATTAATGCTCGTTCATTTTTAGATTGGTTTGCTCTTGCTGGAATCTTTGTCACTTCTTGGCTACTTTGCATTGTTTCATCCGGGGAACCAAGCTGTACTTCGCTGGGGAAAGAGCCCAACCATCCTGCACAAGGTCAGTAAATTATATGGACATTCTCATATCGCACACCAGTTCCCAAACGTATTGTGTAATAGTGAGATTTGCTTACTATTCTAACAAAGTGGGGATTTAGAAATGAGATGATGCAGGAGCATTTTCGCAATTTAGTCCATATTATACAGCAGTTGCCCAAAGTGGTCGTAATCTAACCAAGTGTACCTTAAAACAGGTGTGTGATCTGCCTTTCGTGTTCTTCAGTGATCCCGAGCTGATGCCTATCATCGCAAGCACATTAGTGGCTGCTTCGTATGGATGCGAGCAGAATAAGGCTGTGATTCAGCAAGAACTCAGCATGGACATGCTCATGCCATCACTTAAATCATGCAAAAATTCAAACCAAACCGGTGCATCATCAGATGATTCAGCTGAATCAAATCAAACGGGTCCTGAATCTAAAAAACTTCAGGCTGATGCTGCATCTCAAAGACCAAACAGGAATTCTATAAAAAGCACTCGATTCCTCTCCCAAAAAGGCGGTGCTACAGGCAGTAACATCAGAACTATGAAACTGCGGAACCAACGGGAGAGCAAAATGTTGAAGACCTGTGAAGACATGAATTTGGGTCCAGTTCAGAGTGATACATCTTTGATGTTGCACTGTAGATTTCCAGCAAGTTTCATTGACAAGGCAGAACAATTTTTCACAGCAGAGATCAATACAAGCAATGCAGAATCTACATGATTGATCAGTATTTCTGAGGAACTAAAAAATACTTGTAATATAAAAGTATAGCGTTTGTTCACTACAGATACAAAAGAAAATTTCTGGTAAAAATATATGGATCTAAATTTTGAGAAGAAATTATAATGTAGTAAAACTTATATATAACATATGGGAAAATTACCCTTTGAGGCTAAATTACATAGTGATAGTAAATCAGGTTTTGTTCTCTTTGTCCGAACATAACTCAACAAATCATAACTGAACAAATCTGAGCTGAATTGAATGACACTATTGCCTTGAGCTCTCCTAGACTTGGAAAGCATACTGGAAAGTTGAAAGTCTAGCTTTTCTTCACTGATTTTTCCCTGCAGCAACATTCATATGGAAATGTATTAATAAAGGGCTATTAAGTTACGTTTCTCATGGTCTGGATCGTTAAAAATGGAAAAATAGAAAGTTTGTAATGGAAGGCAGATCTAGTACGTATATACCTCATTGGCCATGTCCTGGAGACAATAACCCAAATAATAAATTGGTAGGTTTGGAGAAATGTCAAGCTGAGGATCTACGAAATCAGCAACAGCAGGGATAAGAAAGGCCATTAGCCCTCCAACAACAGCTGCGTGGTAATGTCTCTCCGGCGGGAGTGCAGTGAAGAGAGTGTTGAAGTCGTTTTCACCTGGTCGTTGAAGAACACATGAAACTCTGGGGTGTACTATGAGTTACTAAGTAGCAACTTTCTCTCGACAACGGTTATTATTGGCTGGACAGCTGGGAAGGAGTTGTGTCCTGTTGCACACCCAAAATCTGCTATACAGAAGCCTGTCTTCTTTTGTTCACGAGATCAGTTTTCGAGGTCTAGTTTCTCCCTGATTTCATCTTCGATCCTTAACCCCTATACCACTGTGTAGACACCTAAAATTTGATAATTATTGGTGTTTAGGATTCTTTGTAATTAGAGATAATTATCACGAAAATAAGTGATATTATTTAGAAGATAAGAAGAATCATATCATATCTCTAAAGATATGATTTAGCTTGCTCACTAAGTCACCACTAACCTATAAATATGAGATGGTGACTAGAGCTAGATAGTTAGAGATGGAGTCATAAACGACTTCATCAAACTCCCTACAATCAAATTGTAGGTAAACTCCAAATCCAAACCCCTACTACCAAATTGTAGGTTAGATCAAATCCGGAACAAGTCATTTGACCCCGGTAATCAACTACATACCTTTAGAGAGAGGAATCAAGAGATCAACGAAGATTGTAACCCACAAGTTATGAATAAAATCATGTTCCATGTTTTATTGCTTCTTTTAATGTTTATTTGCAGGTTGTGAAAATTCATGGTTAACAAATTGGCACGCCCAGTGGGACTTCTCTACCTCTCATCTCTAGTCATCAACGCAGGAAATCAACATGCCTCCCAAGAAGAAAAGTCAAAACTTGAACGACAAAGAAGTTGACGGTGAAATTGATAAGAGTGAGTCAGAATCCGACGAAGAAGACTCATCTGACAAGGATGATAGATCAGCAAGCAAGTCTGCTAATTCACAGGGAGATTTGGCGCGGAACAAATACAAGCTCTCACCAAGGGTATAGAATACCTTGTGAAGCAAAGTAGGGATCAAGACACTAAAATCGCAAAACTCATGTGTCAAGACACTGGAGAGGACAGTTGTCACAAAGGAAAGCCACATGAAGAATACGACGAGACCCCTCCCAAGGACAAAAGAAAGAAGAAGGAGGGTTCTTCAACTCAACACTTCGAGGTTTCTTCCGACGGAACGATCCCTGCTGATCGAATCAAGGAGTTCATCATGGGGACTTTAAAAGAGAAATTGGACGAGAGCTCCAAGTCATCATCCGCATACTCCAAGCCGTACACGCAAAGGATCGATAACCTGAAAATGTCGTATGCTTATCAGCCACCCAAGTTCCAACAGTTTGATGGAAAAGGAAATCCAAGACAGCACGTTGCGCACTTTGTAGAGACATGCAACAACGCGGGAACCTACGGTGACCACCTTGTCAAACAATTTGTTCGCTCTCTGAAGAACAACGCATTTGACTGGTACACGGACCTGGAGGCAGGATCAATCGACAGTTGGGATGAGTTGGAACGACAATTCCTTAATCGTTTCTACAGCACAAGGAGAACTGTCAGCATGATTGAACTCACAAACTCGCGTCAATGGAATGAAGAGCCCGTCACGGATTACATCAATCGCTGGAGAAATCTGAGCCTCAACTGCAAGGACCGACTGTCCGAAATATCAGCGATTGAGATGTGCATACAAGGAATGCATTGGGGACTGCGCTACATTCTTCAAGGCATCCAACCGCGGACTTTTGAAGAACTAGCCACTCGAGCACATGATATGGAATTGAGCATAGCATCAAGTGGAAGCTCGGGACCTCCTATAAACAGATCACGAACATTCCATGACAACACAGATGCCAAGAAAGGAGGAAGACCTCAATATAAAGAGAAAGAGTCAATGGCGACAGCTGTTACAAAGTCAAAGTCCCTAAAACTGTCAAAGATAAACCTGCAGAGAAATAAACTCACGTGGTACCGTATACCACTCCGCAGAAGGAAGAACAAAGGAAGATGACTTTGAAAGAAATGACTGGAAAGAAGTACCCGTTCCTCAACTCCCATGTCCCAGCATTATTTGATGAGTTGCTTAACAGAAATTTAATCGAATTGCCTGAGATGAAAAGACCTGAAGAGGAAGGTCGTGTCGATGACCCTAAGTATTGCAAGTACCATCGCTTGGTGAGCCATGCAATACAAGATTGTTTTGTCTTCAAAGAGAAGGTTATGAGGCTCATGCGAGAAGGCAAGATAACACTAGAAGAAGAGGCTGAAAATGCTAACACTGCTTCTGTGGAGCGTGAAGTTGAAGACATTTGCAACATCAAAGATACGTATGAAGGAGACATTCCCATCGTTGCAACACAAGATGGTACCGAACTGTGTATGGCAACGATCTCCTTTACTGATGAAGATCTTTTGCTTGGATCTAAGCCTCACAATCGACCATTGTTCGTAAGTGGTTATGCCAATGAGCAAAAGGTAAAGAGGATATTGATTGATGGAGGTTCTGCTGTTAACATTTTACCCATACGTACGATGAAGGAGATAGGCGTCACAGTTGAAGAACTTTCCAAGAGTCGTTTGATGATTCAAGGCTTCAACCAAGGGGGACAAAGGGCAATTGGGATCATACGTCTTGGATTATTGATCGAAGATATGTTGTCCACCACACTTTTCCATGTTATAGATGCCAAAACATCTTATAACATGCTCCTAGGAAGGCCATGGATACATGAAAATGGAGTGGTTCCGTCAACATTACACCAATGTTTTCAATATTGCCACAATGGAGAAGTGAAGAAGGTAATGGCCGATGATAAGCCCTTCACCGAAGCCGAATCACACTTTGCCGATGCCAAGTACTATGTTAAACGTATCGAAGAACTAGAGGATGTAGAAGGCTCGCCAAACAACACTTCTGTATCAGAGCAAAACGAGAAGAATCAACCTACCTTGGGTGGTTGTTCAAAGGAATCTCCGCGTGATGAGACACTGAAAGGGCTCACTCTGCCTTTAACAAAGCTGACTATCTCTGCTCCGGCCCCAGCTCCAATCAAGGGATTCGTTCGCCCCGTTCACGCGCCATCAGCAGAGCACGGATTTGCAAATGAACATTTTGGTCCGAATGCGCTAAAACTTCTGATTAATGCTGGATATGATCCTAAGAAGGGTACTCCACTCACGGGCCTGACATCTAATTCTGCCAAGACGAACGCACGACAAGGAGGTCAAACCCGAGAAGGTCTAGGATTCGCACAACCCGAGCCAATCCGTATCACTCTTAAGCAAGCTAGCGCCAATGTTATTAGTGAAGGAGAAACTCCTAACATCGATAGCGATCATCCGCAGGATCCCAATGAACAATCGCGGGTGTCCATCTTCAATAGACTTGGACCAATCAAGAAATCAGTACACCACAGGCTTGGTCCCGTTAGAAAGTCAGCACATCAAAGACTTGGTCCGATTAGAAAGACAATTCACCTAGATCAAATCCGGAACAAGTCATTTGACCCCGGTAATCAACTACATACCTTTAGAGAGAGGAATCAAGAGATCAACGAAGATTGTAACCCACAAGTTATGAATAAAATCATGTTCCATGTTTTATTGCTTCTTTTAATGTTTATTTGCAGGTTGTGAAAATTCATGGTTAACAAATTGGCACGCCCAGTGGGACGATTTTCGCTCTTCATCTCCGCTCTCTCAAGATCCAATCATCCAAGTTCATAGATTTTCATGGGGGCATGTTAAATTACTTTCGAGGCATGTCAAATCAAGATTCGAGTTGTACCTCAAGGTCTCGAGACAAGTTGCAACCGTCATCAAGTCTTTACAACTCGTCTCGAGGGGGCATTTGTAGACACCTAAAATTTGATAATTATTGGTGTTTAGGATTCTTTGTAATTAGAGATAATTATCACGAAAATAAGTGATATTATTTAGAAGATAAGGAGAATCATATCATATCTCTAAAGATATGTTTTGGCTTGCTCACTAAGTCACCACTAACCTATAAATATGAGATGGTGACTAGAGCTAGATAGTTAGAGATGGAGTCATAAACGACTTCATCAAACTCCCTACAATCAAATTGTAGGTAAACTCCAAATTCAAACCCCTACTACCAAATTGTAGGTTAGATCAAATCCGGAACAAGTCATTTGACCCCGGTAATCAACTACATACCTTTAGAGAGAGGAATCAAGAGATCAACGAAGATTGTAACCCACAAGTTATGAATAAAATCATGTTCCATGTTTTATTGCTTCTTTTAATGTTTATTTGCAGGTTGTGAAAATTCATGGTTAACAACCACCCTTTTCTTCAATTGTATCGCTTTGAAATTTTGCGGAAAACAAAATAAGGATTTACTACTACATTTTCTACTTAGTCGCCAGGAAATGCTGATTTTTCTTTTCCTAGTCCAAACTAAACAGGCTAGCTCTAACAAGGATAGATTAAATTTTCTTAAATTTAACCCCTAGACCTCCATTATATTTAAACTCACAAACTTAAGATAAACAAACCAAAGAACGCAACAAGTTTCAAATCAAATTTCAGGATGAGTCAATCGTTAAACCTTCTTGCCCTTAAACTCTATTTGACCGCTTTTCTTAAGCTTCAGGTCAGAGGTCTCCTGTGAAAAATAGGATCTCAAGATTGGTGCCACTATATATAGACCGTGACTGAAATTTCATTTGGGTTGGCATTGTCATATTTAAACATTCCCATGATCAAGGGGAGGAGTAAGGAGGTTGGGCTTGCACTAGATCAGATCGGAGTTGTTACCGTTCTGAGATGTCAGTTCCAATCAGCTTCTTGTTCGTTTTTTCATTTTTTTTTTAAATTCATTTCTTGGTCATTTTCTTTTTTTTTTGAAGTAAATATTGTTATTATTACTATTTTTTTCATTTTCTTTTTTTTTTTTTTTTTCAACCAAAGGCTATTTGGTTGTCCAAGAATCCAATATTGCTAAAGTAGCTTAGTTATTCAAAAATCAAATTCATGGCCTATTTAGTTATTGTTGATCTATATGGGCCTATTTTGTTATTATGGACGATAAGATAAGAGACCCTTTATAAGTAAATGACCAATATTACTATTGATAAATATGCAACCAGAAATTTACAAATTGTTGGATAACACATCTCAGTGTTTTAAGAACTTTTATTAGTCTATGTGGTATTAAGGTTGAGCTGAATGAACGAAAACAAACCACTGGCAGAAGATACAACATTTACAATGTGAACAAGCAAGTGAACTTATCATCGCAAGCAAGATTATTGTAAAAACCACATTTGAAAATGCGAACAACCAAGTGAACTTATTATCGCAAGCTAAATTCTTGTAAAAGTGTTTTCCTCCTATAATAATGAACAAGCAATTTTATGAACACGACATGCACGATGTCTGTTTCTGAAGTAAATTATCAGTCATTTTTGCTAACATAAATTTAATTGCAACTTAAAATATCTCAGCAATGGAGTAAATGAAGAAATAAAATCCTAATATCAAGAAAACAATTTCACTAATCATGAGAACCACACATGCTCAGTTGCTCATTACATATTAATTCTATTATTTTTGTCACTAGTAGTCGATTGCACTTGACCAACCGAACCCCCAGTTCGTAAAAAAGACGGACTCTCGATGCACCCAACTGGACGACGTCCTCCCTGGTCTCCACAATGCTAAGCCAACAAACCGGGCATGAACCACGGTTACGCAACCACTTCTTAATACACTTCTCCCAAAACTTGATGCTTTTGCAAGACATCTCTTTTATCACATTCTTTTATCCACCAACTCCAAACTTAACCAAGCAAATAGGGCACTCCATCTCCGGATCCACCCCCTCAACTATGGGCAAGTTGTCAATTGACTCCTTTATAGTAGCCAATGACCCATCCTTTATGGTCACTGTACGGGTCACATTCTTGAGCGAGACAGAAACTTCTTCTGGGTTGACATTTTGGAATCCAAGCACCCCGAGATTATTGGGAGGAGTAATGCGACCGTGCTTCTACTAGCGAGATCCTCGAATGTTGGTGGCTCTCTCGATTGCGACATTTTGTTTATTTGCGCTTGAGTTTTAAAGATGGCAGAGAGGGTAAACAATGTAATACCGTACGCACTGTGTTTTTGTTTGTAAGAATGAACATAGGAGTTGCGAAATGGGGGTTCGGTTGGTCCATCCTATACGCACTGTGTAGTTGCGAAATAGGAGTTGTAAGAAAAGAAAATAAAACAAAAGAGTAAAATTTCTTTAATATAAGATGGAGTTGCGAAATAGGAGTTGTAAGAAATTTTACTCTTTTGCTCATTACATATTAATTTAGTTGCATTCTTTTAATTTCCATCCTATATTAAAGTATTCTTTTCTAGGAAATGAAAAATATTATAAAGAGGAAAAGAAAAATAAAAAAAAAGAGTAAAATTTCTTTAATAGAACTTTCAATTTCTACTAAGAAAATTAAAAGATTCACATTGTAAATTAATTACCAATTCTAGTTTCTTCTACTATCAACCCTATAAAAATCCAGTTTTGCAACTCATATGTTCATTCTTACAAACAAAAATACAGTGCTTACGGTGTTACATTGTGTACCCCTTGCCATCTTTAAAACACAAGCGCAAATAAATAAAATGTCACAATCGAGGGAGCCACCAACACTCGAGGATCTAGCTAGTTGAAGCACGATCGTGTTACTCCTGGCCAGTAATCTCAGGGGTGCCTGAATTCCAAAATGTCAACCCAGGAGAAGTTTCAGTCTCGCTCAACAATGTGGCCCGCACAATGACCATAAAGGATGGATCATCGGCTGCTACAAAGGAGTTAATTGACAACTTGCCCCCGGTATATAAAGGGGGTGGATCCGGAGATGGAGTGCCCTATTTGCTTGGTTAAGTTTGGAGTTGGTGGATCAAAGAATGTGATAAAAGAGATGCTTTAAAAGCATCAGTTTTTGTGAGAAGTGTATTAAGAAGTGGTTGCGCATCCGTGGTTCATATGCCCGGTTTGTAGGCTTAGCATTAATGAGCAACTGGGCATGTGTGGTGCTCATGATTAGTGAGTTTTTTTTATATTAGAATTTTATTTCTTCATTTACTCCATTGCAGAGATATTTTAAGTTGCAATTAAAATTTATGTTAGCAAAAGTGACTGATAATTTACTTCAGAAACGGACATCGTGCATGTTCTTTAGAAACGGACATCGTGCATGTTCTTCAGAAACGGACATCGTGCATGTTCTGTAATTCATAAAATTGGTTCTTCATTATTATAGGAAGAAGAATTCAGCTTGCGATAATAAGTTCACTTGGTTGTTCACATTTTTAAATGTGGCTTTTAAAATAATCTTGCTTGCGATAATAAGTTCACTTGAGTTTAAGCAAAACCCATTAGTATCACAAGTAGGTTGTATATCATAAAAAAGTCAAATATAATTTCGAAAATCTCGTACAAACACCCTATTAAAACAAAATCTGTAGTAATTTATATATAATGTATATATCCAATATTATTAAGCATTCTTTTCTAGGGAATAAAAATATTATAAAGAGGAAAAGAAAATTAAAACAAAAGAGTAAAATTTACTTAATACAACTTTCAATTTCTATTAAGAAAATTAAAAGATTTCATTGTAAATTAATTACCAATTATAGTTTCTTCTACTATCAACCCTATATAAATCCATTTTCGCAACTCCTATGTTCATTCTTACAAACAAATACACATTGGTTACGGTGTTACATTGTTTACCCCCTGCCATCTTTAAAACACAAGCGCAAATAAACAAAATGTCGCAATCGAGAGAGCCACCAACACTCGAGGATCTAGCTAGTTGAAGCACGGTCGCGTTACTCCTCCCAGTAATCTCAGGGGAGCCTGAATTCCAAAATGTCAACCCAGAAGAAGTTTCAGTCTCGCTCAACAATGTGACCCGTACAGTGACCATAAAGGATGGGTCATCGGCTGCTACAAAGGAGTCAATTGATAACTTGACCCTGGTAGAGGGGGTGGATCCGGAGATGGAGTGCCCTATTTGCTTGGTTAAGTTTGGAGTTGGTGGATCAAAAAAGAATGTGATAAAAGAGATGCCTTAAAAGCATCAGTTTTGTGAGAAGTGTATTAAGAAGTGGCTGCGCATCCGTGGTTCATGCCCGGTTTGTAGGCTTAGCATTGTGGAGACCAGGGAGGTTGTCGTCCTATTGGGTGCATGGAGAGTCCGTCTTCTTTTTCGAACTGGGGGTTCGGTTGGTCAAGTGCAATCGACTACCCAGTATAAAACAAAATTGAATTCATTTATAATGAGCAACTGAGCATGTATGTGTGGTGCTCATGATTAGTGAAATTGTTTTCTTGGTATTAGAATTTTTTTCCTCCATTGCTGAGATATTTTAAGTTGCAATTAAATTTATGTTAGCAAAAGTGACTGATAATTTACCTCAGACACGGACATCGTGCATGTCCTGTTGTCATAAAATTGGTTCTTCATTATTATAGGAAGGAAAATTCTTTTACAAGAATTTAGCGTGCGATAATAAGTTCACTTGGTTGTTTGCATTTTCAAATGTGGTTTTACAATACTCTTACTTGCGATAATAAGTTCACTTGCTTGTTCGCATTGTAAATGTTTTATCTTCGGCCAGTGGTTTGTTTCCGTTCATTCAAATCAACCTTAATATCACATAGACTAATGAAAGTTTAACAAACACTCAGATCCGTCATCCAACAATTTTAAATTGTCGGTTGCATATTTATCAATAGTAAACTTGCAGATCAAAAGTCTTCACTTTAATCATATCGTAAATCAGAAACCAAATTATTATTATTATTTTTATTTATTTTTTACACAAAATTGGTGGGCAGGTGAGAAACAAGTTGTGCTCCCAGTCCTTTAGCTATAGCAAAACTAATCCTAGGAAAAATATAAGGAGCAGCACGCGTTCCAACATCCTGAGCAAAAGAGGAACCCTGAACTCTAGATAGCAAAGCAAGAGCATCAACATCCAACTCTCCAAGTGTCGAGAAATAAAAAGAAAGGAATCCATATCCCTTATATGCACACAATTTCTGATACTTTGCATTTTTGCATTTGGAAGCCTCAACAACCACCTGTCCAGGCATAAAGTCGATCATCCCAGACCGGGTCAAGGGGGAAGACCCAGTCAGATCAACACATACATCTCGCTGCCTATTCCAAGTATAAAAGAGCAAGTCTGTAGAACGAAGGGATCTGTCACTCCCGTCAAACAAACCAATATCCACTTCCTTACCGGCATAGATACTAGAACGGAAGCAGACATCCAAGAGAGTGTCACGGACGAGGTTATGTCTGTGCTTGATACCCACCATTCCAGCACACGACACCGCATGATTACCAAAAAAATCCCCATCAAAAATCTGAGAGCAAGTAGAGCAAGGTCTGGACACCAGAAACAAAACAACACCGAGCCGATAGCTAAGTCCTACCGTTCATAGTCTGTCCCAAATCAGAAATATGAACTACACACAATCAATCAGAAGAATGGGCACCTCGGCGAGACTTTCAAAGATCTACCTGACGAGGAGTTAAAGAGAAGACAAATTTCGCAGAAGTAGCAATCGCCGTGAAATATATATTTGTCAATCTCTTCATAAGTCTGGATGTTGCGATCTCACTAGGTTACTCAAAAGGTCAGAACCCATTGGTCTAACAAATAGAGACAGGGCATCATCAAAAGCAGGTCCAAAAGAAGTGATACCAGAAGGCGAGAAGCAATGAAGGCATAATGGCGAACATACATAGCTGTATAAAACCAAGCCCCCCCCCCCCCCCCCACAAGAAAAGGGCAAAAGTAGCAAGGCACCACTACCAATCACCAAAATCGGACCCCGGCGCTGTAACAATACGCTCCAAGAGGATCGAAGAGCGTCATCAAAAGAAACGACTCAAAGGATACTAGAGGGCAAGTGCCGAGAGAAAAATAGAGCTTAGAAATACATGTACAAGCACGACGCAACAACAGATCACACTGTGGGTCATTATTCCTCGCAAACATACTCCATAAGCTCAATGGTCCTATTCACCCTCTTCACCACAAGCCCACTACTGAAATCAGGGTACATACTTACTGACCGAGCCACGAGGACTTTGACCCCACGAAGTGGCCTAGCAATAGAAGGGGGAAAACACCAAGAATTCGACTCCTTGGATCTTCCACGAGCAAAAAAACCTTAGTTTTGTGAACATTGAGATGAAGTCCAGAGCACGGGACATACTCCAAAATCAGCTCTAAGACCTTCCCCACAACTAAGGTATCTCCGACAATGGTGTCATCATCTAAATACCAAGTCTGCAAGAACAAGCCAAAAAAATCTTTGATCTTACAAACCAACGGGTGCATTAAATTATTATTCTTATTATTATTATTTAAGTTAAGTTAAGTGCATGTGCATTAAATTTGGTTTAAATTAAATTTATTAAGTTTTTAGTTCAATTCATTTTAGATTTATTAAGTTTAGTTAATTCAGATAATAATTTTAGAATTTTCCAAGTTAATCAAACATTGATATAGTCTTGAAATTTACGAGTCAAATAATGATATCATCATCATACAATAAAACCAAGGACAGTCAAAATAAGAGATTAATTATGTGGTGTATAGAAAGGAAAAGAAAAATACTTCGTAGAAAATAATAATAATAGGGGATAGAAACTGAAAAGAAAAATCTGCAAAAAGAAATTTATTTCCCTGTTTTTGGGAATTTAATTAATTAAACCATTGCAAAGCCTTGTTCTTGCTTGGTTGCCCCCATGTCTCCTTGTTACAAAATCTTTGGGCCCTTCTTGCCAAACACCACAAAGCTCACCAACTGTTCGATGTAAAGCCTAACTCAACAACTGCCTTCAACTTCATTTCTCTCTTTTCTATCACCCCCTTTTCATTTGTCATTGTAATCAACCCCCATCTTTATACTATTGCTTTTTTGGTACTTTCCATTTGGTTTTGCTTGGTTTAGGTACGAAAAAATGGACTCTTTTTCTTGACCCCTTTTTGCAATTCACATGCGTTGTTCAATTCATGTCGGAATCCTCAATTGATTGAGTGGCAGAGTGAAAAGGTGAGGTTTTTTGATTGACTGACATGTTCTTGTTGATTGGCATTGTAGTTGGTCATTCTCCAGAAATGCTCTGCATTGGATTTGCCGATTTTCGTTGTTTTTTATTGTAAGCTTTTGTTTCTGGCTTTGACTTAAATGTGCAGTTGACTTAGTTTTGGAATGTGTAGTTTGTTGCTCTGAATCATTGGTAGTAGACTAGTAGTAGTAGAATTAGGCTCCTTTGGTGTCAAGTATTGAAGGATAACTATAAAGTTGCTGCTTCTATTTTCATTTGTAGTAAATCTTTCTGGGAATATATTGTGCTCTAACATCCTCAAGTGTTGGATGGTTCTGTGTGTTGAAAGTTGATTGTTGGGGTGTTTTCTGTAGTGGTTGATACTTGAGTTTGAGAGAGGGGCGGCGTGTTGTTACTGGTTGGGGTTCTTTTAGGAGTGTAGATGGATGTTTGGGTTGTTGCTGCAGCTGCAGGAGCAGGTTATGTAGCTGAGAGGCTGAAGAATCTTACTAGGGGTAAGCACGGTGGGCCGGATTCTCTTGGACCTCAGTCCAGTGGAAGTATAGAGGTTCAGGGCAAGAGCTTTGACTTTCATAGATTATCGGGAAAACCCTTGGTGGAAGAAATGTGTAGAGAAGAACAGTCGGCTTTCCAAGATGCTTCTACTAGTGGTCACAGAGATGAAAATTTTGTAATGTTGCATGACTCTGCTAGTCACAGTAGAATTTCAAATTCATCAGTTAGATTTCCAAATGATGAAGATATTCGACGGGATTGGGAAGGCAGAGTATCTCTAGATTTTGAATCAGTTAGTGCTCGAGGCTTATTGCCCCAGCCTTCTTCAAGAGAAATGTGGGTTGCTTATGAATTTAGAGGAAATAGAAGTAGCCTTAGAAGCAGACAACTCAAGAGTAAATTCATAAAACCGCGGAGCTCTCTTGAAAGTTGTCTAGTTGCTCAGTTATACGAGGAGTATTCTGAAATTGAAGAATATACGTACTCCAAGCATCCGCATGAAAAACCAGCTTTAAGGCCATTTGTTGTGACTGATGGAAGCAGAATAATTAACAGAAGGTATCATGAATCCTTCATGACTGGAGAGGACAGTCGTGAGGCACAGAAGGATGTCTATATGCAAGATTGTACGGGTGTACTTGGTGTTCCCAGACTGCCTAATATTGTAACTGCAGAGTTACAAATGAAAGCTAAAGTTAGAACAGGAAAGCAGCAGGTTTTACGGAGAAAATCTTGTGAAATGGACAATCAGTATCACAAAAATGCACAAGGTGATCTTGTTTCGCTTTCATTTTTTGCATATGCACAGCCTTTAACTTTCAATTTCTTCATTTTGCCTCGAGTGAATATTGTGTAATTCTTTTGTTTTGGAAATTGCATTCATAACAGAATTGGTGATTTAAACTTGTTTCATGTGCATTCTCTTTTACCATTGGAGTAAATGGATAATATATATACAGCCTGATAATGAAAATCTATGGATTAAAATAAAACCAGAATCAACTTCGGAGAAAATTAAGGAAAAACATCGGTTTAGGGAAAGGGAAACAGGATTCCTTTATATGAAGTTTCAACTAATTTAGGATAGATAGAATGTATATGATTAATTGTATGGTGTTGCTGACGGTATGGTCATTCCGTCAATGTCAAGTAATTTGTCTGTGCCTATTTTGAACATACATTATTGGCAGAACTTATTTGTTCCTTCTTTGGTGAAAACAAGTGCAATGATCTGTGTCTATAAGTCCATTTGTGGGGTTTAAGCAGTTTTATTTGGTAAAAAAAACAAAACTATTTGCAATAATATTATGGAATTGCTGTAGTTACTTTCTCTCAGGCTGTATGTAATACTGTTTGCAGAAAGACAATTAAAGCAATCAAATTCCTTTTGAAGTATCGAATTTGTTGATGCAGTTAAATAACGTACTTACTGCCATCGTTGCAATTTAATATCTTAGCTTTCTGTCAGTGGCTTCTTTCTGAGCTTTAAAAGCAGCCTCTTTCTGCTCACTTTTCATCACAGGTTCATCGCTTTAAAACAGCCTCTTGTTCTTTTGCTAATTTATGCTTGACGCTCATGGCCCTTACATTCTCTCTTATCAGGATCATTTGGAGGGATGTTTCTTTTTTATCTTGGATTAACGACGGGCATAATTTCTTCTTTCATGGCAAATAAGCGGGAGACGGAAAAGTTGAATAAGTTGTTACAGCAGAGCGAAAATCTAGTTCAGGATCTGCATGAGGAGCTCGAGATGAAAGATTCGTTGACTGTGAAGGAGTTGGCAATGGAGGATTTTGAATCAAAAAATGTGCATAATGCTTCGTACTATGACGATGCTGTACATGCTTCATCTCCTGAACAGAAACTAGACAACTCGTCAAGGGATTCTAGGGAAGAATTATGTGACCAGAAGCCTGAAGAAGAATCCATGAGTCAGATCGAAGCAGAGCTCGAAGCTGAACTCGAGAGGCTGGAGTCGAACATAAATTCATCAAGGCTGGAACAGAAAATATCCAACATGGCTGAGGTATGAATTACCATGCTGCGTGTTTAACTTTACTGAATTATGCCTACAGGTGCTTAGAGATAATAACAATGGATTGTCTTACTGATTTGCTCTTCCAGTTTTGGCTTTAACTTCTTCCTCTCATTTCTGAAGGTTGATTAATAACATAGATAAATGCCTATCACACGTCTCTCAATCAGAAGTTGGCAACAAAATGCTGTTTTTTTAGGGAAAAATATACCGTGCATAGAACCTTTGGGACTGTTGATTCTGCTTGTTGATATCATCATTCATTCCAGTCTTAATGTTGATTTACTAAGAAACAAAGTCCCTTTTTCTCTGAGTGCTCTATAATTGTTCGCTTCCATCTCTTTACAAAATGCCGCTAGTTTTTTCCTTTTTTTTCTTTCAACTTGGTATATTTGGAGTGTTTAAAAAAAACAAAAAAATCCCGTGGGGCTTAGTGTATGTGATAAACATGATCATTAAAATCATGCGTAAACTTCGTTTTCCAAGTGGAGTCTTAAGTTTCAAATGTAAAGCAGTATAAGCTTTATGTTTTTTCTGCGTCATATTCAGTTTGCATGGTCACATGGACAAGTAGATGTGGTTCTCTGATATCTGCATAATTGACTGTAATACAAGTCCAACATCCAAGTAGGTTTTCGATTTATAATTCTGTCCAGATAAGACCTTGCACATCCTCACTTAATACACCACAGTTTATGTGATTTCTACCCAGCTCCTTTAGAAAAACAAGTCAATCTTGAGCTCTACCTAGAAAGGCCTATTAGCACCCGTGAACTCGGAAATTTTTCGCAATCTGCAAACGTGATTACTAGAGTTTCTGTTTTGCATGGCTGCTAAACTTGCATATGACATCACTATACTCGTAGTAATAAGTGCGTGACACATCTATAGTTTCGCTATTATCTGTGTTGCTCGAGTACACTTTGTGAGTGATTTGTAGGTATTGTGTTTAGGATTCAAGGAGTTTGTAGGACAGGTTGGATTAGGCTGATTGCTTATTTGCTTGGTGTGTTATACAAGAGGGGATAGAACCAGTCATGCCTTGTTTAAGGGTGTCTTCATTATATGATTTTTTTAAATCTCTCTTCACACTTTTTTATGTTGAACTGTTTGTTTGACAAACTCTACCGGACCTAATTGCAGCAACACCCAGAGTTTGTATCCGATGTTGTCGTTGGAGAGTTAAAAGCAGACTTGTTTGGTGCAAAAACTGGCATCCAACCTTATGCTGATAGAGATGGAAGTGGCAGTTCGACTCCCCACTCAGCTCGATATCCAGTTGACCCCAGAGAACTGAGCCTTCGGTTACATGAAGTCATCCAGTCCAGACTAGAAGAGCGGATCAATGAACTTGAGGCAGAACTTCGAAATAGCCAAAGAAAAGCCATCGAATACGCAAATGTGCGCCCTAGGGACTATGGAACAAGTAGTCCAGTGGTGAGAGATGAACAACCGTCTGTAGACGAGCCTGTTGTCATCAATTTATCAGGGGAAGCTCTTTCAGCATACAACGAGGCGTACGAGGAGTTTAACAAGTTCTCTGATTCGGATGAGGAAGAACCAACTGACCATCAAACAATGTTTCATGAGCACAACAAGCAAGTCATGCATCCAGTCCAGAATGGCGGGTTAAATAGTTGCGTGTTGCAGTCGACTGATGAGACTCCACAAACGGAGATCAGTTACGGTATGAGAGGAGATCATGATGATGAAGACGAGAACGAAGATAGTGATGATGAGATGGAGAGGCTGTTGATTAGGCAGATTGTGGAGAAAGCAAGGCAAGGCTCTCCTGCTCTTTTGAAAGCTCAGAGATCTTTGTTGTTGAATGATGAATGAAAATGAACATTGAAATCAAACAATACTAATTCATTATATATCCAATAAATTTTGTCGCTGAGGATCACAAACGCTTTTTTTTTTTTTAGATGAAAATGAAACTGAATTATATTGAATAATCAACTGTCCAGAATATCTGGATTGACAAAAGGAAGAACTGAATCACCTACCCAATCACTACGACAGTCATGAGCTATTAGATGTGCTAATTTATTACAAGTGCGACTAACATGAAAAACAGAAAAATCAAATGACGCAGTGATTGCTCGAGTCGAGTCGAATCTCTTCAATAATGATATTTTTTTATTTATTTATTTTTTTTTTGGAAATTTAACTACTCGTCTATATCAACCTACGCGTTTTTCGCAATTGGATTGCACGTGCCTCTGGCTGGCTAGAATTTTCCCTCGTCTTCCTTGTTCCTCAGACAAAACAAACAGCCAGCCGATTTTATGAATTTATTTCTGTGCTCCTCCACCTCTTCATGTTCATACAATTCTTTTCCTCCTTTATCATCAATGTCCAAACAGACCCCATCTCTCTTTAGCGGTATTCTTTTTACAGCTACCCATGTAAAAAAACCCAATACCAAGAACTCATTTTTCCTCCTCACCAAAACTTCTCTTCCCCATACCAGCCGTTACCGCTCTTGCCTTTCTGCTCTTGAAACTCCCGTTAACCCGAAAACAAGGCCCGTGCCACACCGGGCTCCTGATTATCCAGTTGCGGCGGTTCCTATCCAAGAATTCAAATGGTACTCTGAATTGCTTAGAGATTTTGCCAAATGCTTGTCTCTTAGGGAGGGGAGGATGATCCATGGAAGGATTATTAGGACTGGGATTCAACCTGATTTGCATTTATGGGTTTCTTTGATTAACTTTTATGCAAAGTGTGGGGCTTTACAAGTTTGTCGCCATGTGTTTGATAATATGCCGCACAGAGATAATGTGGTGGCTTGGACTGCTTTGATATCTGGTTTTGTGGCTCGAGGTTACGGTGTTGAAAGCGCTGAGTTGTTCTGTGAGATGAGGAGGGAGGGTGTGAGGCCGAACGAGTTCACTCTGGCAACGGTTTTGAAGGCTTGTGCGGTGTCGTCTCGTTTGGAGTTTGGTAAACAGTTGCATGCTGAGGTGGTTAAAGTTGGTGCGCTTTCGGATGTTTACATTGGTTCTGGTTTAGTGGATCTTTACTCCAAGTGCGGGGAAATGGGATATGCTGATGGTGTGTTCTGGATGATGCCGGTGAAAAATGCAGTGTTGTGGAACGCTTTGCTTAATGGTTATGCGCAGATTGGTGATGGAGAGGCTGTGTTGCGTTTGTTTTGTGAAATGTCGGAGCCTGAAATGAAGTTCAGTAATTACACTTTGTCTATTGTGTTAAAGGGTGTTGCTGGGTTCGGCAATCTTAGAACTGGCCAGGCTGTCCATTCGTTGTTGGTCAAGATTGGTGATGAACTTGATGATTTTGTGAGTTGTAGCTTGGTTAATATGTACTCTAAATGTGGACTGGCAAAAGATGCCCTTAAAGTTTTCAAGTGGATTAAAGATCCAGATATAGTAGCTTGGAGTTCAATTATCAGTGTTCTTGATCAGCAGGGGGAAAAGGTAGAAGCAGCCAAGTTATTTCACTTGATGAGGCGTTCTGGCGTCAGACCTAACCAGTATACCTTTGCAAGTCTTGTCAGTGCTGCCACTGATTTGGAGGATCTACAATATGCTCGAAGCATCCATGCATGTGCATACAAACTTGGTTTCGAATCTGATGAATTGGTGAGTAATGCATTGATTGCAATGTACATGAAGTTCAAATACATTCATGATGGGCGTGAGATTTTTCACGAAATGACTAATCATGATTTAGTATCTTGGAATGCTCTTTTATCTGGATTCCATGATGTTGAAAATTCTTATGAAGGAATCAGGATTTTCAGGCAGATGCTTACAGAAGGTTTCAAGCCCAACATGTACACATTTATTAGTATTCTCCGTGCTTGTTCTAGCCTTTTAGATGTTGAATTTGGGAAGCAAGTTCATTGTAATGTAATCAAGAACAACCTTGCATTCAACGGCCATGTTGGAACTGCCTTAATTGACATGTACGCTAAGTGTGTTCGAATGGAAGATGTTGAGATAATTTTTAAAAGGTTAAGTGAGAAAGATATCTTCCACTGGACGATTATGATTTCAGGGTATTCACAATGCAATCAAGAAGAAAAGGCTGCTCATCTCTTCAATGAGATGCGGAGAGAAGGTATCATGCTTAACGAGTTCACTCTTGGTAGCTGTTTGAGGTGTTCTTCTGGGATGGCAAGCCTTCAGCATGGTCAACAATTACATTCCCTGGCCATCAAGGCTGGTCATACCGCGGATCTGTTTATAGCCAGTGCACTAGTTGATATGTATGGGAAATGCGGACATGTTGATGATGCAGAATTATTGTTTAATGGAATTCAATCGGGTGATAATGTTCTATGGAACACAATTATTTGCAGATATTCACAGCATGGACTGGGAGATAAGGCTCTTCAAACATTTGGGGCAATGATAAATCATGGGGTTTTGCCTGACAGAGTTACGTTTATAGGCATCCTTTCAGCATGCAGCCACATGGGATTGGTTGAGGAAGGAAAAAGACATTTTCACTCTATGAGCAAATTATATGGGATTCTTCCTTGTGTTGAGCACTATGCTTGCATGGTAGATATGCTTGGACGTGCTGGAATGTTTGATGAGGTTGAGAGGCTTATCAATCATATGGATGTGACCCCAAATGCTTTGATATGGGAGAATGTCCTTGCGGCATGCCGAGTCCACAGAAATGTGGAATTGGGTGAGAAGGCTGCAGAGAAGCTTTTCTTCATGGAACCACAAAATGATTCGAATTACATATTGTTATCTAATCTATATGCTAGCAAAGGAAGGTGGGTTGATGTTTCAAAAGTTAGGGCTTCTATGTCAAGTAAGGGCATAAAAAAAGAACCTGGCTGCAGTTGGATTGAGGTTGATGCTCAAGTTCATGTCTTCCTATCCCAAGATTCCTCACACCCAAGGCTATCCGATATTTACATTAAGTTGGAAGAGTTGGGAAATAGACTTACAGAAGCGGGCTACGTGCCAGATACAAAGTATGTGCTTCACAATATCAGTGACAAGGAGAAACAAGATAACATTCGCCATCACAGTGAAAGATTAGCTTTGGGTTTAGCTCTTATAAGCAAGGTTAAGAGGGGGAAAATTAGGATCTTCAAAAACCTTCGCATATGTGGGGACTGTCATGAATTTATGAAGCTCACCTCAGGTTTTATAGATCAGGAAATTATAGTCCGTGACGCCAACCGTTTCCACCACTTCCAGCATGGTGTATGTTCTTGTAAAGATTATTGGTAGTTTTGTTCCTGAGGTACTAACGATGCCAGCAATAACTGCTGATCATAAAGGACTTGAACATGTATGTAAACACTAGATATGGACTGAACTGAGGCATGTAATTGCTGGCAAGTGCTGGAAGTTCTACTGTCAAATCATTTTGTGCACTTCCATTACTCATTTTGGTTCTTCTGCAACAGCATTATATGTTGGCATGATCAGCCAAGACCTGCCACAGTTTCTGGGCAAATCATTGTGGCTGGAGGTGCTCATCTAAACTCAATTATGACTTGCAAGTGTGTGACGTGCTTAACATGGGGGTGTTAATAAGTTGGAAAAATTTTGTCTGGATTACTCCCATAAACAGGTACGGCTGTACGGATTATGCTTTGTGTTATATTTTCTTTTAAAGTCAAACCAACTTATCTGGAGCGTCTTGCTATTGTCCTGGTGATTGCATGGAATTCATGTGAGGATTCTGTTAATTCAGCTTGACTGTACAATGAGTATGTGCTTGAGCATTTAGAGATCATCATACTGTGCCTTAAGCTGACTATGATCTGTATTATTTCCCTAAATTCAGAAAAACTTTTTCTTTTCATTTTTTTTCCTGGCAAGTTAACCGTACGTAACTTCTTGTTAGTACTTCTGGTGGTCAAATGGCATTGACATGAAGATAATATCAATTTAACCTTGCAGCTTGACTGTAAAATGAGCGTGTGCTTGAGCATCATACTATACCGTCAGCTGATTTAACCAATTATATTTTAAGGTTGACGGTATAATTGGTATTGGTCTGATTAGTAAAACTGATCAGCTTTTGCATTTTAAGGTTACTAGTTTGGATGGTGGTTTAGAAGTATAATTTGCAATTAACAAATAGAGCCTCCAGAATCATCTATGTCGGCAACGGAGTATGCAAGCATAGGCTATAAATAGGACCTAGTATTGATTGTAACATTAAGTAATTTTAAATATCTATTGTTGAGAGATCAGTAGGAATACCGGGAGACGTATAGCAATTGTGCTAAGTGCTAACGTTAGCATATTAGGTGAGATATAAACCACCTCATGTATCAAATTCTATACATACCTGCAATCTTGTTACAAGAAGTATATTTTAACAGTTTTCTGCTAGCTTAACTGTGATTTATGGGATGACATTGGCCAGTGGGCAGGTAGACTTCAAGGATCATGGTTGATTATTGGTGACTTTAATAATGTGTTGAATGTACCGATCAGAGTGAGAGGTCATCCTGTACGAGCCTATGAGAACATTGATCTAGAAATGATGATTTGTAGGGTGGGATTGGATGAAATTTCTATGACTGGGAACCCCTATACTTCGTCGAATAAGCATAATCATGATGTTATAGTTATACACACTAGTTGCCTCTTGCCAGTTGAAATTTTCAAAGTTTTAATGGCGTTGCGTTTTCGCTTCACGTAATTTATGGAGAACTAGTATTAGAATCAAGAGGTTGGATTCACAGTTCAGTCACTTGAAGCAGTATCGTAGAGAAACTGTTTAGTACTGGTAAGCTTCATGAAGCAGTTCATTTCTGGACAGAATGGAATTCAAAGGTTTAATTCCTGAGAATATTAACTACAATTATCTAATCAAGCGGTTTTGTGCTCATGGTCAATTGGTTAAAAAACTCATCATTCTTAGAAGGGGAAGTCCTCCCCATTCCACAAGATACAATTATGTTATACAGAGTTTTTGCAATGACCGTGATTCAGAAAGTGAATTTAATTTTCACACTATGTTGTGTAGGAGTTAAAACCATGCACAAAAACATGAGATGTTCTTGTTCAGAGCTTGTGTGAAGGTGGAAGAGCAGGAGAAGCTGAAAAGTTGCTTGGATTTATGATCGGTCCTGGTGAAACTTCGACCTGGCAGATGTTCTATGCCATTGATTGACAAGTATCCGGCAGAGAATAATAGCAGCAAGGCATCTGAAATCTTGAAAATGATCCAAGAAAAGGGATGTGAACTGGATTTTGATACGTATTGGTCTGTCATAAGCGACTTGACTAACTCATATAAGAAAGGTGATGGCAAGCCAAATAGCAGTTTCTCTCTGGTCTCCTTCCTGGTTTTGGATTTGACCGGAAGAAGTCATGAGCACTTGGATAGGTACTGGTTACTTTTTCAACTCTAGTTTTTGTTTCATCGAGTTTTGCTTATGTAGTTATGTGTTGTATTTCTTCTTGTGCATGGCTATACCATTTCAAAAACACTTGATAAGGTTTTAACTTATTAGAAGGGTTGAGAACTTGAGATATTCTGGTATGATTCCTTCTTTTTGTTATTACTCAAGATTAACCAGCCTGCTAATGCCTGATGGATTGCGGTGAATGGTTGATATATTATCAGAAAGCACTTAACATGCAGAGATTGTTTGCAATAATTGGCGCCTTTTCAAAGTGCTAAAGTTTAGAGAAAACAAGTAAAAGTGATGAATCCACCAGTTCTGCTAGAAATAAGCTATATGCTTCTGCAAAATGCTCAGACTCTCTTCAAGACAGAACCATGGGGTCTTTGTTAACATCTTGGTAGCACTACCAGGGTCATTATGCTTAGGTACGGGTACATGTAGCTCGTAGTCTTAAGAGTATATATTAGCGCTTTTCAGCCAGTTAGGCCGGTTTAGTTGGTAAAGGTCTAACCACTACGAGATATGATGATTTTGGATTGTCCTGAAAGTAAGGCAGTACTCCTTGATAAGTTCCTAGGTACCCTACTTGACCTTAAAACTCTACACTGTAATAGGCTGGATTTTTAGAGAAAATCCATTAAATGCCAAATCTCACTCTTCTCCTTTGTTTAGCCTCAAAAGCTGGTATATAATAAACTCTACACCAGCAGGTGTTATGGTCCCTCAATTATTCAACTAGGAAATTCAGTACATTATAAACTCTACACCAGCAAGTTTTAAGGTCTCTTAATTGGTACAAGTGGAGCACATTTGGATTGGCCAGCCCTAACATCATGGATTTGGTATAGGCTCTTTTGCATTGCATTGCCTTGACAAGTGTATGATTAATGATATCATACCTCATTAAACCTGGATGATTATTTTTTTTAATCTCCTCAAGAGAAAACAGTAAACTACCGAAACACCCCTGACGCATAGACTGTTCTAATTAAAGGGCTTCCCCCGCGCCATTTCTTGTAGTAATGTAGTATAGCAATATGTTCCTTTGGATTTCTTGTTTTCTTTTTTCTATCTATAAGAGAGCAATCTGTTGTTCGGAATTTGGATTCTTGATTTTCAGCCAGTTTATACAGATATTTGTTTACTGAAGGAGTTTGCAGTTTTCTGGCCTTATGGGTGTTATTGTAATTTGCTAATGAAAATTTTGATAATTTGATTAGTTTTGTCACAGGTTCCAAGAGTAGAGGATAATGCACACATGGTATATTTCTTTTTTTAGCTGGTTTAAGATTTGTTATTTCTGGAAAGCAGTGGAATATCATAATGCAGTGGAGTTGGAAAAGGGTGGTAAGCTGAGAGCAAGTACAGCAGGTATACTTTAAATTAATACATTTTTATCTAGTTAATCATGTAACTAATCTTATAAAGAATATTCAGATTCAATACTTCACCTAATACACATTAATATAATGATACTGCTTCTCTTATAAATTCTCCCATGCATGGTCCCGATTATGCACTACACTTCTAAGCCCTAATCAAAGCATATTCTCCTAGTAACATTCTTAAAGAGCAACTTTTCTCTAAATTTTCAAGGGAAAAAAATGGCAGGGTTTGTGTTTGGCGCGAAGGATTCGAACTCTACTCCAAAAGGGGTGAACCGTGGGTTGGCGGTTTTGGATTTTATCTTGAGAATTGTCGCGATTATCGCAACACTAGCAAGTGCAATTGCTATGGGCACAACGAATGAGTCACTTCCCTTTTTTACTCGATTCATCCGGTTCAGGGCCAAGTATAGTGATCTCCCAACGTTCACGTAAGTTCAACTGTAGTTAGCTCACCATACATATATAAATATTTTCTAGTGCATGCTGTAGAAGATTTGTTTTGATAATGAAAAGGTAACTTTTTTTTTTTTTTTTTTTTTTTTTTATAATGGAATACAATATGTTGAGTCGCCATATTTATGTTTGCAGGTTTTTTGTCGTGGCGAATGCTATTGTAACAGCCTACTTAATTCTGTCTCTGGCCATATCCATCTTCAACATCGTAAAGAGTCACGCGCAGAACAGTCGGGTGGTCCTGCTAATCTTGGACACGGTACCATAAATTTATAAGCTTTATCTTTTCACCACACCTGGTTCTATATGAGAACTTGACACCATATGCTCGTATCATATTTATCAGCTAGCCTAGCATCATAACATCATGGCCAGAAACTTCATACATTCTACTTTAAATTTACGCTTTTATAAAGTGGGTAAATAAAGTTATTGACACTGATAGTGTTTTATATTCGTGAAGGGAGCGATGGCGCTTTTGACTGCTGCAGCATCAGCAGCAGCTGCAATCGTGTACTTGGCACACAAGGGAAATACACGTACAAACTGGTTTCCGATTTGCCAGCAGTTCAACGCTTTCTGTGAGAGAATTTCCGGCTCTTTGATTGGATCATTTGGAGGGGTCATTGTGTTCTTACTCTTGATTCTACTCTCAGCTGTAACACTAACTCGCCGTTGATTCTGGAGAGAAGGATTATTTGTTTGATCTTTTTTATGTTTGGTAAAATTTGTTGGTTTGTGTTGTGAAGAAATGCTTTGATTGTGAGTGTAAATGCAGTGTTATTTCCATGAGTGTTGTAAATGCTTAGATTCCCCACCTTCTTATTAGTTCGAGGTTTTGGAGAGTTGAATTTATATCACCGTAACAGGGACCTCCTCTATTAGTTGGAGCTGTATTTCTATCAATTTGATCCTTTGCTTTCAAAAATTCTAAAAAAGAAAATGTTCTCTTTCTGCCATTTTATTTGTTGGGATCACAGAACAAAAATGCAGAAATATTTAGAGAGTTAATCATGAGACGAACATGTATACTCAGTAGTGAATTATTCTAACTTCGGCTCATGTATCATATACTAAGCTGAGTGTTTGCAACAGCTTCACCATCTTTAAATTATTAAAATAATCCACGAATTGACAAACTAAATTCATGCAGCAGCATGATAATGAAAACTATAACAGAATCTGGTTTTGTGGTTCTTGTTCTAATCTCTTATTACCATTCTGTCTGTCTTAACACTCAAAACCTCTTTCTCCAGTATATATGTAATGTCTTACACATTGCATACCAATACTGATAATTGCAAGTTTGACAAGAATGGCAATTTCCTCTGTTTCTAATACAGCAGAATGATCATCAGGAAAATCAATTTGCTACCCGGTTATGATCAATTCCATCCAACAGACGAAGAGCTCTAACTCACTGCTTATGTCATAAAGTACATGAGACTAGAGCATTTCAGTACTAAAGCTGTAGTTGAACAAGGTTAAACCTTGGGAGTCACGTTCCTCGCAAATTCTTACCTATTGATAAAGACTGCTGACAATTCAGGCTGGAGAAACTATGTACAGACGGTACAGTGTGGAGTCCATTCCTTCAAATCTTTTCTCTACGCTGAAGTAAATAGAAGTCCATATAAATACTCCATCTTTGATATCTGCTGAGCCATCTATATATAGGCCAGAATACTATGAAACCAATGCATGTCTTTGTATTTCTCTGTTCCCATTAAGTTCTGTAATGTGTAGGCCGGGCGTCTCAGAAAGAGTTGCAGGCCTTCACAGTTTGCATCTACTGTTCGACTATTACTAACTTGACTCGATGTGTTTTCTAACCAGAGCAAGTGATCAACAAACACACTGAATTAAGAGAAATCTTTTATCAAATAAATTTCAGGTCATGGATAAAATCATGGCCAAATAGTTTTAAAAAGCATAAACAGAATAAGAAAACACTACAGTAACAAAACTAGACATCTTCTACCCAACCAGCAGACTCACGGTAACAAAAGTTTTTAATGTGACGATAGTTTCTTAGACCTTTGGGTCAATAAATAGTCTATATAATATATGTATTCAAATTATTTTTCGAACCCATACTACTAATTTAGAGGCAAATATAATTTCAGGTAAGCCGAGTGAATCGAGGTAAAACACCGGTACATAGACCTTATTCTTTCAAGTTTATGAATTGCATTTTCGACAGAGAGCAGGTTATAGATGTTTTCAGACATAACTGGATTACTCAGATTCCAGGGCGTCCAATGTGTATATGGTTGGTGGTTGGATGCTGTCTGCAAGATATGGTTACTAGAAATCTAGAATGTGCGTGTCATCCTAGGGAGTAGAGACACTACGCGCTGAACCCCAAGGAATGGTAAAGTGTAACTTACTCGGGTAAAAAGAAACCGAGTTGCCACTGTTTACATAAAGTTACACCCATACTAGCATTCAAGCGTTGCAGTTCCTAATGATTTTTGTATAACCTTTCCAAACTCAGACTCTTACAGATACAGGGTTAATGTCATATTGTTTCATGCACAGCTCTCCTCACATACACAGTATACTGCCCTGTAGCCTGTAGGCTATAGCAACAAACATAGTTCAATGGAGCATACATAGTCCTAGTGTCAAAGTTTATTCATTAGTTGAATGGAATCATTGAATAATCTTCTTAGATTGACCCTTGACTGAAAAAAAAAGAAAAAAGAAAAAACTACCATTTCTCCTTCCAAATTAATTGAACAGCTAATTCATAGTATAGCATCTGTGGAAAAGGATAGAAAAAAGAGACCATGAGCCCATGACTGAGTATAGTAGTAGATCCCACAACTTGACAAGACAAAAAAAGTGAGATGACAAGAGTTCAGGATAAGTAAATGAAAATGAGCACCAAGAAATCATTGCATTGGATGAATGAGCAGGGCACAGTTCTAAATTTTACATGTATCAACGTCCTATGAGTTATTACTGATATGATCTAATGTTTGATTATAGAACTGCATTAGTTACAAATACTAACTATGATGTTCATCTGCACTAACATTTTGTACGGAGTATCCATCTATTACTTAATAGCATGGCACTTGGAGGAAATGATATGATCCGAATCAATGACTCTGGTATACAACACAACCGTGCCCCTTAGCAAAACATGGAGCGATAGGAAAAGATTTTGTTAATTGCATCCTCTTTTCAGGAGATCTCTCGACTCCTTTTTGTCTACTGATATGCTGGTGACCTTGTAGTGTTCTCGAAGAAATTCTACAGTCATGAATGTCAGAGCTGAAGCTGGAATATACCACATGATTCTGGGGATGCTACCTCGGAACATGCCCTTAGCTCCTTCAGCCAACCATATCTTGCAAACGGCATCCAGCCAACCATTATACCTGGAGATATATTATCCCAAACAATTTATCCCGTTCAAGTTTAAAAATCCTCAAGATAAAAATAAATAAATAAATAAATAAAAGACATGATATTTCTTGATATTCAGGGAGGTAAAACATTGTGCATGTAACTAGAACAGGGAAGACTTTGTTTGAAAAAAAACAAGCAATTAGATAGAGTGGAATCAATCAGCCAGGTGAGGCATCTCCTGCTAATTATTTGCAATTCCTCGGACTTCCCCGTACAGAAAATTAATAAAAAGCAGCAAAATTCAGGAAAGATACAACCATGAAACCAACATTTCCTTTGTCTACAATGCCTAACGAGCATTTTAGAGCAAGGAAATTGTAAAATGTTCAGAACTGGAACCATGAATACTGAGCTTGTTCAACAAAATATCCATATTTTTAAATTTTGAGATGAGCAGGGTACCTTGTGGTCACTCCTTGTACTTGTAATCTTGTCTTTACAACATCCAGAGGAGTAGTCAGATATGCACTTAAACCTGAAATATTGAATTACTATTGTAAGGGTACATATAGTCTGAAAATAGTATATGCTGATTGACAATATTTACGATCAGCCATGTAATTCAGAAAACACACATACCGCCAGCTAACCCTCCTAATATAAGCCCCTCGAAAGAACTATTCATGTGGAAATTTGAGTTCGGAAGTAGTCTTTGTTTCCCATATTGAGTCATATTCTTAAAGGCCTCATAGAAAGTAACCTGCAAAGTATAACCAATAATCAGCATCCACAATAACTACCAGCTCCAAAACATAAATAGTAAAACACACAGACACACCAAAAAAGTGTATCACATTGGATGATCATGTATTCTCAAGAAGAGAAGTCCTTCCAAGTAGACATGCACACAGAAATTGCACATGCTAAGACAACTGAGTACATGATTCACTAGAAGTCCATATAGGAGTATAAGATAAGCTAACTATTCATATTAGGCTTGGCATTGGCTGGTCATTAACCTAACCATAACTATTCACAGAAATTGCAGATGCTGTATGCCATCCAAAAGTGTATCACATTGATTCACTAGAAGTCCAAATATAAGATAAACCAACTATTCATATGCTCAAAGTCATGGAAAGGTAGCCAAATGGTTTTGTTTTCATTTACTGAACTAAATACACACAGAAAGTAGAAACACACACAGTTCTTACTCCAGTTGTCAATAAGAAGCAGATGAGGTTGTATAAAGCAGACAATAATCTGATAGAACTAACTGTCAAGGGAAAATAATGATCATATTTTCATGCTAATTGAAACTAAATATATTCCAACTTTTTCCTTATATCCCAAATCAAGATTCTAACTAATCAAATCTATTACTCATGTCAATTAATACAGAGAGAAGTTTCAAAAATGAACATTATAATGTCACGAAAATTCAATAAAAGAACCAATAGTTTGCACTGCCAAGAAAATTTAACAATGACCAAAAAATCCCAATTGTACAATTTCATACCATTAGACCAGCAAATGGCACATCTCTTGCAAGTGTTGACAGATATCTGCAGTGAGAAGCTAAACTCTCAAAATTCAAGACAGAAGAGAGAAAACAATAGTTTGATGCTCTATACATGATTAACATGCAATCTGGAACATTAGATAGGAACATCTACATATTGTTGCCAAACTACTTAAATATACTCCCTCCATCCCAATGATATCATTACATTTGATTTTTGCACTGTTTTTGGGATGGGGGCCTAGTTTTACATGTTTAAATAGTGGAGCACATAATAAATTATTACGGAAATAATAGCCAAAAAAAAAAAGGGGGGGGGGGGGGGGGGAGCATACAGAAATGAGTGGTGTGGAGAATAATTCAAGTATCAGTCTCAATTGCAAAAATATACTGCAACTGAAGAGTTTGAAATGACTGATGTGATATGAACATTGTCAGAAATCCTACTTTCTTATCATTTCCTTTTGTTTTATCTAATGGGGATACGTGGACACAAGAGAGATATAGAGACGTATTAACTAATAAGAGGATCATTCAGTTTATCTTATATATGATCAATAAAGTATGCAGCAAATAAGCAAACTTAAGGCATTTGGTATTATAGTTGTACCCTGCATATAGTCCCTTCACACCCTGTTCCTTCCATATCGAACATCCAGCCTGAAACATTCCAGAATAATAGCCGTACATATACTTCCCATTCTTAGCAGGAGAACCTTCCTTTAGCACAAGAGATTCCCAATACTTCCTGGATCCCTGAACTTGCATACGCTGCTTCATCACTTCACAAGGAACATATATAACTGAGCCAAGTGTATCTCCTATGACAATTTAAAACATCACAGCATAACTTATGAGTTACTCAATGCAAGCCCTCACTAGAAACTTAGAAAGTCGGGCAAGAGCGACCTTCACCAGCATTCAAGTTGGCAGCAGTTAACCATATAATATTACCTATTGCTCCAGCAATGAAATGCGTCCAATAACCACCAAGTTTTGGGTGAGATTCTTCTATCCATTTCTTAGTGGACTCAATTAGTCCAAAATAAGTAGCTCCAGTTGCCAAAGATCCCACCACTCCTGGTGCTACTCCTCTGTAAAAGCCTAACAGAGTCCAGACAGTAATGATCTACTTAATCAAAGCACTTAGAACGTGAATGCAACAACTAGAACAGTAAACAAAAGCACGGAACTATTGAAACCGGAACGAATATGAGTAGCTATGATAAAACAAAGATCATATACCTGTCAAACCATCAGTAGCCCAAACAGCTCGAATCATTTGCATACCACTGCTCCGTTTCTAAAAGCAACAAAAACAGAAATGCTTTCACTAATTCATCAATTATCAGTTCAATTCAATACGACCTAACACAAAATGTATGACACAGACCTTAAATCCATCAAAAATGGCTTGGCTCTGGAGACGAGTCTTAATTGTGTCAATCGGATGCATCATTCCCTCACCGAAAGCGCCAGCAATTCCTCCAAATAGAAACTCTCTCCACACTGCAATTACAAATTGACAAGCATAAAAAACCTTGAGAAATTTCCGAATGAATTTACGAAATGCAAAATGGAGTTTGTGAAATCAGCTTGTTACCGAAGAAATCGTGGTTCCCGAGGCTCCGAAAATGGGGAGGTGCTGAGCGATCATTGGGAGTTGTGCCATTAACAGCCATTAAACCTTGCTTGCTAGGGTTTTTGTTTGCTCTCTGACTGAAACTCCAGGTGAAATTTGAAGAACGCGGGTTTTTAAGCTGAGATTGACCTTTTTAATCGACCCCACATTACTTCTTCCCAACGCAATTAGCTCGCGAAATTCTCACGGAAAAAATCTCAGTTGATATTTACTCAATTACTTGAGTGTTTTTAATCACTTTAAAGTAAATTCTAAAATATTTCAAACTTTGGTTCGTGGCAAATGGCAATTTACAGGGTAACCCAATTTACAGTCATCCTCGAAATTTGTTCACTCGGCTCTAATACTATTTATAATGCATCGATCACTAATGGGTGGTGAAGGTAGCGACCGCTAACCATGACACTTTTAATTATGTATTTATGTATCGCGCTTTGGGTAATATACTATCCCCGTTATAAGTCCTCCCCAACACATTTTGTGTACACACATGTACTGATGTCTGATGTACACACCAAAATGTAGTGATATATACTTGTAGAAAGCTGACAGCTTGAAATCATACTTTAGATTTTTTGACAATGTTAAATATTGGGTTGCCTTAAATATTCAATCGGTCTCATTAATGTATTATTCATCACAGTTAATATTTGCATGAGTTTTTTGGTATAGTAGTATATGTTTAATTAATGAGATATGTTGTTATCGTAATGATTCAAAATTTTGAAAAATTGAAAATGCTATTCATATTAATAATGCGTACCTTTTTTTAAAATCAACACACATCAAACATGAAGATTGAAGAAGACACATAAAACAATATCGTAATCCATACAAATCCTTCACTGGAACCAACGGGGACTGCACTGCACTCATAAATCTTGCAAAACGCCTTAACTCTGAGCGCAACAACACCATACAGTTGAAGCAATAGGTAGAAACTTGCACAGTTCCATGACCTATAGACATGTCTCTTCACGAACCTCAGTGCTTTAACCATAATCATGTTACTATACCGTTCCTTCACTTTCTCAACCTCTTTTTCTATGCCATAACTCACTCTTTCTCCTTTCTCGGTCGACTTCCTAATGCCATTAAAGATACAAGTGATATCCTCATCTGGTAACTCACCTTCACTGATTCCCTTATTTCTCAAAATCTCAACATCTTTCGTAGTGTCAACTATCCCATCAAATGTTGGTTCATCAAACTGCACCTAAAATTAAATGAATGGTTGATAAAGTGTACTCAATTTTCATACTAATATTAACACAGGATCAAATTAAGGGTTTATACACCTCATGAATTACCCTTTGAGACAAATAGAATAAAAATATTTTCTTGGTCATTGCCTCAAACCCCAAGGAAATCAGTCGATTTAACTTGACTTGATTAATTCATAGTCTATTACTTGCGTTCGGGGGGTTAAATGCGCAATTGAAGGATATCAAGTATCACCCGCGGTTATAGTTTTTTAAAAAATCTCTTTATTCCCAAATTTATCAAAAAGCTTTTAAAGCTCCAGGCTCAGATCGTCACCCAAGTTCGTGGTTTAGTGCACTTTAAAGCTTAATATTAACTCGCGAGTTAAGCTCTAGACTCGATCAGAACAAATCCGATCACATTGAGTTTCGATTCTTGCGAATATTATCTGACCTAGGTTTACAACTTCACCAGATAGAAATAAGACACTTCCTCCCTTGACACACACAAACCCTGAACAAATTTTCGTCGATCTACTACAACTCAGATCAACAATGGCGATGATGGCTCTCAGGCGTGAGGGGAGGCGGATTGCCGCCCCTCTCCTTTCCCCTCACCCGGTCAACCCTCTCCGTTCCGTACTACCAGAGTTCGATCTCTCTCCCTTTTCTCTCCGATTATATCTGATTGTATGCTGGAGATAAATAACATGTTTACTGTTTTCCATAGATTTATAAATTTAATTGTTGATTGCCGTGTTATGAGATATGCGGATCGAAAAGAGTTTACTGTTTGAAATGTACAAATCTGAGTTTTAATATTTATTGATGGCTGATTTTGGGGCTGCTATGACATTAGGTTAATTGAGAATTGAGTCCAATCGTACATCGTCTAAGTTCTGTTTGAGTACAGGTCTTGGTAATGTTCTATGCAATTTGTGGGGACATTAATCAAATAGAGCTCGAAATGTATGTAAAAGGCAGAGCATTAGGAGAAAATATGTGAACCTTTTACTAATTCATCTCTAAGTTTGTTAACTTATGATGGCAGGGAGCAGGCCGTGTTGGGGGTTCGGTCTATCTCAACTCAAATTGGTATTATGTCTTACTTTTTTGTTATAGATTCTATAATCCTAGCCTAAGTAGTGCATTTTGTCATTCTAGAAATTTAATGCTTATGATACAAATTTGCAGTCCGAAACCGTATGAAGAGTGTTAGGAATATCCAGAAAATCACGAAGGCTATGAAGATGGTTGCAGCCTCAAAGCTCCGAGCTATACAGACTAAAGCCGAGAATTCACGTGGCTTGTGGCAGCCGTTTACTGCTCTTCTTGGTGACATGCCAAGTAAGTTCTAAATTCAGTGTTGACTCAATAATTTTCCAATCACTTCCGTACTTTATGTGTGACTTCCATTTCAATCCTAACTGTTTCCTCTTATATGCTTTTCACTGTCGTCCTCCATTTTCTTTCTCAGCTGTTTTCATTGCTTTCTTATGATTCTGTATTCACTTAGTGTCTAGAGACCGAAACAAGATGACCAAATGTTTAGTCAGTCATGCTGGCCAGTTCCAAATCACCCTGTGAATGGTGTACTAAGATGAAGTGTTTTCGATAGGGTTGAATTTGATTGACTTTATGTTTAGTCATATCTGCTTGTGATTACCCTCTTACAGTTATCCTTTTTCCTACATGTACTAAGAGATTAGAGGAAAGCAATTGCAATTAGTGTCACAGTTGACAGTTCATTTTTATCGTTGACTGTTCAATTTCACTGTGGAACCAATGATGGTGTGTGGAAGGGAAGGGACAATGCCTAGAAGTCTAGAACTTACAGAACATATAATAGGCTCTGTGGAGAGTTAATTTGAATTGTTGATTGTTGCTCTAATTCACAGTTTATCCAATGACCGTATAGAATGGAATGGGCTGCACCAGGAACTTTTAGCACATACGATAGACACTGTGGTGAGTTGGAGAAATAAAGTAAAGTACAAAATTGAAAGAAGTTTTGGTTAATCAAGAGTGGCAATGGCCTGTGAAGCCTTATGTTTTAGGCCCAACAATCGAACTATTTGAAATGGATTGTGATTATGTGAATTTAATAATTTAGAAATACATTCCTTGATCTCAGTATTGTTCATTACAAAAGTCTTATCAGCAAGAATTTTGAAGTCGAGCGTTTCGTGTATGTGGTAATGAGGCATTGTACCAACCTCGAGGGCTTTGTCTAAAGCATATGCTTCCCTGGATTCTATAAACTCCACAAATATTTATTCATCAAACACCGAGAATATATCCTTTCTACGAATTATCTGGAGTTGCATTAGATTTATCTGAATCAGGATATAACATGTTGGACCTTTAATTACCTCCTGTCTGGGCAGATGTAATCGGCTTTCAAATCTATGAATATGCTATATATTCCTGTCATTCTAAATGTTGCAGAAAGAGAATTGAATAGCTTTTATTGACTGTAAGGCACATTAAAAGGAAAACCAAAACGCTGCTTTAGATAACTTTCGGTATTGGTTATTATTTGATAGGTTTGGTTGCTATGTTGAGAATACCTGGTTATTTTGTTCACTATTTTCTTTCATTTAGTAGTAATTTTGGTAAGCATCGTGCGTTTGAAAGTCTATGCAGTTGTTTGGTCATTCTCCATCAGTAATAAGCAGCAGATAGGACCGATTCCTCTGAATGCTTTGTGATGCTGAAATATGAGCCCCAAAATATGTAGTAGTTTTGGTGGGGATGAGGCTTATGAGTTTGGTTTTTATGTACGCCTGCATATTTTTTTAGCATAAGCTTGCATCTCTGTTTGGTGGAAGATTTGTTTTCCTTCTGATGCATCGTATTGCTCACTTGCCAATAAGTGTTCGTTGCCGATATAGATCAATAAAGAGTTAATGTATCCTCCTGTAGTTTCTTCTAGAGGTTCTACTTCTGGCCTGTTAACATGGCTCTGGATATTGTTTCCTGTATTCTGCTTCTCCTTTATGGAGGTTTTGTCATTGACAGTTATTCTTTTTTTCTTATCTCCATTTTGCTAATCTACGCTCTTGTTCCAATTATCAGGTGTCGATGTCAAGAAGAATGTCATTGTCACTATCTCTTCAGATAAAGGTCTTTGCGGTGGAATCAATTCAACCTCTGTGAAGATAAGCCGAGCCCTCCATAAGCTGAATTCAGGTGCATACTATTTTGCCAATCCCCTTGTTCGGTTGTTCCCATCCCATGTGTGTTGTGTGTTTGTGTTCTTGTTGATCCTCTTATTCTTAAGCGTTTCATTAACTTTGACAGGTCCTGAAAAGGAGTGCAAGTACGTCGTTGTAGGAGAAAAGGCAAAGGCGCAGCTCATCCGTGACTCAAAGAAAAACATTGAACTCTCAGTAACAGAGCTGCAGAAAAATCCTTTGAACTACACTCAGGTTGTTTTTCAGACCAGGTCTATTTCCTATGTTTTACTGAAACTCTGGTGTCGCGTAGCCCAGAGTTTACTGCTAGGTGTCTGATAGCCGTGCACTAGTGAATACTGAAATCCTAATGAAAAGTTATTTGTGCTTGCATATCTATATTATTGCCATCTCGCTTTCCAGGTACTTTCTCATATTTGATTCTGGAGTCCTATTGTTTCATGTTAGGTTGCAGTGCTTGCGGATGATATCTTGAAGAATGTGGAATTTGACGCTTTAAGGATCGTGTACAACAAATTCCAATCTGTTGTAGCATTTCTTCCAACCACATCAACTGTGTTGTCTCCAGAGGTCATTGACTGCATCTCTCTGATGGATATTTTGTTCGTTTAGTGCTATAAATGAGAATCCTAATTTGATGGTTTGCTGCTATAGATTGTTGAGAGAGAATCTGAAGCTGGGGGTAAACTTGGAGAACTAGATTCCTACGAAATTGAAGGTGGCGAATCAAAGTCAGAGATACTCCAGAATCTTTCCGAGTTCCAGTTTTCTTGTGTAGGTTTTACATTACATCCTGATTCAGTCTTATGTTCGTTGGTCTATATCTCTGTGTGCAGTTAAGGATAACGGTTTGTGGGTAGCACTTTGTTATGCCTGGGAAAAAAAGTGAATATCAACCCCTTATTTGACAATTATCCATGTTTTTATCAGGTAATGTTCAATGCTATGTTGGAAAATGCCTGTAGTGAGCAGGGTGCTAGAATGTCTGCCATGGACAGCTCCAGCAGAAATGCAGGAGACATGCTTGACCGCCTCACTATCTTTTATAACAGGTATGCAATTCTCATTTTTGACATCCGAAAAGGCTGAAATGTGTTGGGGGTCATAGTGTTATTCTGCCCTCATTTACTTGTTCGTTCTCCTGCTTGCAGCAATTTGATCCTCGCATGTCCTAACCCTATTCTGATTGTTTTTTGTTATTACCAGAACCCGTCAAGCATCCATCACTACTGAACTGATAGAGATTATATCTGGAGCATCAGCATTGGAGGGTTGATCAACATAGCAACTTCTCCTTGTGTTTTGGATGTTGACGAAATAAAATTATTGTGAAGGATTTTTGTACTTTTTGGGTCATTTTACTTTGATTTTGGTTCACTGACCAAATAATCTCCCCTGCTTGGTTTCATGGGATAGAGCATATTGTTATGAGAAATTCGTGTGTTTTTTACCTTTAAGGCGGTGCCCTACCCAAATCTATACTTTAATTGAAATTAAGATTTAAATTTGTACCTGCATTCTCTTAGTTCCACCTGTATGAAATGGTTGACAAATTAAGGACATGTACATTTAGACCAGTTTTGATGGGTGTGGGAGGGATGGAGTTCGTAGTCTCCCCAAAACACTGTTAGTCTTCCAACTATACTTTTCATAATTTGCCATGTGGCCTGAGATAAGGAGAAGGCTTAAAATATTTTTCCCAAAATAAACTATGTTGATTTTCATGATTTTTGTCCATATTTAAGCAAAACTTTGACATGTACAAAAACTGGTGCTAATGTTCTAAAAACAAGATGCGGTCACAAATCAGTGAAATCAGAATCTGTCAAGATATCCGATGCTATCCTGTCAAAAATTAAATTAAATGTCAAAGACCAGCTGGTTGCGCTATAATCGACCATATATGGTCACCAAATAATAATTTTCATTTGTCTTCCCTAAAGTGATGGGCAACGACCAAGTCTTCATTTTGTTACCGATAATTGTAAGACTTGAGTTGCAAGGCCTATAATAATTTGTCCATAAGTAGACGACCAAGACTATAAATATTACTTGCATATATACTACCTTTCACTCTCACAAATTCACAAACACTAATTAATTGCGGTGTTGGACGACGAGGTGTTAGGTTATGTTATTTTCGTTTAAAATAATTAATTGAATTTATCAGAATTTAACTTGTCAGAATTTAATGTATTTGTAATATAAAAAAAAAATTCAATAAATTTGAACTCAATCGAACTTATTTGTAGTGAAAAAAACAAGTGAGCAAATTTGAATTAACTTGAACTAAATTAATTTGTTTAAAAAAAGTGTCTTATAGTTACGAGTAAGTATATAGATAGGTAGTAGTACTTTTCTAACATTATAAAATGCCAGATTCAACTACCACGCGGTCAGACCTCAAAATTCGATAAGCTAGTTTGAATATAAATGGTATAAAACACTAAAATCTAACCATTTCACCATTTCTCTTTCTGCAATCTCTCTCTAAAATCAGATCTCAGGTATGAAAATCTCAACCACCCATGCGACCAAATCTCAGATATGAAAAAGGAAAAAGAAAAAAAGGGAGGGGGGAAAAGATAAAAGTTAAAACTAAGAAAGGAAAATGATGGTAGAATCGACTCCAAATTTTGGAACTTGGCCCACCACCATTGAAAGTGGTTGAAACACTGCTAGGTGTTTGAATATAATGAGATTCTAGGAGAGTTCCACCAATTTGGTGTAACACTGATGAAGATGGTATTAGAATTTTCCTCAATTGAAACTTCTATATATTTTTGTAAATATTTATTTTCATTTTTATTTTATTTATTTATTTGTCCGTCTTAGCAACGTACTCATCATTTTTTCCCCACAAGCGATGGTGATGTTTTTCTATGAGATTGCGGGTCTCTTTTTAGTTCATATGTGGTGCACAATTGATTGGAATGTAGGTAGTCATTATGATCGATTCAATAGAAATAAAGGAACCGTGTGTGTATTTCTTTGGGATTCCCAGGAGAAACCGTCACATACTTCGTCGTCTCCTTAGACCATTTCCAACAGTAGCTAACTCAAACGAGTCTCATTATAAAGGTTTTTCAGTTTGAATACTTAACTTTTCTTTTTGCAATATTGATCAACTCACAATCAATAGTTATTCATTATTTATCATTTTTCCATTTAAATTATACGAAATTGATCACTTTCGCATAATTTGTTGACAAAATCCTATATGGATAGGAACAATGGAAAGCTTCATCTAGGCGACGAGGCAATTAGTCATCCCATCTTTTAATAAAAATAAGGGAAAATTACATGCACACCCCCTCCTACGAGTCCTCTTCACGAATGTTTCTCTCTAATGAAAATAGTTACATCCAGCCGCTAAACAAGCTGTTTCAGTTGACCAACCAAACACGCCCTTACTCCTTATTTGCAATGTAATCCTTTTTATTTTTTAATTCTTTTTTTTTTCTTGCTCTGCATCTTCCGTTCTTGTTTAGAGCTAGCGGATTCCGGTGATGACCGGAATCCGGTACCTAGTAACTCTGATCGGAGCTCTAAAACAGTTGCTGCTCCAAATCTAGAGATGCAACAACAACTCCAGATCTGGAGCTGCAACAGCAGCTACAACTCCGATTTGGAGTTGTGCAACAGCTCCAGAGATCACAACTCCGAATCGGAGCTATTACCGGCTACCGGATTTCGATTTATTTGATGATGAAGAAGAAGTAAAAAAAATTAATAATAAAATAATGGGACTTATATTGAATTTAAATTTTATTGGGGTTTTGTTTTGCAAATTTATTCGGGAGCAATTTAGGTATGTGGGTTTATTTCATATATTAATTAGTGTTATTTTAGTAAAATTTAAAATATTTGAGTCAAATGTGTAACAAACATATATTGGTGAATTTAAAATCTGATAATTGTTCAAGGGAAAAATGTACTTTCCAAGTTTTAATTCGATATAAATCAAATTCGTGAGATTATTTGTAATTAAATGTTCATAAAAGTGGAATTTATGTAATTCTTTGGCTAAGAGAAATAAACATTTATAAGAATTTATAAGAAGGGGGCTAAATGTAATTTTCCCTGAAATGAATTAAACCCAAAAGGGGGAAATGGTTAGGATTAGGGTTTGTTCATGGAAGAATTATTATATTTGGTGAATAAGACCCTTTTTTACTGATTAAATGATCTTAAATAACAATTCAGAACATCCGTTTTTGTAAATATAAAAATTCGTTGGACCAAATCGAATAGAACTCCGAGTTATAGAATAAAAATGCAATTTCTCCGAACTATCAATGGAACCGGCCGGTGGATTTCACGGTTCTATAAACTATCGGTTCCGAAACTGTGGAACCACTCTGGTCCTGTTAGTTCTTCAGTTCCATAAGCAATCGATGGAACCATAAGAAGAACCACCATGCTGCCCAAGACGGTTACGGTTCCAGAACCATGAACCGGCAGTCCAGTTCTAGAATCGAAACCGTCATTACGGTTAGATTCACGATTCTCAGTTCCTTTTGATCGGGTCTACGACTACGACTAAGATAACAAAACCTTACAATAATGGTACAAGTCTATGAGTGAGAGGGTCATCAATCAGCCAAGAACATTATTAGAAGAAAGACTTTTAATATCAACCAGTACCTCTATACCTGCCTAACCTTATATGTCAAAAGTTCAAGAGCAAGACTACATACAAATTAAACATGTCATGAAAATATAAATTCATGAGCAGCAGCTGATAAATATATCACACAACTAGCTAGCAATCAGATAGCCTCAGTTTCTTTTATATATCATGGGTGTTCATTACCATGTGGTGATGAAAAATCCAGGACATGAACTGAAATGCCTAACCATTCTTTTCTTTCTGAATCTGATCATGGTCATACCTGCTGTAACTTCTTTTTCCTTCAATTTCACTTCCTTTTCACTCAACAATACCGAGATTATATACGAGGGAGCGGCTCAACCAGCCATCAACTTTATCCAGCTCACGTCAGGCAATCCCCAGACTGTAGGCCGTGCAATATATGCCCAGCCCCTACATCTTTGGGATAGAGAGTCGGGAAATCTCACAGATTTTACGACACACTTTTCATTTGTTGTTGATTCTTCCAACATGACAATCCCTGGCGATGGCTTTACCTTCTTGCTGGTAGCACAAGGCTCAGTCTTTCCTAATCGGGCAGTAGGTGAAAGCTTAGGCACGGGGTTGTTCTGGAACTCCTCAGATATTCGTTTGGTTGCTGTAGAGTTTGATATATTCCCAAATTTTAATCTAGATCCACCTTACGAGCATGTTGGTATTGACGTTAACGTTTTAACTTCAGTCACTAGTACAAGATGGTTGAATGGTGACGGCATTCTGGAAGGTAGGCCACAAGAAGCTTGGATCAGTTATGATTCCCAGTCAAGAAATATGAATGTGAGCTTCACTGGTTTTACAAACGGTTCTAGGACCACACAGAGTCTGTCCCACATGGTTGATCTCAGGAACTACTTACCGGAATTCATTAGTTTCGGCTTCTCGGCTTCAACAGGAGCCGGTAATGGAGTCATACAGAACATTAACTCCTGGAGTTTTAGCTCTACTCTTCAAGTAAATGTGAACCAAACAAATCCCGGGAGACCAAATGGCAGTGCCAGTTGCGATTGTACTTGCAATAATACAGCCATGGTGATAGGGTTAGCAGCTGGAGGTCCTCTTGTGGCATTGTCACTAGGTTTACTTACATTTATTTTGTGGTTGCAGACAAAAAGATCGAGAAGCGAAGCTGATAACATAGGTGGTGAATTTGAAAACAGCAGCATATCTAAGAAGTTTGCGTATAATGAACTGAAGGAAGCAACAAGTAATTTTGCGGAGCAGCATAAGCTTGGGGAGGGAGGATTTGGCAGTGTCTACAAAGGATTCCTGAAAGCAAGCAAATCGTATGTTGCTGTGAAGAGAATTTCTAGTGATTCTAAGCAAGGAATGAAAGAATTTTTGTCAGAACTGAACACTATAAGCACATTGCGGCATAGAAATTTGGTACAGCTACTTGGTTGGTGCTACGAAAAGAAAGAACTGCTCCTTGTCTACGAATTCATGCCTAACGGGAGCTTGGATTTCCATCTTTTTAAAGGAAAAAGTTTGTTAGACTGGGCGACGAGGGTGAGTATTGTGAAGGGATTGGCTTCTGCATTGCTGTATTTACATGAAGAATGGGACCAATACGTGGTGCACAGAGATATTAAGGCGAGTAATATCATGTTGGATACAAATTTCAACGCAAAGCTGGGGGACTTTGGACTTGCTAAGCTAGTTGATCATCAAATAAAAAGTCAAACAACTCTTCCGGCAGGGACTTGGGGATACATGGCTCCGGAGTACATGATCAACTCGAGGGCAAGCAAGGAGACAGATATGTTCAGCTTTGGCGTAGTGATACTGGAAATAGCTAGTGGGCAAAAGTCTAGACACATCAAACCTGATGGCCATGTACATGATTTGGCCGAACAGGTATGGAGCTTCTATCGCCTGGAGAAGGTCCTTGATGCTGCTGATCCTCAACTCAACTCTGATTTCAACTCTCAAGAAATGGAGCAGCTATTGTGTGTAGGTCTCTGGTGTGCCCACCCGGATAGAAACTTAAGACCTTCGATCTGGGAAGCCATCCGTGTGCTCAAGTTTGAAGCTCAGGTGCCTGTTCTCCCGGTACCAGTAGATCTGATTTCGTCACCATACCAGAGTGATGTTTCCGTAACTAATTAGGAGAATGAATTATCATTATGTTTAGAAGCATGCAGCACCATGCTCTGCACTTGTGTGAAGTATTATGTATTCCTTCTGTACTTTGTTCTTGTATTTGTGTCATCATGTATTCATGTTCTTGTAGTAGGTTTTGGTTTGTAATTAAACTTCAATTTCCTTTTTTCTTTACACTCTTACCCTCTGAATGTGCTACTAGTATAATGCTTTTCATTTCTTTCCCAATAAAGTCAGCTGAAGAATATTAAATTGAAGAACAAATCAACAAATTCAGCTCATGTGACTGCAATATTTCCCTGACATGGATTTCCACAGACCTTTTCCTTCAATTGGATTGGAGATAAAACAGTCGATTTGGGGATTATTTTTTTCAATCAGTTTAGGGTTTATGTGGATTTTTTTTTTTTTTATACACACCAAAATTATATTCATACTAGAGGAATTACGGCTGGATGGTCTTCCCCGCTAACCGAAAGACGAGGATGCCTATTGTACATAATCATAATTAATTTCTCTTCCCTTGGTATTTGTACAGTATCAACACATATTAGCAAAATTCTTATGAATACAACAAAAATTATCACAACCAAGAATCCTTTCACAAAACTCCAATACCAATAACTAGGAAGCTCGGTCATATCAGCACCAAAATAAGAGTCGTCAAACAAACATTGCGCCTTAAAATGGAACGTCCATGTACCCAAGGTCCCAAGCTAACGATCACAACATTAAACATAAGATATGAAATATGTGGAGGCACAAAGTCGGCTTAAAGCCTATATTCACAAATCCACATATTATACTATAACCAAAACATAATTTAATGTGAAGACTAGCTAGCTGCCGTAGGCCCCTATAACCAAAACCATATTTCTTAAGAGTTTGCGATAGACTTACTATCACATATTTATGATAGTAAAGATTCTACTAGCAGGAAAATCCGCCAAGAGAGTTACCAACGAAATTAATATACTCGTAGCAATACGATGAAGAAAATATATTATTTGGAGATGAGTAAGTCATATAAAAATCATGATTATACAATACATAATATATTACCGATGAAAAAATTGCAAAGGAGAGTATGTTTTAATATATTTTTCCGAAAGGGCAAATAGATATATATACACATAAATGAACACAACACAACTCAACGGCAGCTGTTATATATACACACACACACACACACACACACACACACACATAAATGAACAAAACTCAACGGCAGAATAAACTGGTACATCTGCAAGGGCAAATAGATATTTATACATAAATGAACACAACTCAGCGGTAGAATAGACTGCTACATATATAATGTACTGTATACGATACTATTGTATGATTCTTGATTGAAGAAAATTGGTGATTTGATTAACCTCATATTCAGTCCAGCGAAGGATATCATTGACTAGTGTAATCTCATTATGCCAAACTAGGCGGGCATAGCTCTCTGGAGCCACTATGATATGCAATCTTTATGGAACCCGTGCGAACAAGCTTGGAACTCAGTTCCATTATCAGCTCCAGAATCAATACTTGTAATTAGTTGATCCAAACATATTGGACATACATCATCTTCTTCTGGTTCCCTCCTCGCCTTTTCCTAGGAGGCTCCTGCCCCTGATCCTCATTCTTCCTTATCATATAACTTTCCTTGATACGAAGGAAAAACTTCACGTTGATGTCCAAAATATTGTTTCCAGGGGAGACAACCTGAACCATGTTCCCTGATTCGCACATGATACGTGTGATAGTCAATCACCGATATTAATATGGGATAGGCCAAATTTCAATATTGTCAATAGCCAAGAATGTATTTGCCTAGGGGATACCAGTGCTGTTCCTAGTGCCATGTAGACCGATCTGTAGGATACATGTATGCTTTTCTCGTATAGGAGTTCCAGGTTTCGTTCGTTGTATTTGGTGAACACATTGAGTTGAGTTTTGAAGGTGAGGTGGTGTTTGATGAACTGTACTCTTGTCCCGGTGATGCCTTATCCGCCATGTTAGTTCGGCTCCTGAGAACCCTCACCAATCTTTTCGATAAACGAGCCAATTTTGGTGTGGGATAGAGAGTGAAATGAAAGTTGCTCTAAGTTTGAGCTAGGCAGTAGTGACCTCGCCCATTGAGGTTAAATGAAAGTTGCTCTAAGTTTGAGCTAGCCAGTTGCGATAGAGAGTGCGAGAAGGGAAGGGAATGCCCGAATAGGTATGTAAAAGGTAAAAAAAAATCTCAGCCATATATAAGATATGTAGCTTAATTGTTACAATAGAATTTATATGTATACAGTATGTTCTTTTAAAATTATCTTCAATAGAATTATTATCGTACCGCTCCAAAAATTCAATTAAAATATATGAAATATAGAGTGCACAAAGTCACCTAAAGTTCATAGATTAATTTAAAAGGTAACGTATATCTATTATCAAGTCCCCTTAGAAACGTCTATTCACGAAATTCACATATTATATAAAACTATAATGCATATCTATTTGAATCGTAATTTGTTTTTCACCTTTGATTGTGGTCTGAATAAGTATCCTAGTTTAATAATTTACCCCATTTTTTCAATAATGAAAAATGTAAACATACATAAATTAAGAATAAAAAGAGACATCGCATTGATTCGACCTTTTAAAATATTTAAAAAGACCACATTTCTTAAGAGTTTGCGATAGATTTACTATTGCATATATCCTATTGCATATTTGCGATAGTAAAGACTCTACTCATGGGAAAATCCAATAGGAGAGTTACCAACGAAATTAATATACCCCTAGCCAGCACTATATGATGAAGAAAAAGTATTATTTCGAGATTATACAATACATCATATATTCAATACAACTAGTATATATAGTAAACACCCTCAAAACTACAAGACACTGATGATAAAATTGTAGAGAATAATTTTATTTTCTAAAAGGGCAAATAGATATTTATTCATCAATGAACAAAGATCTGCATAAGAGAACTGCTACATATTGTCTACTCCTACTATATGATTCATTGAAGAAAATTATGCTTCCATATGCGTATACATTAGCAGTACATGAATGCATCAGGTTATGGACAAAATATAGGCTAGGATATGGTAAGACAAATTACTTACAGTTCGAAAACTTTTGGATCGATTGCACCATTTAATTGGTTCAATATAAAGACAATCAACTCAGTCAGCCTTACCTCATATTCATTCCAGCGAAGGATAGCATCGACTAGTGTAATCTCATAACGGCAAAATGTGCAACGTCTCGTACCTCTCTGGAGCCACTCTGATATGCAATCTTTTATGGAACCCATGCGAACAAGCTAGGAACTCGGTTCCATTTATCAGCCCCGAAATCAATAATTGTAATCAGTTGATCCAGACATATTGGACATACATCATCTTCTTCCAGCGCCCTTCTAGCGCTTTTCCCAGGAGGCTCCTGCCCCTACTCCTCGTTCTTCGTTATCATATAAGTTTCCTTGATCCGAAGAAACATCGTGTTGTTATCCAGAACATTGTTTCCAGGGGAGACAACCTGAACCATGTTCCCTGCTTCGCAGATGATACGTGTGATAGTCAATCGTCGATATTCATATGGGATAGGCCATCTTTCTATTACCTTGTCAATAGCCAAGAATGTATTGGCCCAGGGCATAACTGTGTCATTCCTTGTGTAGTCCATGGAGATAGATCTGTGGGACACATGTAGGATTTTCTCGTAGAGGAGATCAATATTTCGTTCATTGTACTTGGTGAACACATTGAGTTGAGTTTCGAAGGTGAGGTGGTAGTTGATTTATTCTACTCTTGTCCCGGCGATGCCTGATCCACCATGTTGGTTAGACTCCTGAGAATAACGCTCACCGATCTTTTCGATAAGTGAGCCTATTTCGATTTAGTATATATACCGAGTAGTGACCTCATTGAGTTGAAATGAAAGTTGCGCTAAGTTTGAGCTAGCTAGTTTTGCGATAGAGAGTGCGAGAAGGGATCTAAGGGAATGCCCGAATAGGTATGCAACAAGGTAAAAAATCACAACCTTATATAAGATATGTATCTTAATTATCAAAATAGATTTATATGTATATGATCTATTAAAATTATCTTTAATAGTAGTACTATTACTGTAACTACAAAAATTCAACAAAATATATGAAATATAGAGCGCACCAAGTCACCTTAAAGTTCGTACGTAGATTAATTTAAAATGTAAAGTATATCTATTATCAAGTCACCTTAAAGCGCATATTCACGAAATTCACATATTATTTAAAACTATAATGTATATCATTAAATCGTAGTTTTTTTCGCCTTTGAGTGCGGTTTGAATAAGTAATTAAGTATCCTAGTTTAATAATTTACCCCATTTTTTCAATTATGAAAATGTAAACATACAAAAATTAAGAATATAAAAGACAACATATTGATTCGATTTTTTAAACATTTGAAAAGACCACATTTTTAAGTGTTTGCGATAGATTTACTATCGCATATTTGCGATAGTAAAGACTCTAATGACAGGAAAATCTGCTAGGAGAGTTACCAACGAAATTAATATACCCCTACCAATAGATGTGAAAATAATATTATTTTGATATTATACAATACATCATATATTCAATACAACTAGTATACTTAGTAAACATTCTAATTTACAAGAAAGTGATGATAAAGTTGTACACAAGAAAAAAAAATATTCCGGAAGGGCAAATAGATTTTTATTCATCAACGAATAATGATCATCATAAAACTGAACTGCTACATATTGTATACTACTATTATATGATTCATTGAAGAAAATTGGTGATTTGGTTAACCTCATATTCTGTCCAGCGAAGAATATCATCCACTAGTGTAATCTCATAACGGCAAACTGGACAACACCGCGTACCCCTCTGCAGCCACTCTGATATGAAATCTTTATGGAACCCGTGCATACAAGCTAGGAACTCGTTTCCATTATCAGCTCCAGAATCAGTACTTGTAATCAATTGATCCAGACATATTGGACATACATCATCTTCTTCTAGCGCCCTCCTCGCCCTTTTCTTAGGAGGATCCTGCCCCTGCTCCTCGTTCTTCCTTATCATATAAGTTTCCTTGATCTAAAGGAAAGACTTTACGTTGATATCAAGAACATTGTTTCTAGGGGAGACAACCTGAACCATGCATATTCCCTGATTCGTAGGTGATACATGTGATAGTCAATCGCTAAAATGCATATGGGATAGATCAGCTTTCAATTTCCTTGTCAATAGCCAAGAATGTATTGGCCCTTGGGATAACAATGTCGTTCCTAGTGTAGTCGTCCATGGAGACAGATCTATGAGATACAAGTAGGCTTTTCTCGTAGAGGAGTTCCGGATTTCGTTCATCGTGTTTGGTGAACACATTGAGTTGAGTTTCGAAGGTGAGGTGGTAGTTAATGAATTTGTGCTCTTGTCCCGGTGATGCTTGATCTGCCATGCATGTTGGTTCGACTCTGGAGAACTACGCTCACCGATCTTTTTGATAAACGGGCCTATTACGGTTTGGTATATACCCAGTACTGACCTCTCCCATTGAGTTGAAATGATTGCTCCACTAAGTAAGCTAGCTAGTTGCGATAGAGAGTGGGAGAAGGGAATGCCCGAATAGGCATGTAACAAGGTAAAAAATCACAGTCTTATATAATACTAGAAATTACGTGCACACGCTACGCGTGTGCTACGTATACGCTACTTGTGTGCTATGTATAATGTATAGATATTTAATGTTGAGACATTTAATTTAATGCAATGAAATGAAAATTTAATAATAAATAAATATGTAATTGAACTCAAAAGTGTGGACAAATTGTCTTTCAACATACACAAAAAATAACTAAGTGAATAATTGAAAAATAACTAATTGAGTAATAATACCTAATTGAAAAAAACTATTTGAGTAATAAAATTGAACAGAAACGGTGCCCTATAAATGCAAATAAATACTTTATATAGTCATGTGATGAATATCTTTGAATTGAAAGGTATTAGACGTACGTGAAGTATTCCTCCAATAATTTAAGAACCATCGAATACGTCTGTAGGCTATTGAAACATTCCACCTCGAAATCTGCAATGCAGCTTTCGCATGTAAATTTGTGTTCTTCATCAAGTGTATATACTGTCCTGTGTGTCATTATCTCTTGCCATTTTTTTTCGTCGATGCCTTCTGTTATGTCGGCGCCGCAGTATGGATGATGTTCAAATTTTAAGTGGTCTTCTATCTTAAGGTTGTCTATCCTCAGAGCTAGATTGCCTGCATTTCTTCACATAATTGAGTCCTGAAGGCGTACTTTTCATTTTGTTAATATCTAACGATCCTTGTCGTCTCTGCTTTGGATCCAGTGTCAGTAACTTAAAGACTATTGATGCATACTTGTACTCTGGATGGTTTAATATTTTTCCGGACATTTCTTCAATAAAATATTCGCGCCTATCTAACAACCTCCGGGAATTTTTCTCCTCCGAGGCAAATCCTGTTACATCTAGAGTTGTATTTGACAGCCCTACAGGAAAATCAGCTGGATATGGTTTTGTGTCTTTTACAACCAGGGAGGAAGCAGAATCTGCTATAACCACATTTGACGGAAAGGTAGTTGTTATCTACTTGCATCTACTTTATTAGACCTTTTTTTTTTTTCATTTCTTTTTAAATTGGGTTCCTTCAATTTGCCAAGTGATGATTTCACCATGTAGTTTGAAAAGGCAAAAGATAATTTGGAGTTATTTAGTTATTCTGTAAGATATAATTGCTGTTAGATTCCAACTCATTTGTTCTTCTTCGAGAGTTTAAAAATCAAACTTTGGACTTTGTTCCAGGTAAAATTCTTAGGAGAGACCTGTGGTTTAATGTAGTGTGAAGTGGTTTTCCATAAACATTCAGAAAAAACAGATTTTCGTGCTCTTGTTCCATATGGTGCAGTAAAAATTCTATTCCAATTCAGTAATCACCTGATATTCTTCAATTTTTGTGTTAGTGATTCTAGTGTGAATTGTTGGAGGGTATACTACAATTACTATATTTGTCAAAGGCCTCAAAATACTACAATTATTATATTTATCGAAGGCCTCAACAGGTAGAAACTCAAAAACATTTAGATTCGCACCTTTGTAACAAATTTATAAGAAATAACAATTGACATAGTTGATACAATACATGTAAATAACCTACCTAAGGTACGAGCTATAAAATATTTACTACCTCCGTAACTTAACAAATGAAACACTTTATTTTGTTGACATTTCGAGGGTCAGTTTGACCTCGTATTAATCCCAAATTATACAATAAAAATAATTAATAATTTAATATAATGAACGCTACGCGTGTTATTTCATGCTATATTTTTACGTGTTGTTCATTCTCTTAATAGCGCGTATTATTTGTGTTATATTCTTACATGTTTTTTATTCTTTGACCTAACATTGTTTTCAAACGGTAAATATGACACTCCACATCATAAACTATATTATTTTGTGTATGATTTTTGTCCATTATTTTCGCATTGAATTGTATAAAGAAGGAAAATTCTGAAGAGTACCATCAAATATTTGGGCTAAACTTAATTACTTTAAAACTTGTGCATATAATGACCGGATGATCAAAGAGTAAGCCTTGTAATAATTATAATTTTCTTAAATAATAGTTACTCCGGAAACTTTAAAGAACCCATTTGGTTTTGTTGATTTTTTTTATGTCCGGTTTGACCCCAAATTAATCACAAATCATTGTGAAAAAAATAAGTTTAAAAATTATATTATGAAAGTATACATCTTATATTTTTATAATATAACTTTTAGAATTATTTTTTTTCGTAATGAATTATGATTAATTTGAGGTCAAACCGGACATAAAAAAAGTCAACAAAACCAAATGGGGTTCTTTAAAGTTTCCGGAGGAAGTATAAAAATAACACCTCATTATTATTAGTATATACTCATTAGTATATTTTATTAGTATAAGAGAGTATGCCATAGAAGAGATATTGATATTTGAAGAAAATCTTTTTAACCTGCTGTAAAGACCAATTCATGCTACTAAACTATACTCCGTGATTTTCATTTTTCTTATAGTATGTCCCATAAAATTATACTACCAACTTTTCGAACGGATCAAATTTTCCATATCAGCCAAAGCCATTTTGTTCCTTAAAAATGGAGATATTATAACCCACCACTTTAAAGAACCAGCCTAACTAAATGACTAATCTTCTGTCCACCACATCGAGTTTTCATACACAATTAAGAAAATTAACAATGCAACAAAAACATGATCAGTTCAGAATCTACATGTTGAATGGCACACTTTTTTTTTGAAGAAAATGGTTGCATATTAACCATAAGCAAGGAGCCAAGCTCAAATTAACTTACAAAGAAAACCCAATCACAGCTACACAAAACAAACTGTCTAGCAAATCTCTTAAAACAAAGGGAAAAAAAAATGAAAAGAAGAAAACCAAACAGAACAAGAAAGCGGTTTGCCAGCAGTCTATCCTGGCTCCTCAAATTCGAACAGCAAGGACATATAACCCATGGAATCCATCGCAAATGAGCGGCACAGTTTATGTGCTAACTGGTTCCTTCATGCCGGATGTGATTGATCTTTGAGCTTGTGAACGAGGCTAGTTTCGTCTGAACAAAAGCAAGTATATTGCCAGCAGAGGATAATGTACTGGAGCAGTTCAGAATATCAAGCATTACCTGTAAATTGTCCCCTCTAGAATGACCTGATCATAAGCAAGATGTTGCACAAGTTCAAGGCCCAACTTGACATCAAGCAGTTCAGCAGTGTATACATCATATTGTGCAGACAGTTTCTTCCTATGCCATGCAAGGATTAAACCAGTAGAATCTCTACAGACTGCCGCTACTCCACCCAGCTCACCAGTAAGGGTGCAGCTGCATCCACATTTACCTTAACAAATGCATTCGACGGAGGCTACCAGCTATATCGGGAGTAGTCCCGAAGATATCTTGGAGACCAAGAACATGCAAACGTTGTTGACATGGAGGATATGAGCATAACATATGTGATCTTAGTAATTGATATATAGGTTAGCACTTTCCCAGTCTCATGACATCATGGATGTTTTGGAAGGGATTCGATACTTTTATTCACCGCTTAAGACGTCGATGAATATGTACGAAAAACATTGTTAAAGAATCATGTATAGTCCGTAATAAAGGATGGTACGCATAAACAATTGGCCTACTTATGTACATTAGTAAATGTACCCGATCGGACTTGGCATACCCGGTGAAAAAGTTTGCAATATTTATGATAATTTACCCGGTGAAAAAGTTTGCAATATTTATGATAATTTTGGGTTGAAATCATTGTGTAGCGTTTAGCGTTTGGCTAGGTGTTGAGATACCTATATCACACACTCAAATATGGTCTATTCCATTCACGGTATCTTGTTGTATAGGAGTAATACAATAACACTAACTAGATATTCGAGAGCAAGAACACCAAGTTCATTAGTGGGTACATGTTTACCATTGGTGGAGGTGTGGTGCCTTGTAAGTCGTGCCTTCAAGTAACACTAAATCTACACTTGGAAGAACACGAAGTACAATGGCAAGTCTAGACGCATCTAGCCTAGACATACAAGAACATTTGATAGTTGATCTCAGCTCCATGGGAATTTTCTCGTTCGATTTTGAAAAAAATCAAATGATAACATATCCGCTAACAAAAAGCATACATGGAAGATCAGGCATACTTCTTGTATAGGGGAATGGGGGTAAACCCCGATACTTAAGAATCTTTGTGATGGTAACCCAACCATACTGACTGGAGATCTCAAGAATTTGGTTTGATATGTGGAAATGAAACTAAGCCGTTTAAGGTTCGTGTAATGCTTCAAGAGTGTGTGATACACTTAGAAGTAAGAGCACTACAGATGATGTCACTTCTATAATTTCAAAATCTATTCCCATGTAAGACATTTAAGTACTTTCCTACATAAAAGGTAAGGATGGGTATGAGTTGTTAAACTCTTAATTAATGATTCCCAAACTTGTGTGTCAAGTCCCCCACGGGCAGGTGGCTTTTTTGGGAAGTCACCTATACAAGTGTAAAGACTAGTCGCTTTGACAAAAACACTTTGATAAACCATGAGCTGTCCACGGCCAAAACGGAAATACCATAAGAATCTGAAACGAGTATAGGATTGTGATAGTATGAATTGTCTTTGTTCTGGTATACACAAAAAGCCGATCGGTTCAAGACATCACTATAGAAATTGAACATTTGGTTTTCTCATTTACCAATTCTTCTTTATTTATGCTACTCACTCTAGGTTTGGTCCTACTTTTTACTGCATGGTAAGTATATCCGAAGGTATTACACTAGGGAGGATTCAAAGCTGAAAGCTATCTATTCTGATGCTATCACATCCCCCTCCTCCCCCCACTCAGCGAAGAGGGTATGTGCATCAATCCCCTTTCATCGGGAATTGTTAGAATTTTAGTTAAACAGTTGAACTTTCAAACCATTTGATGACTAGTCATGAAATTTGGTTTCCATATTTATGTTCGGTGAATAGATGTCACTAACGTGTTAATTACTAAAATGGAAGTAGGTAATTAACAAATTCAGTTTGCCGAGTTGAGTACTTGAGTAAGCTTAAATCCAAATCATCATATATTCAGTTTGATCTCTTTAACATTCATCTTATAAGGTTTTATTCTCAATTCTCCTTTAAATTCTTGACACAAGAACTAATATTTCTTAGCCCGAGAATTACCATTTCTTAAAGCGCGAATCAGTTGCTCTCCCACGCTCTGAACGTGAATTCTTGCCTAACGCATACAAAGTCGTCAAGAAAGAAAAAAAAAACACAGGAACTACCCAAGTAGGTCCTACTCCTACACCCGGGTATCGCGAGGCCAGAGCTTAACTGAAGTATCTAACTTCTCTGTTCTTCTTCTTCTCTGGACCTCAATCCAATTCTCAAAGGTATGTCTTTAAACCCTAGCTTTCTCACTTTTCTTATACATGATGATATGGGATTCCAAGTTTATTCAGAAATTGAACATGTTAAGGTTGTAATAGCTTCGGCCTGAAGTTGAATTGTAATTGGGGATGTCGGTTTTATTAATTTTGGCATAATAAGAAGCTGCTGATGAATTGTGCACTTTAACTGTTTGATAAATTGATTCAATCGATTTTATATACTTATGCATCTCATTGCTTAATTGTATGATTATTCAAGATAAATTTGTCTGCGTTTTGAAGTGTATGAGCTGAATTTGCATCCACTTTGGACTACTTTGCTTATATAATCTGCCAGGAGCTTATTTTATGCTTGTTGTTTGTTGCGTTTTCATGTGACTATGTGAGCAGCTTCTTTGAATATAGAGAACATACCAAATAGAATAATCAAGAACTTCTAATCAGTCACCTTATAAACAATTACCAAACAGACTTATTAGAGTGAAACAGCTTTATTTTTGTTGAATAAGGTGGATTGGTGGTATCACTTGATAATTGTGAGTAGTGAGGTTGCAACAACCAGATACTTATTATGGCCAAATCACCTTAGTTTAATCAAATAAGGTGGCGTCAAAGCCATACTTTGTAATGAAATTTTATGCACATGACACAGGTGAAACATATTCAAAACCATTTCTTTCCTTTTGGACTCGACTCTGCAACTACAACTCTTCATCTTTAACAACAGTGTAATTGCTAACCACAAAATTTCGGTCTTCACTCTTCAGCATCTTGCTGCAACTCTCCTTCTCTCTATTGAAGCGTCTCCTCTCAAATACCCGGTACATTTTTAAACCTGAATTTTAGTAATTTTTAATTATTTTTATGTTTTTAGTCTGACATTGTGTGTACTTGAACTTCAATGCATAATGCTGTTTAGAGTTGATCTTCATTTTATTTCGATAGTACAACATAATGAGGAGTTTTGGGTGATTCTTTTTTTTTTTATTTTATCTTTAAATTCTCTGTTAATCTGTTTCTTCTATGAACTGTGAAGACTTTGTTTGTTTGGTTAGTTTAATGATTTGGGGAGGTTGCTACTCATTAATTTGATTTCCTTTTTCAATCCCATTTATGTTCTTTAACTTTTTTCCTTGGTACTCTATCTCTTCCTGTTTCTGTTTGATTTTTCTTTCTTTTGTTTTGATTCTCTATGTTTGCTGTTTGAGAGTTATTTTTGTGCTATTCGGATAGAAAACCAGTTCTAAAGCAGTTGATAGCAAATGGAAGCGACTGGTGTTTAGTTTACTAATTTACTTCTCCAGAGTAAAGTATACAATCACTTCTTCTCTTCAGTTATTACAAGGTGAGAGGTGGTGATAGCAAACACAATGGAAGCCGTCATACCGAAGCTTCCAACATCAGTTCGTACAATTAAACCTAGTTGTGGCCGCATAAACCGCATGTTCCGCACCATACCACTCGCAACCACCTCCCCTACTACTTCCGTTTCTAGAGACTCGCTAATAGGACCTGGTTCACTCGGATACCGTACTCAATTGGATTTCCCGATTCTTCACCAGGTGATTTCAAATTTACTGTTTGAATGGATTTTGGTTATGTTTTATTAAGGTAAATTGAAATGTTTTGAAGGTTTGTATTATTTATTGTAGGAATTGAATAACAAGAAGCTTGTGTATTTGGATAATGCTGCTACCTCACAGAAGCCTGTTTCTGTGTTGGACGCCTTGCGGAATTATTACGAGGGGTATAATTCCAATGTTCACCGTGGGGTTCACTATTTGAGGTAACTTTTTGATGGTTTTGCTCTGTTCTTCTTCTTCTTCTTCTTTTTTTTTTCAACTTGTCCTTGTTATATGCTGTATCATTTTGTTTGATTAGTGCGAGAGCTACGGATGAGTACGAATTTGCAAGGCAGAAGGTGGCGAAGTTTGTGAATGCCTCTGAGTATGCGGAGATTGTTTTTACGAGAAATGCTACTGAGGCGATTAATTTAGTGGCTTATAGTTGGGGGCTAACAAATCTGAAAGAGGGAGATGAGGTATTACACTTGGTCCCTATTTGGTTGCAATTTATTCTGGATTAACTTGTAACTTGGTTAACATAATGTGCTACCATAGTTAGGAGTTAGGACTAGCTCTTATCTTGGCTGTGGTTGCTTGTTTTTGAGTTTGGAGTCTGTCCTCTTTTTGAAAATGTTTGATGTTATATTAGCTGCTGCTGCAGTTAAATAATGCGTACAGGAGCAGTTGATTACATTTTGTTTTTGTTCCACCCCCCCCCCCCCAACACACACAATCCAACTTTTTTGGGAGTTTGTCCTCTTTTAAAAAATGTGGATCTTTTAACCCGTGCATGGTTCCCATGGTTGAGCTGGAAATTCCCTTGACATTAAATTTAGAACAGGCATTGATTTAGTGCAAGCATGGTGGAAGAATAAACAATCAGTCAACCGTAGTAGTAAAGTTATGATAAAATGGTTCTTTTCTGCTAAGTATGATGAAAAAATACTCACAGGAAGAGATAGAAGAGGGGTGCGCTCTTGCAACAGTTTGCAAATTCACCCCCAGCATTCATTCTAATAAGTAGCTCTATGGTGACAAGAAAGAAACATAGTCATGCAGTACCATGTGCCACCTTCATTTGTGTTTTATCTTCTTCATGCATTATGTTATTTACATGTACTCCTGAATAGCCCATTCTAATTTACTGCTATTTGTGGTGTTTGATATACTAGAAGCTTTATTTATATTCATAATCTGCAGATAGTGCTTAGTGTTGCTGAACATCACAGTGCCATTGTTCCTTGGCAATTTGTTGCTCAAAAGACTGGTGCAATTTTGAAGTTTGTAACTCTGAATCAAGAAGAGGTTCCTGATGTAGAGAAGCTAAGGGAAATGCTCTCCCGGAGGACAAAACTTCTTGTTCTTCACCATGTTTCCAATGTGCTAGGTGAGTGTATCTGTTTGATATTCATGGCTCAATAATTTATCAAGAACTCATTTATGCCTCTTGAAAGACTTAACTGTTCTCTGTATAAGACAGTTTTATTTATATTTGGAAATTGATAGTTTACCACCTATGTCATATTCTTGGAGTATAAAAATTTTTATGTAAGGTTCGCGTTTTAGTTTGCTTATTAGAGGTTGTCTTCTGCTGGTTATGTTGAATTTAGTTGGAAAGCTGCCCATGTAAGTATAGAAACAACTTGCATAGTTATATTATATACATTGCTAATAAATAAAGGAGTCTTTAGGGGCTAAGATGTTACAATTTGGGAAACAGATTGCTTCACTCGTATTTATAAGAAGTTGATTACTCTAAGATTTAGACAAGACCAATATGCTAGTTTTAAATGCCAGTCTCGATCCAACCCCCCCCCCCCCCCCCCCCCCCCAAATGTAATTCATTGATAGCATTATTCCATTTGCCACCTGAGCTGTCAATGCTGAAACTGTGATATTGCCTATATCTTTGACTTGAGCATTGCCAATTTTGTTGGCCGACCTTGGTTAAAGTTTCTGCCCAAGTCCTAAAATGGACAGACACCATATAGGAGCTAGATGGTTTCTACTTGGAAACTGACATGATAGGAATATGCAATACGAATTATGTTGCTGTTAATGTAATTGAGTTTGAGTAATTATTCTAATTCTCTCCTTTAAAAGGCCAAATCAACAAAACTATTTTTTTTTCTGAAATTGTTTCTTCTTTCCATGACTGTAGCTTGTGTTCTTCCAATTGGAGAAATTGTGAGTTGGGCACATGATGTTGGCGCCAAAGTGCTTGTTGATGCTTGTCAAAGTGTTCCTCACATGGCAGTTGATGTGAAGGGCCTTGATGCTGATTTCCTGGTTGCTTCTTCTCACAAGGTGGAGTTATTTCCATATTTTCTAATATTAACTGTCTATACACTATTATTTGAAGTAAAAAATTAACATGCTTCAGATGTGTGGGCCTACGGGCATTGGGTTCTTGTATGGAAAAAGTGAGCTCTTGTCTGCCATGCCTCCTTTCTTAGGTGAGTTTGTCCTACAATGGCTCCCTATTCATGTTTCTTTTCTCTAATGTAAAGAGTGTTCAGTTATGTCAAGAAAATTCTATCTAGAAATACACCATCTGTATTCAATATTTTGGTGTAAGAAAGGACAAACCATGTGCATTAATCTCAAAATGACCACTCAAGGACCTTCTTGACATTATTCTCAGGTGGTGGTGAAATGATATCAGATGTATATTTAGATCACTCGACCTATGCTGAACCTCCGTCCAGGTCAGTGGCTCCATACTAATTAGCCTGCACTATCTGTAAATTAATTGAGGGAAGAAGGAGAACATGGATTTCATTTTGTAGTTTAGCGTGTTGTCTAAGATTGTTTCCAGACTCAAGGTGAAGTCTTTCTCTGATGATCACCCAATTTTCATGTTTTTTATTCCAAACGCATGTGAGAGACATGTTTGGTTTCAGCAGATGACAATATTTATAATCTCTTAAACTGGAGTTGATGGGTGATGCTTTATCATAAAATCACTTTTTTTTAGAACACATTACTTTCATTTCATATTTTCCACTCGTTCAATAATAGGAGTTTAGTTGCTCCTTCTGGAAAAGATGCCATATTACATAATGTCTTCTAAAATATATACGTCTGTAGTTCTATGGAGCTCCTCAGATTTATTGAGAGCGCTTCAAGTGTCTCTCGTCCATTCTTTGCGTGAGCTTGGTATACTGTGAGATAACACTATCTGTTGTTAAGCCACTTATCTTAATGCAGCGACATTTGAGTTGCCTTGCTAGCATAAGTTTCTGTGGAATTGTATCGTGTTCCATTATTCATTTAGTTCATTTTGCCTATCAACTGATATAACTCTTAGAGTTTGGGAGGAATACCCTGGGTAGGTGGCTTGCTCGTTATGTAATAAACTATCTAAAACTGATGTATCCTCATAGAGTAGCCATGAACAAGAACTGTATGACTGCATCTTCAAGTTAGTTAAATAAACTGTTTTGCTACCAAAAAAAATATATATATATATATTGAAAATTAAATTATTCTTTTAAATTGTTCCATGGGTTAAGCACCCACATCTGCCTGCTGATTTTGTTCTCGAGTAAATTGCCATTTTGCAGATTTGAGGCTGGCACGCCTGCCATTGGGGAGGCCATTGGGCTAGGAGCTGCCATTGACTATCTATCAGGCATAGGAATGCAAAAGATTCACGATTATGAGGTAAAATTTTCAGTCAGTGAATTAGCATACTTTTTACTTCTCTTGTTTTTTTTTTTGTTTTTTTTGTAATTGTGGGCTAATATATGGTTTGTCGCACTCTTAATATTAGGCATCTTGATTTTCTCTTCTATTTGTTAGCGTACTGCAGGATTAACTTAATGCACGTGTCTGGTGATTGTTTTAGTGTTCACTTTCCGAGGAAACTGTTAATGATCAACATTGATTGATATTCTACTACTGAAGAATATACTGTTGCATTTAGTTCCACATTTATATTCTAGTACTGAAGAATATACTGTTGTATTTCTCTTCGTCGTTCTTAATGTTTTACAGTACCTTTTTTGGATCTTATTTAGGCAGATGTTATATACTCTAGTAGCTGGCCCAAATAGGGAGGCATCCACTTAATTCCTTTAGAAAATTTGAGATATTTTGCAATATTTATTGGGTGAAGTTAACAGTATCAAGTCTGGGGGCTGTGGGTATGTTGGTTAAAATATTCTAGGTCTTCTCTTGTTATACTTTTACTTTCCAGAAAAGTTGTTTTTAGATGATATGATAAAGTTCATTCTGCTTGGGCCAGACCATGTATAACAGTTTAGAATAAAATCAAGTGGAACCTTGTGCCTTCAACACTCATTTTGGCTCCCTTTCTTTTTGAGTTTCCAGACAGAGTTAGCAAACTATCTGTATGATCGCTTGAGCTCAGTCCAGAACGTACGTATCTATGGCCCAGCTCCTTCAAAATCGGTGAGCAGAGCAGCACTTTGTTCATTCAACGTTGAAGGTGTACACCCAACAGATATTGCTACTTTTCTAGACCAGCAGGTAAGAGTTCAACTAGTGTCTTGTGTAAACTCTGCCTTCTATTCAACATTTCTGAATGCCACTCACATTTTCACCATGTTGTTTTTCAGCATAGTGTAGCTATTAGATCGGGTCACCACTGCGCTCAGCCGCTTCATCGCTACTTGGGTATCAATGCAAGTGCACGGGCAAGCCTTCATTTTTACAACACAAAAGAAGACGTTGATGAATTTATCCGGGCTCTCAATGATACAATCAGTTTTTTTGAATCCTTCAAGTGAAGTTCAGAAGCTTAATGCAATAGGAAGATGTAACATATAATGTATTGAGATGATTCTTTGTTTTGGATCTACATAGAGGGAAAAAAAACTCAATTATCACTGGAATAGGATGCATATGGCATGTGTTGTTAATCAAACAGTCAAAGTGTTCAAACTTTTATTTTAATATATATAGTATACTATTTCCTCCCATTTTCCAAATTGTCGTTTCGGGAATTAATAGATACTTACTCCATTTCATTACAAACTTACTCTTTGGTCAACGACTGTCATGTTTGATTCGTATATTACACCTAAATTATATTGATAAAAAAAATTTAAAAACTTATTTAAAATACTACTAACTTATGAACTTTAATTATATAACTTTAAAAAAGAATTGCATCGTACAATTTAGGAGTAATGTGCGGTCAAACACGAAGCCTGTTGACGGAAGAGGAAGTTATTAATGAAATGGAGGAAGTATTATTTTAGCTACCTCTTGGTCAGGTTATTTCTTTACATTTATTTTACATTTATTTTGTTAATTTTTTTTTAGTTTCGTTTGACCTCTAATAATTTCTAAATCTTAAAAAAATATTAGTTAATGAAATTATATAATGAAAGTAGAGATACTATATTTTCATAAATTAATATTTTATGTACATCGTAGGAGTATATGGAGGTCATATGGAACACTAAAAAATTAACAAAAATAAACGTAAATAAATGACCAGTAGTCAGTTTGAATGACCTAATTATCACACATCCAGAGGCATTTCATTCGATGTCCAACGAGTCTTTGTTAATATATATGCATGCTCTTCATGATTTTGATTTTGCCGAATTGTTGGTTGTCTCTACATGTGGGTCGTGGCTTGTTCTTTCCTATTAAGAATTTGTTCTTTCCTATTAAGAATTTATTGAAACTGATAAGTTATTGTGATACTAATTGGGCTAGATAGATGTATGGATACTCGTCATTCTGTTAACAGGTTGGTGCATGTTTCTCTCCTTTCTTAGAAGAGTAAGAAATAAGCTCTAGGTATCGAAATCCTCAACTGAATTTGAGTAAAGTGCTATGTCATCTGCATGTTCTTAAATCAATCGTATTGATCCGTACGTGGCTTGTTGGGAGAACTCGGTATACCGCAACTTTGTCCTACTCCACTACATATTATGATTATGATGACAACACAAGTGATATTGGTACTACAAATTAATGGAATTCTTAATTTAATTTGGCGGAAGTTACCTTGGTGGGTGGGAAATTGCATGATCGCAAGCATTATAGTCTAGATATATGCCAGACAGCCAAGCTAGTAGAGTCTACATGAGAGGGAGGGAGACAGGCACGAAAACCACTGGGATGGATGTGTGTCACAGCTCAGGACTGAGTACCGCTTCAACATTGTTTCTGCCTCTGTGTTCTCCACCCATTCACTCTACTAGTCTACTAGTGTAATTTTAGTCCTAAAAAGAAGAGCACCGCTTTAACATTCAAAAAGGCGGTGCAATTGCAATGTCGACCATTACTAGCTACTACTACTGCTACATGCAACTATTTAAACTCACTCATCCCACCTGCAGTTACTTACCACAACATACCTCCCTATCGCCATGTCTTCTTCTTCTTCTCCCATTTCCAAACTGGGACCCGATTCTCTCGGTCACATTGTTCGTCCCGATTTCCCTATTCTCAACCAGGTAACTAACTTATAACCAACAAATTCACACTTTCCTTTCCGATCATGTATGCATGCAATGCAATGCAAACTTAACCAAAATGTCTTTCTTCTTTTGATCGATTGTTTGTTAACTGCATGCAGCAATTTGAAGGTAAAAAGAAGCTTGTCTTTTTGGATAATGCTTCCACTTCGCAAAAGCCCACTGCTGTGTTGGATGCTATGCGAAACTATTACCAGACTTTCAATTCCACTGTTCACCGTGGTGTTCATTCCTTGAGGTACCTTTTTTTATTTGCATGTTAGTTAAAGATTCTTTTCTATGTAGAATAGTATGCTTTGGTTTGGTTAGTTGAAAATTGGGTACACATTTTTGTTGCTTAATTGGAAGTTTCTCTTTTTTATTTACCATTAGGCCATGAATTTTTTAAGTTGTTTGTTGTTGTGGGTGTGCAGCACCAAGGCGACAGAGGAGTATGAAAAAGTTAGGCAGAAGGTTGCCAAGTTTGTGAATGCCTCCGATGCTAAGGAGATTGTGTTCACCAGAAATGCTACTGAGGCGGTTAACTTGGTTGCTTATAGTTGGGGCCTCAATAATCTCAAAAACGGAGATGAGGTATACGTACACTTAGCTTCTTATATATTGACTGCTGGAATTTTGTTGGGCTGTTTGGGTTCATGTTGTAGATAGTTTTGGAATGTATTACTTGCCTTGTGTGGAGAATCTGTGTGTGTATGCATGTGTTATCGTTTTGTGGGCGCTTTGTTGCTATTTGCTATGATACACTGTACTAGTACTTAGTATTGAAGACACTTGATTCTCATGTTCTATTTGAGTTCCACCTTCTTGTTTTCACCTTCTTAATTATGTAGAATACTATGCTTTGGTTTGGTTTGTCTTATGATCGTCTCGGGCTTCAAAGTTGTCTAGTTTTTGGTTCATTGGTTTTATTTGCAAAATGAGATGGAATGGTGAAGTACTATGTTATATTCCATGATTAGGTTTGGTGTTGCTCTGAGATTTGTTAAACTAGTCTCCGTTTTTTTATTTTCCTTTATACTAATATGTGTATATCATTATATATTATGGTTATGTTTCTCAGTTTCTGTGCACTTGTACAAGTTTAACATAGGTGCATAACACAATGCAAGTTGTGATTGACTCGGTAGGAACTGCTTGTTTTCACATTTTTGCAGATAGTGCTTACCATTGCTGAGCATCACAGTGCCCTTGTTCCTTGGCAATTGGTAGCCCAGAGGACTGGTGCGGTTTTGAAGTTTGCAAGGTTAACAGCAGACGAGGTTCCCGGTGTGGAGGAGTTGAGGGGTATACTGTCTGCCAAGACGAAGATTGTGGTTGTTCACCACATCTCAAATGTGCTCGGTCAGTGGATGTGTTTACATTTTGATGCAAATACCATTTAACATATAATGAAAAGGTGGATGATAGTTAAATTCAATGGAACATATTGCATATCTAATTTTCATGGTTCATGAAGTTAGATTGAGTATGCTCTCTTCGTTATGGTTAAATTGATGATCTTGGTGCCTGCTTACATGTTTTATCATGTCAATGGACTATAAAGCTCTTACTGTCTGTTAGAACTTGGACAATATGTTTCGAAATACAACTCTGAGGGTGCAACTTATTTCCTTTTTCCTCTACTTTGTCTTGATCTAGACTCAAGTTTGCAAGAAGTCTATAAAAAATATCCAGCTAATCTTTAGGAACTTGATCTATCTGATTCATCTTCTGCAGCTTCTATTCTTCCAATGGATCAAGTTGTCAGTTCTGCACATAATGTTGGTGCCAAAGTGCTTATTGATGCATGTCAGAGTGTTCCCCACCGACCAGTCGATGTGAAGGACCTGGATGCTGATTTTTTAGTTGCATCTTCTCATAAGGTCAAACCATTTCCATATGTTTCAGCAATGTATGTTGAATAAGCGATGTTTCTAATCTAAGAATTAAACATTCTTCAGATGTGTGGGCCTACCGGCATTGGGTTCTTATATGGAAAAAGTGAACTCTTATCTGCTATGCCTCCTTTCTTAGGTAAGAAGTATTTACCATTGAGTTATGTCTATTTGCTTCCGTACAAGCACCCGTCTAATTGTAGAAATGAGGATCGGTATTTAACTTTGTGAGGCTGAACTCTAAGGCATGTTTCAAATTATTCTTAGGTGGTGGTGAAATGATATCTGAAGTGTATTCAGATCACTCTACATATGCTGAACCACCATTGAGGTCAGTGCATGAAAACTGGTTAACATGAGATGATTAAATTGGGTATTAGGTTTCAATATGAAGCAGTGTTGAAACTCACACTTAGTCCTATGTGCTACTTATCGGTCATTTCTCGTCATAAGTTTTTTTCTGATCGGTTCCAGATTTGAAGCCGGGACACCATCCATTGGGGAGGTCATTGGATTGGGAGCGACAATTGACTATCTAACAGGCATTGGCATGCAAAAGATTCACGAGTATGAGGTAAATGATCATAACCCCAAGACTACTGTACTTCATCTCTGATTCTCTGTGTTCAGCAACTAAATGTTGTTCAGCATATAAGTAATTTTGCTACAAAGTGCATTGCGCGATTTGTAGATGACTTGGATTAACTTCACCTTTCCTATATATATATTCCTCTCCAGGTGGAGTTGGGGAACTATCTATATGGGAGGCTAAATGCACTACCAAACGTCCGTGTCTATGGCCCGGCTCCTTCCGAGTCGAGGGACAGAGCAGCACTTTGTGCTTTTAATGTGGAAGATGCTAACCCAACCGACATTGCTACTTACCTTGATCGACAGGTAAGAGTTCCACACGGCGATTCATTCTGTTTCAGATTACACCTTCTCCGTGAACTTACTTGTATGAGAAGCTGTTTTCAGCATGGTATAGCTATCCGATCAGGTCACCACTGTGCTCAGCCTGTTCATCGGTACTTGGGGATTGAATCTACTGCTCGGGCGAGCCTCCATTTCTACAACACGAAGGAGGATGTCGATGACTTCATCCAGGCTCTTGAGCGCTACTGCAACCTGCGAAAGGGAGCTTACAACATGAAGGAGGATATTGATGACCTTACCCGGGCTCTTGAGCTCTTCTGCAGCCTGTGAAAGGGAGCTTAAACGTGAAGAAAAGGCGGAATGGGGTTCGTGGCAGCAGTAGTAGTTTAGTTGTGTTACTAACTAGATATATATAGCTTTTGGCTTTTGGGTGTACAAATCGGCAAATTGATTTTGGCTGTGCAAAGTATGTAGTATTTCAGTTGTGAAAATATGTAGCGGAATATTGGAAGGAAGAGGAGACTGTCTCTGAAGTCTGAACCTTTTTGGCTTGTACATGATCTTTTGGTAATGTATTTTGCTATGAAGTACTGGAGTAAATACTGGCAACTAGTATTAGTTCTTTATATTCATTGCATACAATAATTCATGGGAGGTTTAAAATTAAATTCCTCTAAAGTATGTGAACGAGCTTATAAACTTTTTGGAGCTTAATGCTAAATAGAGCAAAAGACGAGGGGCAGATACTACTAAGAAGTATCCACAAACTCAGGGTCAAAATGTGGAAAATAGGAGTAGCTCCTAAAACAACCTTCAGCCTTTGAATTACACCCACCTGAAACACTTTCCGATCCAAGAAAATGGATCATCATCGTAACCACCACCACGAAACTCCAAAACCCAAAACCATAATCGAAACACTGGGCGAGGAAATCATCAGAATCATCACCCCAGTCTCAATATGCATGCTTCTCGTTGTAATCCTCGTCTCATTACTCAACACAGACTCCTCCCCAGTCTCAATCTCATCCATGGCAACCGTCGCCTACACCGAGAACTCCTCCGACTCCATCTGGGACAAGCTCAAAGGCGCCCTCTTGAACTCCCTCGTCTTCGTATCCGTCGTTACAGCCGTCACTTTCCTCCTGGTCCTTCTCTTCTATCTCAGATGCACCAGTTTCTTGAAATACTACATGGGTTTCTCCTCTTTCCTCGTCCTCGGTTTCATGGGCGGTGAGATTGCTATTCTTCTCTTAGAATACTTCACCATCCCAATTGATTGCGTCACATTTACTGTCTTGCTGTTTAATTTCACTGTGGTTGGTGTTTTGGCTGTTTTTATGTCCAAAATGGCGATTTTTCTGACCCAGGCCTATTTGGTTGTGATTGGGATGTTGGTTGCTTATTGGTTTACTCTTTTGCCTGAATGGACTACTTGGGTGCTCTTGGTTGCCATGGCATTGTATGATCTTGCCGCTGTTTTGTTGCCTGGTGGGCCTTTGAGGCTCTTGGTTGAGCTAGCTATGTCTAGGGATGAAGATATTCCTGCTTTAGTCTACGAGGCTCGCCCCGTTATTAGTCTTGATTCTAGTCCTGGTGTTGGACAAAGAAGGGTTTGGAGAGATAGTAATTTAGGCGAAAACCCGCCACCTAGTTCACAGTCTACTCTAGGGGAGTATGTATCAGTTCAAAGTGGCGGAAATGAGGGGAATGTGGTTGATGTTGAAGAGGGTAGGGGTCTAAGACGGGATTCGGAGCTTGCTGCTCCTCTTATACAGCACACTAGTGTACGGATCAATGCAATGGGAGATGGGAGTGAGAGCAACAATCTTGCTTTGGAAGGAATTGGTTTGGGATCTACGGGTGCGATTAAGCTTGGTTTGGGTGACTTTATCTTTTACAGTGTGTTGGTGGGTAGAGCTGCTATGTATGACTACATGACGGTGTATGCTTGCTACCTTGCTATCATAGCTGGTCTTGGTGTGACGCTCATGCTACTTGCGGTTTACAGGAAGGCGTTGCCAGCTCTCCCTTTCTCTGTTATGCTAGGTGTGTTGTTTTACTTGCTTACTAGGTTTTTACTTGAAGTATTTGTTGTACAATGTTCCACAAACCTGTTGATGTTTTAGAATGTAAGATGTGAATGTGCTTCTGAAATTGAATTCGTGGAATGTTCATATTGCTTGGGTTGTTAATCGTCCTCATAAATTTACAGCTGCAAACATTTAGAGACCAAGGACCAAAATAAATATTAAGGGCTTTTAACTCGAAATAGGTATCTTTAGATTGAGTGGAAATTGTCCTCTGCAATAGGAATATTTACATTGAGTGAAATAGTCCTCTGCAATGCTTTCATCAACTGTAGAGGATAGATTTGAAGTGCTGGTATAGTCGGTAAATTGAACGCAAGTAGACAGTGACTTATGTCTGATGTATTGATTACATTCCAGAGGTTGTAGGCTCAATTGATTTTTGTTTGTGGATCCTATATGTTTGGCTCTTGAGTAATGTACTTTTTATCACTTTCTCTTCCAGAATAGTTAAACCAAGTTCAAATTTCGTTGGCAACCCTGTATAGTGTGTGTGTGTAGTTGTACTTTAATTTGCTCTTTGTATATCAGTAGTATTATTTAAACCTCCAAGTAACTTTATATGGTTTCTCGAACTGCTTGACTACTGGTAAAACCAATGGTTTGAGTCAGGTATCCCTCTGTACTCCAGTTTATATGCTAAACAGTTACTAAGACAACTTTATACTGAAGTAAGCAAGACATAAAAATGATAACTTTGTTTCTCAGAATTCAGTAATTTTACAAACCAGACGTGGAGGGACTACGCCTAATGGGAGTCGAACTTTATTTATCTTTCATTTGTGTTGTTTATACTCTAGTTTATATGTCTGCATATTGGTGTATAAGTATGCGAACAGAGAACAAAGGAGATGAAAGATTAGGAATTAGGAGCACTAGCACTTTCAAGATGTTCAAGAAAACCATAGATTCTGAGTTTCAGCTGCAAGACTGTAACTTTCTGTGTGCATGTTTGCTTGTCCACATCGAAGCACACGAGCTTCCCTTTGTTGTACTGGATACCTTCTGATTGGTCTTTACATAGGCTATACCCCTGCGATTCCATCTAAACCGATGAATGGCAGTGTGTCGATAAAACCAACTGAACCCCACCCATGACCTTACTTGTCTGATACCCGTCGCCATGCCATACGAATTCCTGACTGCTCCCCAGCTTGTATTTGAATTTAAAATGCATAGTTGTATATTTACTCAAAAAAAATTCTGCCTGCAGTCATGAAAATTTCCTGTAAACATCTCCATGCATTAAATTATTGCTCTTGTAACTAATGTTCGATGAATTATATTTTAAAATTTGTGTGTGTAATGATGAAGTTTTCCTTGTGTTAAAGAAAGAAATCAGTATCCTATATGCTCAAATAAAGAGTATGCTTGCATAGTCAAACAGATATATGTAATATGTTACATTATTCATTTTCCAACAAGCACACAAGATTACTCTCTTACAACATATTGCTATCACTATTTCTTAACACACTCTCACAACAAAAACTCAACTTAACCCCCGGCCCGGGGTCGCAGTTCTAAAGCAGCACAGATTCAAGCATTTCCTGGGCCATTCTCATTTTCGCCCAAACCGAATCATTAGATTTTCCAGGCCTCCATGTGAATCCTTTCGCCTTCAACCACTCGTCTATGCTCCGTACCGTGTCTATTCCTCTATTCTTCAACCACCTGTCTATCAGCTGAATCGTGTTCCCCACAAGAAGAATTGCCATAACACCAGACCATGCACATATACCAGTCTTCAATACATGGGCAAATGTCTCCGAATGAGTTTCAGGAGTAATCACATGGATAGATATCGCAGTTGTTATCGTGATTGATGTCAGAGTCAGCCACATCATAGCCATCAGAAACCACATAAAAACTGGTTGTTTGAGAGGCAATCCACTGATAAGAAGCATTATGGTGCTATAAGAGAAGAAGCAAACACTACACTGTTACAGCGTATGAAACTCTTGTATGCCTCAGCTAAGAGCCTATTATACGCACCATTGCCGTATTTAAAACAGCTTCTCCGGCTTTGTATGAATGGGCAGGGGAAGGGGCCGGGCTGGCCGTTCGTTAAATTCCCATCTTCTTGCCAAACCCCATCTGGAGGGGTCACACCAGCTTGGAACGCCATTGTAGCTATGAGAATTGCAACCACCATTACTGCATCACGGTTCTTGGTAAGCCATTTTTCTGTATGTGTTTGAGACTTACAGGAGTTGCAGAGTCGTCGTTTAATTTCTTTGTTGAGAAGTTTATAATCCTGTGGGTCATGATGATCTTGATCTTGTAGAATGTCCCATGATATTCATTAACCTGCATCCATTTGTTTGAATTATAACTCAGTTGGTCAGGTTAGATGCTTCCCCTCCCTATAAGGCTACCACCATTAGGTCGTAGTTGTTTACAGTAAAGTCAACCTTAGTAAGTTTAAAATGAAACGGATGGAGTATTAAAGTTACCTGAATCTGCTTCTCTCTTACTGCCATATGCAAAATGGTATTCCCATCCTCGTCTCTAGCATGTAGCAATAACAAGGTAATTCAAGCTTGGCATCAACATCTTCAACACATTGAGCTGTTCGTTTTCTGCTAAGGATTGCAGAGTTGCCATAGCCGATTGAACCAGTTCTGTCGACACCTTACCATGACCTTCCATTGCCGCGAGATGCAGGGGACTCCTACCCTGGCAGTCAAGCAACAGGCTCATCTTGGGTGCAGCCAAAAGCAGTTTCTGCACAATTGGGAGATGACCTTCAGCCAGCTGCGGGTTGTGGTTGAGTAACTATTCAACAAAAGGTTGGTGACCTTTCGTTGTAGCTACATGTAAGGGTGTTTTATTCGTACATGTAAAGGAAACTGTACCAAGTAGAAACAGATCGTTTTGGAGTAAATGGCGCAATGCACGGTGATCACCTTCTACTGCTGCTTTCCATGAATTGAGGAGTTATGTATGCAATATGCTTCTGTTCCAAGTCTTGGTCGATTAGGGACACGTAAAAGGGATTAATCATTCATATTGCGTAGATTTGAGACAAACTATGAACTGTTCTGTTCTTATTATGATTAGTTGTTTTTAGATTTCCAAAAATAGTTCAGATTTCTCCCAGATTCCTTTGTCGAAAATTTTAAAAACAAGTAAATAATTGCCTCAAACTAGAATCATAGCTCATCTCGTTTGGATCGACCGAACTCGAGTTTGAGCCGAGCTCGCTCCAAGTTGCAACGAGATATTTTCTACAAGCCTATTTCAACCCTCCCCCGTTCCCCCCCCCCCCCTCCCACGCATATATTATAGACTTATACGGAAAAGTTCGAAAAATATACTCCACGTTGTACCACATATATAAAAGGTTCTCAAAGTTGTCATTGTCCAAAAAGTATACTCTACATTACCCTACTTAAAAAAAAAAAGTACTTCGGTCAATTTCTTCAATAAAAATAAGTGTGTGTTTTCAAACACATGAATAGTACTTGCGCAGGACACGCTCTCCCATTAATTCTGACAATTTTTTTTTAAATGAAAATTTGTATTAAAAAAAAGGACAAAAAATAATCTAATAAACACAAATTTCAACCTTAAATCTTTATCTCTTTGAGGTACTGAGTTCGAAACCCCTTAGCCACCTTTATCCATTTACTTTTTCCTCTACTGTTTAGGCTTCCGTTTTGACTTTTAGGTAGTAAATGTGAATTATCTGTTTAGGTTCTATGTATGTTGTCCGTTGTCCGAGTCTCTGTTGAGTTCAAGCAACTTTGAGGTGAGTGTTCATTGAAAACTATTTCGTATATTGTATAACTATTTGCGACAACTTAGAAGGTTTAATGATTATATGCTTATTTTATTGTTATTTTTACTGAACTGCTTCCTCTATATAAACAAAGTCCTAAGTATGACTGTTTTGTTTTGTATGTTCTGTTTTGAATATTATGCATGATTTCATATATACTAGGTTTTTTAGCACTGTTTATGTTTTCTGTTTTCTCTCGGTTCTCTGAACACTGTCCTGTTTGACCGGTCGATTAGGATTACAAGAAGGTAGACTTGGGCAGTAGAGACTATCATGCTTATTTATGAGTTTTCTAATCTAATCCCTTAAGATGCGAGGCAGAAGACGTCGAGGTCTTAATTATTAATTAGGTCGTAAAAATATTCCCTAAACGTACGCATGGCACTGTACGATCTAGAATTGATACCCTTCTTGACAAGGGTTATTGGGAGTAGGATCAATAAGGCGACCAACTGCATCGACTATTTTGTTCTGTTCTGATTTCTGTTTCTGACTATTTTTCTGATTTGATTGCGAACTGAAAAATTATTGTTACTGTTAAAACTCAAAACTGCACGAACACCATAGAGATTTTTGTCTCACCACTCTCATTATTATTTCCTTCATTGTAGATATTCCAACAACCTAATGAATATATATTCCAACAACGTGCAATTGATATATATATATATATATATATATATATATATATATATATATATATATATATATATATATATATATATATATATATATATATATATATATATATATATATCAATTGCACGTTGTTGGAATATATATTCATTAGGTGCCCTCCTGATGCAGCGTGCGTGGATAGGTAGGGAATAACGATAATCAAAACTTCATTGATTCCATAGAATACTAAAGAATTGACGAATTTTATCAAAGTTCGTTGTTTCTACCTAAGAATACTGAAAATTGACAGATTTGTGAGAAAAACTCAACTTTTTATTCAATAATCAAAACATAACTCCATGAAAATAACAATGGACATGTATTTAAATATTAGAACCTAACTTGTTGGAAAGAAAAAGAAACCAAATACGAAACTAAGTCTAATATTAAAACCTAACTTGCTAGAAAAGAAAAAGAAACCTAAAATAATAAAACTGGTCCGTCTTCGAACTTTATTGATTTGACTTCTAATCATACCGCATCATTCTCTCCCACTTAAAAAAAAAACTCGTCCACGAGTTTTGTAGGCAAGGAAGATCAAAATTCGACAAAACACATTCGTATGAACCAACTAAAAGCAACTACTCCAGGCCTCCTGGATCAAACACAAACCGTACAGAGATTGGTGGTGCACGAAGTGAAGTAGACGTCATGGGAATAGCTCCAAAATCGGGTAAATTGTAGTTGTGGCCACCGGGATCAAACACTAGCCTATGACCAAATTCACTTGAAGTCGAACGCAACAAAGATAGAGCAACATAAGCGTCCGCAAGATTAATACCAAGAGGCATAAAATCAAAAAATTGAGCATCAAAGAAAAAGCCCGTTGCTTTCGGAGATTTGTCCGGATGTTGCTGCTTCATTAATCCAACATATTTGCAAGTAAACATATGCACAGGCCACAATCTAATGTTAATATCATCATGCTTAATCCATAATTTAATTAAAGCCAGGGACCCATCTTGCTCAAGTATACCATGACTAGCTTCAAATAATATATCCCCTAGGCAAAATCCAAGCGGTTCACCTCATTCACTAATCCATCAACAGAAAGCTTAGCATGTACCTCATTAAATGTCACGCCTACGATAAAGTGTACAAGTAGGTCCGTTCGATAACTTTTTTGACACTCCAAACTCTGGAAATTAAAACTTTCTTCTCCATCGACACGATATGCATCCCATATAATAGTGGTGCTTAATGGCTCCGCATTAATGTGTACTGGCGCATCATCCCAAACTACATAATCTTCTTCATCCCAAACAGGTTCATCATTCCAATATACAAATTTATTTTCGTCCTCATCATTCTCTTGACCTAACGTAAATAAATCTTTCAAATCATATGAAAAATTGGAAATTGTTACATTTAAGAACGATTCTGAAAAGTCATCCAAGAATTGCTTCTCGGATAAATTTCTACGAGGCTGCCTATCGACGAACTCATCCAATCACTACAAGAAAAACGCAGTTTAGTGACGCATGGGTCGCTAACGCTTTAGCGACGCATAGAAAATGCGTCGCTAAACCCTTGGTCGCTAAATGGCGAGGCGACCCATGGGATCAAGCGTCGCTAATTTAGCGACCATTCTATGCGTCGCTAAATCTGGAAAAAAAAATTTAAAAATAAATTCTCCTCTCTAGTCAACCTTGTGTTTCCTGGGTTTCGAACCTAGGACATCCTTACCCAACACCTTACTAATCCAACACCCTTACCGCTCAGATACCAATGCTTGTGATAATTCTTGTATAAGTTCTAGATAATATATAGTTGTTGCTCTTCATAGTCACTTCCATATGTTTATATTTATGAACCGTTTATATCTTCATACGGTTTGAGATATCTCAATTACTAAGTGGACTATCTAAGGAATAGGTCACTAAATTTTAAATTTTTTTTTATTTCTTAACGGTTGAGTTACTTAGACACTAAAAGTTTATTTTTGAACGGTTGGGGTTACTTAGTTACGGACTTATGTTTTGGTGTTATTTTATATTCTTTGTGCACTCCTTATTTCGTAAGTGTTTTTTTCTTTTAGTTTTGTAGAATAGTGTCACGTTTTGATGTTTTTCATGTTTCAAGCACTTAGGTACGAAACTGTGATTTTGAGCTTAAAACGCTGCAAAGTGATCATGTTGAAGTTTCTCGATCTCCATGGATATGTTAGTCAGTGACCGTAGTTCGATTTAAGCCAAGAAGTTCATTTGGGAAAAACTTAGACTTACCTTAGAAGCACATATTCAGAAGTTCGAATAAATGTTTTGGAGTCGTTCAAGTGTGCAAGATTAGTGCAGTCTAGACATTTCATCCATAACTCCTTCATACGATATTGAATCAACATCAAATCAACGTCCACGCGTAGATAACTCAACGAGGTATCCAACGGTAGGTTATGCGCACCAATCCGATAACAGATGAGCCATATAGCTCCAGTTGAATGTGAGGATACCCACCTGAAAATTATGCAGTTTTTGCGATCCATAGCCCATGCGTCTCTAATTTTTGCGACGCATAGTTCATGCGTCGCTAATTAGCGACGCATGAGTTTTGGTCGCTAAATTAGCGACGCATGGGCTATGGGTCGCTAAAATTAGCGACGCATAACCGTGCGTCGCTAATTTAGCGACCCTTGAGCTTTGGTCGCTAAAATTAGCGACGCATGGGCTATGGGTCGCTAAAATTAGCGACGCATAACCATGCGTCGCTAATTTAGTGACCAGAACTCATGCTTCGCTAATTAGCGACGCATGAGCTATGCGTCGCAAAAATTAGCGACGCATGATTATGCGTCGCTAATTTGCGTCACTAATTGCTGTTTTTCTTGTAGTGAATGGTTCAACCTCCCTCCACAAACTGATATAATCGATTTGGGCACAGGTGTCGTCTCTCCTCTGTCTCTCGGACGGCATAACTCAGGATCACCTGGAAACTGATACCACTCTGATGCAGCGTGCGTGGACAGGCAAAGGAAGAACAATAATCAAAACTTCATTGATTCTGCAGAATACTAAAGAATTGATGAATTTTATCAAAGTTCGTTGATTCTACCTAAGAATACCGAAAATTGACAGATTTGTGAGAAAAACTCAACTTTTTTTATTAATCAATCAAACATAACTGAATGAAAATAATGACTGACAATGTATTTAAATACTAGAACCTAACTTGTTGGAAAAGAAAAAGAAACCAAATACGAAACTAAGTATAATATTAAAACCTAACTTGCTAGAAAAGAAGAAGAAACCTAAAATAATAAAACTGGTCCGTCTTCGAACTTTATTGATTTGACTTCTAATCATACCGCATCACCTCCAAATCTCATAAACACTCTCAGCCATCAGTCCTTTCAAGAGTTACGCTTTCCATCATTTACCGTTTGTTCTACAGTTCAACTCTTTATGTTCACTTCTCAGTTAGTCCATCGGATAAACATGTGCATCCAATGCAGTATCTTTTCCAACACCTTGTTTATATTTTCACCGTGGAAGAACAAGAGATCAACACTTTCCGGCTCAGCACAGTAGCAATATCGATCGTCAATTGGGCAACCAAAGTGCAACAGCCGGTCTTTAGTGGTCAATATCTTTCATGGAGGCACAACCATAATATAAATACCGTTGGTGGACGCGCCATATTTCCCAAGACGGTTCCTCTAGTAAACTTTTCTTTTTTTAAGTCCCACATAGGCCTTTGTAGATGTGTTTAACCACAAATTGTCCCCTTGCCTTGCATTCATCCTGTTCCTTCTGTCCCGGCCCTTAAAAATACTTCGGAGTACCCAAGTGCAACTGGCAGGTAGTGTGTACTCCTGTATGGGTGTGTCTCTGAGGTAGTAGATATGTACCCATCTTATTCATAGCTTAATCGGTCTTGTTTTGTATGTTCTAGAGCAACTTGGGCATCAAACGCTTGATTCTATTATCGGAGAGAAATTATATTCAGACCACCACAACTACGTGGACAAACAATAAGTGAAATGACGTATTTATTAACGGGACGAGTTTCGGAGTAATAAATAGGAATGTCGCATTTGATTATTAGCTAATAATTTAGCGAGCTCATAAATGTAATACTCTTTAGAATGAGCCCAACGTACACTACTACTAACTCGGATGTGACGGCGAATTCTGAAATCCATTTAAACCACGGCCCATAATCCCGCTTTCCCGCCATTCCACCACTCTTTACCCTATCTAGCTCAACCTTACCTATTTCATCAAACAATCTCTCGTTAGAAAACCCTAATCCCTTCTGCCGTTCACTCTCTCACTCTCATTTCACCTTCTCACGACGATCCAAAATGAGGACATCTAAGAGGAAGAAGCCCGAGACTGCTGCTTCCGTGCAGCAGAAATCGTCCAGGCCGCGGAGGAAGAAGAGTAAAGCCGTGAAAGAAGACGAGCAGCCGATCGAGCCGTACGAAGGTGCCAAGTGTATAGGCGAACCGATTCCGGACGACGAGGCACGGAAGAGGTGGCCCCACCGGTACCGGGAAAACACGAATCTCAGCGATTCCAAGGTGATTTTACCGCTACTTGTTCGATCGATTTGGTCTGATTTCTGTGTTGATTTGGTCTGATTCATTTTCTGTGTGTTTGTGTTGTTTTATTCTGTGTGAAAGTGAGTGAGTCTGGATAACAAATACTAGTAATAAATTGTGAACAGTGAGATTTGCATATGAATTATATGATCATTACTTGTGGACCTTGAAGATTTAGATTAGATTAATGTTTTTCTTCTGTGCAAAACTGTGTGAGTTTAATTAGTATTAAAAAACTGCTTAGTTTTGTGGACCATGTAGCTGTAGATTAGAATAATCAGTGTACATAATTTAAAAAATTCCAATGGTGCTTAGGGAGGCGTGTGTGATTAGCGGACTTAATTAACCTAATTAGTAGTGGTCAAATATCCTGGGTAATCATTTCTTCTCTGTGGTTTAAAATCTCACCTAAATCGAATGAAAATATCCTTTGTTATATGTACTTGCGTATCTCTGATTGATTGGAATGATATTTTGTGAAGGATATTAAGTAGTATTTCATATAAGATTAACGAATAATGTGTGCGCGCTTTATGTAGTACTTCATATAAGATTAACGAATAATGTGCGCTGGTTTTATAGAGCTTGAACATTCATGTATTTCTCATTTTGAAGCTTTCAATCACGCTATTGATCCATGATTTAGGTGATTTAGATTACAATCACTCCACCAGTCACTACTTTTCATCTCTGTTTGGATATTTATATACTATGTAGGCAAGGCACAACATGAATTTGCTCCAACATAGCTCCTTAATGCCTTCTCATGTTTACAGATTACAAACATAATTTATCCTTGCTAATACGGAAATGATATTATGCGTCTTTTGGCAGTAAGAGTCTAGTTCAAAGTTTTAATCAACCATCCCATGCGTTACTTCTACGAAAGGGTTATGAAGGCAAGCTCTGAATAAATTGGAACTGGGAATGGTCTCATTTCCACCACTGGCTCTTAAAACAACAAATGCAGACCTATATTTGTACTCCATGCTCTGAATCCAAAAGATTTATAGGACAGAACAAAAAGTTGAACATGTATTCAGAGTACAAGCTAAGTAACAAATGAAGATATAACAAGGATTCATTTGCACAGTTGTCAGTGTAGATACATTTCAGTGATATTTCGCTTTGTTGTTTATAAAACACATTAGCGGTATTTTGTTTCCTGAAATTTCATGTGCATGTATCCTATTACGAACCTTGCTATTTACACTCTCTAACTTTCTGAACTATACATTATTCTACCTTTTCTTTGTCTGTTGTAGGAAGTCACTCAGGCTAGATGCCATTACAACCAAGCAGAGGTTGATAGACTGGTTTTCTCGTTGGAAGATGATGCTTTCATAAAGGTAAGGGTTAATTTGTTCTATTCCATAAATAATATCAACAACATACTTCTCCTTTTTACTTTCAAATTAAAATTCAATTTGATTCTTTGTCGTTTCCTTCCAGATTCTGTTTTCCATTTGATCTTGTTGGAGTTCAACATGCTTAAAAATTCTCTGCATTTTTCTCTTTCCCTTGATCTGTCCTCTTTTATCTATTTCTTCTATAATTTTCATATTTTTTTCCGGTGGAACTAAATTAGAAACTTTTTTTTATTCAAATACCCCTCTCTATATTACACAAAATGTGATGTGATTTAGGGCGATTCTGAAGAAAACTTCATTGGTAAAATAATAGAGATCTTTGAAGCAGTTGACGGCTCACAAAAATTTACAGCCCAATGGTATTATAGGGCAAAAGATACGGTAAGATAATTTTATAAATTATGTTTTATCCTTTTATTTATGCAATTGCTCTGACATAGATTTTCTTTCCTTTTTAGGCTATAAAACACTGTGATTCGATTATCAATAACAAGCGAGTATTTTTCTCCGAAGATAAAGATGACAATCCACTTGAATGCCTTGTTGAAAAAATCAGAATCACAAGCTTATCTCTGAAAGTATGCCCAATATTATTACATAGCAAATTCAAGTATTATGCATTTTTTTTGACAGTGAACCAAGGATCTGTGTTTGTCCTCTATATGCAGGCTGAATCTGATGTGAATGAAGAGGCCCGATCATCATATGACTTTTACTACGATGCAATGTATTCAATCCCATATACATCTTTTACAAGATTGCCAGCTGGTACTTTCTTCCTTTCTCTTCCGTCCTTTCACTGTCCAGGTTTAATATTGTTATACAAATGTTTTCTATGAACTTGATACTATTAAAAATGTTTGCATGCAGATAGTAATATAGACAGCAACGGATCTGGTTCTCCCATTTCAAGTGAAGTTGGAAATTTGGAAGCAGACTCTAGTAGCTGTGAAAAAACATTGCTTGACTTGTACTCTGGATGCGGTGCAATGTCTACAGGTCTTTGTCTTGGGGCCAATAGTTATGGTGTCAAACTTGTCAGTGTAAGTTTTCCATTCTTCACCTGCCTGGTAAATTGATAAGCTAACAGAATATACGTGCTCTTTTCTATATGATTCTTTCTGAGCAAAATTTCCCCAACTATCCTTCAATTCATCTTGGTTTCCTTTCATGTACAGAAATGGGCTGTAGATAATAACAAGTACGCTTGTGAAAGTCTAAGACAAAATCATCCAGAGACAAAGGTTTGTGTCATCAAGTATTGTGTCTCGTATCAATTTTGCATTCTTCTTTTGTCATTAATTGTTGATAACATAGGTGAGGAACGAAGCTGCAGAGGATTTCCTAAACCTGATCATGGGATGGGAGTCCCTTTGTAACTCAAATAGCTCCAAAGATATTGACACCGAGAACAATGATGGGAGCGATGCCAATGAGAAAGGATCAAAAGTATATGAAGTCGACAAGATACTAGACATTTGTTTTGGTGATCCTAAGAATAACGGAAATAGTGCACTGCATTTCAAGGTATATTTCGCTACTAATCTCGTATAAAGAGACTTTCTTATGTTTAATTTATTAAACAACTGCCTGAGGCATGGGGGCGGTGAATGGAAAGAAAAGCCATTGCTAAGCATCATAATTCTTAGGTTTCCTTCTAATTTGGACACAGGATGTGTCTTGTGGGAATTTCGAGAATCTCTTCTGTTTGGAGAAATATGATTCATGTTTATTGTTGATTCAGTATCTAAATTGTCATTTGTTTTGGTTTTCTTCTTAAATACTCTCTCTGGACTGGAGAAGCAACGGCATACAAAATCCTGCATTACGACACTCTTTTTCTTTTTTGTTACTATTACTATTCTAAACCTTTTTATGAATACAATTGCATTAACTTATATTTTAATTGGGTCTGTAAAATCTTTTCACAGTTACAATCGATCAATTAAAACGGTGCATACAATTATGTCTTAACTTGTACTACCACTATATGTGACGCTTGTGATCCTAGAGTCAAGTGTTGAACACGTGTCAGATTGTTTCTGGAGTTACTTTGACTTGTGCTTCACAAACCGATTGAGTTTCCTAAAGGTTACAGCGGTTTGTCATAATGGTTCCATTTCACATTTTTTTTAGATAAGATGGAAGGGTTATGGTGCCGAGAAGGATACATGGGAACCAAGAAAATGTCTAAGGTACATTTAGTATAACCTTTTTTTTAGGTTTTTTATTGTTCGAATTTGTTTGTTTTCTTTAGCTAGGGGCTTACATGTTAATGCCAATATACCAGTTCTTGCGAAGAAAAGTTGAAGGAGTTTATTTATGAAGGCCAAAAGTCGAAGATTTTACCTTTACCTGTGAGTTTCCCCACATTTAAAAAAATAATTCATCTTAGTATTTACGTTATACACTAACGTGCAAATTTTCTGTTGCCACTACGCAGGGAACTGTTGATGTGATCTGTGGAGGGCCACCGTGCCAAGGGATAAGTGGCTTGAATAGGTTTAGAGATGCAGAAGAGCCCCTCAGGGATAAGAGAAACAAACAGCTGCTTGTTTTCATGAATATTGTGAAGTATCTTAAACCAAAGTATGTGTTAATGGAGAACGTGGTAGATATTCTTAAGTTTTCTCATGGTTATTTGGGAAGATATGCTCTTGGTAAGCTCCTTTCAATGGGTTACCAAGCAAGGATGGGACTGATGGCCGCAGGTGCTTATGGACTGCCACAATATCGTATGCGCATGTTTTTGTGGGGAGCTCTTCCATCCGAGGTGATATTTTCTAAGCTTTTCCTAGTTATTATTTTGTTGCTTCTGTATTCTGTAATATGCATTCTTGCCATATCTAATTCCTTACTCTTTGATTCTCTAAAACAGAGATTACCTCAATACCCTTTGCCAAGTCATGATGTGGTTGTTAGAGGAAATGTTCCAAAAGAGTTTGGGGTACTTGCCAATTAATTTTTTCCTATAGCTTGTTTGTTTGATTCGTTTTATGCCTGATACAATCATTTTGTTCAATAATTTGTATTGCAGGGAAATGCAGTTTCTTATGATGTAGGCGATGAAGTTCATTTAAAAACAAAACTGTCTCTTGATGATGCAATATCGGACCTCCCTCCTGTATGTTTGATTTTATTTTCTTCTTAAATGCCTTCTTTCTGATAATTTGGGTATTCAGTTGTTTAATTTTTATCACTTAGGTGGGGAATAATGAGGATCGTGAGGTAATGCCATATGATTCCGGTCCAAGAACGGACTTCCAGAGGTTCATAAGGCTGCGAAGAGATGGTGAGTTCATAACATTTCTATTGATAATTATAGCAAGTCTACTATTGGTTTGATTTTTTGCCATAGCATGTTTATCTCAATGTCTATTTAGTTTTTATTAGGCAGTATATCTGGTCATCTGTTCTGTATTCTTTAAGGGTGTATTATTTGACATTGGCTTCAGGGCTTTAGCATATTACAAGTCTACTTTAGCTGGGCTTGCTACGGTGAATATCAAATAGATACATAGCCTCTAAATACCACTATTGAATTTTAATGCAGTGGGTGCCACTATGAACAGCGAATGGCTAGTGCTATGTTAAGAAAATCCAGCAGTTCAAGTTTTCACGAATAAAATTATCTTATTTATGGCTTCTAAATTTAAACCAAAACAAGAGAGGCTGTTCTATCCCTGCAAAAAGCAATTGATGCGGTCCGTAATTACTTGTAAAACTTGTGATAGTGGTGGTGATCTTAGCAACTAATCTTTGAATGTAGACTCAGTTTGGCAAGTTGAATAAGAACTTAGTTAATGGTTGCTACTATATCTAAAACTCATTTTAGTGTCTGTGACTACCCATGAAAGGTATTGTTGTATTTTTGGGAGTTACAACCACTAACCTCGTTTGCATGTTCAATGTAGAAATGCCTGGCTGGTTGAACACGGGTTCTGAAGTTTCTGACCATTATACGATCATCAGCCTCTATGTTTAAATCCGGATGACTATCAACGTGTATGTAAAATACCAAAACAGCAGGTATGAATAGTTATCTCTATTGTGAACAAAATGAGTATAAGCTTTGTGTTGTGATTTGTGAATCAGCATAATATTTTACATTTTCAAAATTGTGGGTTTGTTGGTGTTATGGTTTCAGGGTGCAAACTTTAGGGACTTGCCTGGCGTTAGGGTTCGGCCAGATAAAACAGTGGAGTGGGACCCTGCTGTCAAGAGACAAATATTGACCTCTGGAAAACCTTTGGTGCCTAACTATGCAATGTCTTTCCGTAAAGGAACCTCATCAAAGTAAAATAACATGTTTTTCCGACTGGATAGATGTCTACAATTGAGTCTATCGCTAATTTCTGCTCTTTTTTCTTTGTAGACCATTCGGGCGTTTGTGGTGGGATGAAACAGTATCAACCGTGGTTACTCGAGCAGAACCACACAATCAGGTAACTTTTCGTTCGTTTTGTTCTTCGAAATTGTTTTTATAAAACCATCACCTGTAAATGAATCAGTAAATTACGTTATAATTTCTGCAGGTGATCTTACATCCTATGCAAGATAGGGTTCTTACCATCCGGGAAAATGCTAGACTACAAGGATTTCCAGATTTTTACAAACTTCAAGGCCCACCTAAAGAAAGGTATTATTAGCTTATTTATCATTTCCAGATTGTTCATTTCTATTTCTATATTCACCACTATCTGTTTGAGTGAAGGTCAAATTAGTTCTGGGTGGTATTTTCGGGGAGTCAAACAGTATGCCATAGTCGGAATAGGTGATATTAGTTGAGAATGAGTGAAAATCATGGAAACAGTACAAGTTATTACTAGTACTTAAATCATGCATTTGTTGGTTATGGAGGGAGATAGTTTCAATACTTTGAAATACCAGCCTTTGGTAATCAGTGATTCATCCATCAGTGATTCAGTGCAATTTGGGATATAAAGGCTCAAACACCAGCCCAATTTGACTAATGGACGAAAAAAAATCTAGTTTCATAGTCTTGAATGGCTTAAAATCATACCTACTTGAACTTAGATATGCGCTGTCTAATAAGATCCTTAGCCATTTTGGGATAACCAGTGAGCAATTGTTATAAATGTTTATTGTTTCAGTATACAACTGAGTAGTTATGTTGTAATAAGCATGGTCTTTTTGTGATTATCAGGTACATACAGGTTGGAAATGCCGTTGCTGTACCCGTTGCTCGAGCTCTAGGTTGGTCTCTAGCTATGGCAATGAGGGGATTATCGGGAGAAGGACCTGACTTCACCCTACCTGAGAATTACCCACAATTTTACTAGCATGAATTTTCATTTTACTATTGTCAACTTCAGTATCTTGGCACATTATTTTTTCTGGTAATTGACTGAGATCATCATGTTTCATGGCATACAATGTAAAACATGGTTAACTTTTGCATTTTCCTTTTGAGATTATTTGTGGCGATTGTTTAGGAAGCACTATCTTCAGTAGTGTTAAGTGATCTTATGGAAGCAGTATCAGGCCTATGTTTATGGAAGCAGTAAGTATCTTGCAATGCGGTTTTCAAAGAAAAAAAAAGTATCTTGCAGTAGTGTTAATTAAGTGCTCTTATGTCTCTGAAGCTGAAAAAAAAGGCTTGAATGTTTGATAAATCTAGTGATGCTTCTTTTTTGATTTTAGACTAAATGTAGAGTGCAAAGTAGCACCTGATTTGTGGTATGGGGTTTCACTTGCTTTCACAGAACCAGCTCAATTTTGTTTATCTGCAGTGATTGATTAATGTGGCATCACATAACTTTTTTGTCCTTGAATACAAGGCCCACTGACCCAGTACCGTAGGTACGAATAAACGGTTCAAAGTTCAAACGTTATTTTTGCCATTTCGACTCTACACATGGATCAAGTGTATGGGTCAACGACGGATATTTTCGAAAAATGAACCTCATCTATGGGAGTTAGTTCTCTTTAACGCTGTTGAATGGTGCTTACGGAGATGAATCGAAGGCTTGTACACCTAAAAAAAAATAAAAAACTTGAGAAAGTTAGTAGTAAACAAAATTCAAAATGTACATAAACAATACTTCCTCCACTTTTCAATAAATGAAGTTTTAGCCTTTTGATTTTGTTTCTAAATAAATGAAGTTTAAAGTTGTTTAATATATAATATTATAATTTCAAAGTATAAAGATTGTGTTTAATAATAAAATACTACTTCATTCACATGTATTATTGTGGTTTGAATGAATAAAATAATAAAAATCATATCTCCCTATATATGTGTTAAAGAACCTTAAACTTCATATAATAAAAAGTGGAGAGAGCACTAGTTAAATATAAAATGACAACACACAAGTTAAAGTCATTCGAATGAGAAATTTCAAAGTTTGGATTTAGTCATTTGTACAATTGTACTAAATATTTTCCATTCAACTATTAAATGCATGTCTGAATGGGTAGAAGGTTGCACATTCACATGTTCTACTCACCAGGGGCGGAGTTAGGAAATAACGTCGCCTAGTGCGTATATATGAAAATATTTTTTTTATTTTTTATTGGGCCCATAACTTTATAAGGGCCCCTTAGATGCTCTAATATTAGAAAAGGGCCCCTTAGATAAACAATTACAGATTAGGCCCCGACTTTGACCAAAACTCTGAAAACAAAAGCCCAAATTATGAAAACAAACAGGCCTTATCTTTAAAAATAAAAAAAAGTAAAAAAACATTAAAAAAAAGCAAAAAAAAAAAAAAGAAATAAAAAAGATTTTTTTTTTTACAGCAAATCGGAGCTGATGCAGCTCCGATTTGCTGAGCTGCTCCGATCAGATCGGAGCTCAACAGCTCCGAACAGATCGGAGCTGTTCAACAACTCCGATCTGTTCGGAGCTGTAGAGCTCCGATTATCAAATCGGAGCTCTACAGCTCCGAACAGATCGGAGTTGTTGAACAGCTCCGATCTGTTCGGAGCTGTAGAGCTCCGATTATCAAATCGGAGCTCTACAGCTCCGAACAGATCGGAGTTGTTGAACAGCTCCGATCTGTTCGGAGCTGTTGAGCTCCGATCTGATCGGAACTCAACAGCTCCGATCAAATCGGAGCTCTACAGCTCCGATCATATCGAAGCTGTTGAGCTCCGACCGACTTACAGCTCCGGTGCCGGAGCTGTACCGGAGCTGTTTTGAAGAAGAAACAAAAAAAAAAAAAAAAAAAGGAAAAATAATTTAAAAAAAGAAAAAGGAAAACAAATATAGCTAAGGCCATGTTTGGAATCATGTTTTAAGGCTGAGGGCAATTCCGTAAATAACATGTAGTCAACCCAAAAAAACTCCAAATTGGCCTAATCTGTAATTGTTAATCTAAAGGGCCCTTTTCTAATATTAGGTGCTCTAAGGAGCCCCTACCGTGATATTTTCTCTTTTTTATTTATGGAAAGATACTCTTTTAGATACTAAATAAAAAATTTTGAAATATTAAAATTATATTATACAATATTAGGGGTAATAGTTTTACCAACAATCCATGATTTATGTGCATTATTAGTAAGCAAAATAACCAAATATGTTAAAATGGGTAGTGTTATGTGCAAGAAATCATATGAGTACGATTATCTCTGAAACTCAATTTTCCTTTGTTCCTACCAGACTTATTATGGATAATGTACTAGTTGCTTACGAAATAAATCATTACAATATACAAAAAACAAAGTGTAAGGAAACTTTTATGGCTTTAAATTGGACATGAGTAAAGTTTATGATAGAGTTGAGTGGCCTTTTTTGCAGAAAGTGCTTGAGAAGCTGGGTTTTGTTCGATCTTTTATTGATTTAGTTTTGCTGAGTGTTAGAACTGTTTTTTACTCCATCCTTCTAAGGAGTTCCTCTTGAACCCTTCCAGCCGGAGAGGGGGATTCGCCAGGGTGATCCCCTCTCACCATACTTGTTTCTTTTCTGTACTGAAGCTTTTCGTGATGTCGGGGAGAGGGAGGTGTTCAAAGGGGTTGATGTAGCTCCCGATGCACCAAGGATCTCTCATTTATTATTTGCGGATGAAACTTTGCTTTTCTGTAATGCTAATGCAGAGTCAGGCATGGAAATTCGTAGTATTTTGGATAGATATGCTTTGACATCTAGACAACTGATTAATGTTGATAAATCCACTGATGTTTTTAGTAGAAATACGGGGAGTGGGAGGGTGGAGGAGGTGAGGGGTTTTCTTCATGTACGGGTGGTAGAAAAGTATGAAAAGTATATGGGGTTACCAACGGTGATGGGTATATCAAAAAAAGAGGTGTTTAGTTGGTTGAAGGAAAGGGTGTGGAATAAAGTGAACGGGTATGAGAACAAAGTGTTGTTAAGGGCAGGTAAAGAGGTTTTGATTAAATATGTCATCCAAGTCCTCCCTACTTATGTCATGGGATGTTTTAAGCTACCTGATTATTTACTCCATGAAAAAGAGTTTATAGTGGCTAAAGTTTGGTGGGGAATGGGAAGGCCATATATATAGAAAGATTCAATGGGTCAATTGGCACTTATAGTAAAGAGATGGGGGGTGGGATTTAGAGACCTTGGCTCTTTTAATTTAGATATCCTTGGAAAACGGATTTGGAGAATTATAGAGTTTTCCAGATTCCTTGCTTAGTATAGTGTTTAAGGCAGCGTATTTTCCCGATTGTGATGTTCTAGATTCGACACCTAAGGCCAATGCTTCCTATACATGGGAAAGTATTAACTCAGCCATGTCTTTGGTTAAAGTGGGAGTTAAGTAGAGGATTAGAAATGGGCAGCGAACTAAGGTTTGGAGTGATAATTGGTTACCTAGAAGTTACGCTCTGAAACCTACGACACTTGACTTGTTTAATCTAGGTGATATTCATGTTTCTACTTTGCTCCAACATGATATTTGTGCGTGGAATGTTGATCTTATATATTTTGGGAGTATGATGCAGAATATATTCTACAAATTCATGTAACGTCTTTTGTTGTAGAGGATGTGAGAACTTGGCATCATAGTAAATTTGGGACGTATTGAGTTAGAACTTCATGCTTACTTGGCAAGGGAGTTGAAACAAATACAGATTGATACACGTGGAGGGGGCATGAGTGGGAGAGATGAGGTGAACTGGAACGGGGTTTGGCATTTGGGGGTTCCCAACAAGATTAAAAAAAAAAATTATGGCGCCTATTACATTCTGCTTACTTGTTCAGGATTTACTTATGCGTCGTGGAATCATATCTGCCTCTATATGCCCTCTGTGTAGTTGTGGAAATGAATCTTTGTTTCATGTTTTCAAATCTTGTCCGTTTGCTAGATGTTTATGGGTTATTTCAACCATGCTAACTTAGTTATACTCTCAGATCATCAGAACATTGGCAGCTGGGTCTCTGCAGTTCGACAGGTGCTCCCTAAACATGATTTGATAGATTTGTGTGTCACTGCTAGTGTATTTGGGGAAGCAGAAATAGAAAAGTACATGAAGGAGCTGGTTACGAACCGCTAGAGTCAGCTCTTTTTGTTGATAATTACTTTCACAGGTTTTAGGAGGCTCAGAAAATGTATTCAGCCTTAGCCAGGTCCTCAACGCAGCAAGTACAGTGGCAAAAACCTCCAACAGGTGCAGTTAAGGCAAATTTTGACACATCAGTTCGGAGACAAACACGTAGCAACAACTTGGGTTATGTGGTTTGGGATTATCAAGGAAGAATTATTGCGTGGGGCTCAAAGTTTGTCAAGTATGTTCTTGACTCCGAGGTTGCAGAAGCACAAGCGACCCTGCTAGCTATTAGATGCGCCACACAACTTGGAAGGCGATTGTGTCTCAGTCATCTCCCAACTGCAACGATGTTTCTTACATTCCAATTGATTGGCGAAATTATTCAAGAAATCCACACAACTAGCTTTACTTTTTCGTTGTTTTTTTTTCTCACGTGAATCGTTTATTTAATAAGTGTGTGCATATCATTGCTCACGATTGTTTGCTAGATAGTGTGGGAACTTTTCGATTTTTCAATTTGTAAATTCAGATGTGCTGGATAGTTGAATCATGAAAGAATAAATCAGTTTCTTTTAAAAAAACAAAGGATAATATGTAAGTAATAAAAAAAAAAAGTTTTACAAGAAGCAAGTTTTACAAGGGCACTACCCTGCCCCTCTTAAGCTCCGCCCCTGCTACCCACCAATTGACTAGAAGCAATTTTTTTTTAGTTTCAAACAGTTTTACGAGTAAATTAAATGACAAATAGTTTGACAGTCTCTTAATCAACTTGTTTGGAAAGGGATCGACACTACTCGCCATTCCAAATTAATTAAAAAACATATGAATGAAAGTCTACCGGTGAGAAATTTGTGCCTGGGAAGATGATTTGAACGCATAGATTATTTTTCAAATGTTCAATTGGGACCCTTGAATCATGGAGTGGATTGGGTTTGACTTTGAACCCGAGATTCGAACTTAAAAAAAAATAGTCAATTTATTTTTAATTTCTCAGAGAATATAATATACAAATATTAGAATAAAAATCAGATTACGGTATTATTCATTATTTACCATATTAACCTTCTCTCTAAAATCAACCTTCCTTAAATCTGATCCAAAGTTCTCCAATTTTCAGCGCGTTATAAAATTCATTCTTAAATTTGTCATCAATCTTCCATTCAAAGTTTCAAAGATCTCCCTAAAAAAGAAAAAAAAAAGAGAGAACAGAAAAAGAAAATAAATCAATATTTAATTAATGGAATTAAATCAAATCCCAAAACAGAAGCAGAGTAACAATGGCGGCATTTCACCCGCCAAAACCAAATTCAGAAAAATCTCCCGCTCCAAATATTTCTCCCCGCTCACTTCCCCACCACTCATACAAATACCACGCCTCTTTTTCACTCTTCCACTTCACGCTCCTCTCCTCTTTTACCCTCACAACCCCCATCTGATTTTCTCTCGCACTAAGCCAATGGCGGATATGATTACTCCAGATGCTATCCAGCTTATCATGGCGAATCCAACCGCCGAACCATCTTCAGATCTGCCTGAAATCGTTGTCCAAGTCACCGATTTGAAGCTCACCGGCAAAAAATACATGTGCGTTTTCATCCTTTTCATTTTCGATTATAAATTAGGGCTTTACTGATTTTAGTTATTATATAGGCTGTGGTATGTTATGTTTCATGTTTTTAGGTTTCGATTTTGCCTTTTAAGCTATTTTAGGTTTAAATGTTAACATCATTTTTATTGGATCTGTTATTTTAGTAGCAATTGGACTGTTTATTTGGGCGAAATGATGCTGGATTAGTTGTGTTTAGCCCGATTTATGAATTAGATTAGGTTTAGGGTTTTGATTAGGGCTTATTGTTTCATGGTACTAGCAATTGGTGTTAGCAAATAGCAATTCATCTTTAGTTCAGGGGAAATAATATCAAATTAGTCGAAATATTAGGGTTAATGCGAGATCTGTTTAAACTGAGTATTGAATGAAACTCTCTTGTGTTAATTTAGGTTTATGGCAAATGATGGCAAGTTGAAAGTGAGGTCTATTCTGCAATCGAATCTGTCGGATAACGTTACATCTGGTAACATTCAGAACCTGGGCCTTATTCGCATTCTCGAGTACACACTGAATGACATTCCAGCAAAGAACGAAAAGTAAGTATTGCTCCTTCTGCTTTTTGATGAGGCTTCTGTACTTTTTATGTAATCGATGTAAACTGTAATTGTGTTTAGGTATCTGATTGTATTGAGTTGTGAGTCCGTGTCCCCTGCACTTGAGACCGAGTACAAAGTTGGTGCGAATATGGAGGACACTGTGATGCTGGAGGCTAAGAGTGAAGCGAAAAGTCAGGTTGCTGGTATTGTGTTGAAGCCGAAGCAAGAAATGGTTGTTAAGTCTGCTGCACAAATTGTTAATGAGCAGAAACTAAAGTGAGCATTTGTCTTTGTCTGGTTTGGGTTCAGCTTTTGATGCTTTGTTATTGGTTGTATTCAAGTGTTTAATGATCTTTTACAGCTCGGCGCCTACTGCACGAATGGCAATGTCAAGAAGGGTTCTACCACTTGTTTCTTTGAACCCTTATCAATCCAACTGGTGCATTGAAGTTCGTGTCACTGCGAAAGGAAATTTGAGGACTTATAAGAATGCTAGAGGTGATGGGTGTGTGTTCAATGTTGAGTTGACTGATAAAGATGTGAGTAATTTGTCCTTATGTTTTGAAGTATTTTCATATGCTTGGTGTTGTTTAATGAGAAGTTACTAAGGTGTGGAGTTGGTTTTCTTGAACAGGGAACACAAATTCAAGCTACTATGTTCAATGGAGCTGCCAATAAGTTCTTTGACAAGTTCCAGCTGGGAAAGGTCTATTACATATCAAAAGGATACATAAAAGTTGCCAACAAGCAATTCAAGACGGTGAAAAATGAGTATGAGATGACTCTAAATGAAAATTCTGAGGTTGAAGAAGTTGTCAATGAAGTTGCATATATTCCTGAAACTGTATTCAATTTTGTCAAAATTGATGAATTGGGACCATATGTGAACGGAAGGGAACTAGTTGGTAAGAAAAGGCCTTTAGTGATCACATTTTTCATCTTATTTACCATCTCCAGTAATATAATTTTATTTTTTTGTTGCCTGCAGATGTTATCGGTGTTGTTAAAAGTGTATCTCCTACAGTGAGTATTAAAAGGAAGAGCAATGATGAGACAGTTTCTAAGCGTGATATAACCATTGCTGATGATACGTAAGTAACCTATTGACAGTTGTACATTATATCTAAATGGTTCTGATGCATGTTAAAAATGTTGACATTATATGGTTTTTGTATTTTTCAGGAAGAAAACTGTTAGAGTGACTCTATGGAGTGACTTAGCAACAGATGTGGGCCAAACACTACTTGATATGGTTGATGAATCTCCTGTAGTTGCGATAAAATCTCTCAAAGTTGGTGATTATGATGGTAATATATGCACTATACAACAAGGGGTTCTATGCCATGATATTTGAAATAAATGTTATAGAAATCATGTAATCTGAACATTGAATTTGATCTTTCTACAGGTGTATCATTGTCAGCAATAGGCAAAAGTGTTGTGGTTGTTGATCCAAAGACGCCAGAATCTGAAAAGTTGAAATCCTGGTGAGTAATACAGAACGGAAAATACTGCTATTAGCTTATATTCTTTGCTATTTCTCAAATTGTCAATAATGGTTCTGAATCATGTATTTGGTTGGAATGATGTGCAGGTTCAATTCTGAAGGAAAAGAAACTGATTTGGCTCCTGTTGGCTCTGGTTTAAGCCCTTCAACACAGAGTGGGGGCCGATCTGTGTATGATGACAGAGTCCCCCTCTCTCATATTACCGGTAACCCCTTGCTAGGTGAACCTAAAAAAGTAAGTTACATCCTTTTATTTTGCTAAAATTGTGCAGCTGGTAATGTTGAATGCGGGTATAATTTTCTTTACCTTTTTTTTCAGCCTGCATTCTTCTCGATTAAAGTATTCATTAGCTCTATCAAACCTGATCAAATGATGTCATATCGGGCCTGCAAGAAATGCAACAAGAAAGTCACTGATTCCCTTGAGGGCTATTGGTGCCCAGGATGTGCAATGAATGTTGAAGAATCCAGCTTGAGGTTTATATCTTGAGATTGTTTTGTGTACCCAATTCACATCTATTTCAAATTATATTTATGAATGACTGATTGTTATGTCTCCCGGTAGGTATGCGATGCAAGTGAGGGTCCAGGATGCAAGTGGTGAAGCATATCTCTCAGTCTTCAATGATCAAGCAGTAAAAATAATTGGATGCACTGCAGATGAACTAAATGAGTTGAAATCTAAGGTTGGCAGTTGGCACTGAAATTTCTAACTCAAGTCACGAATATAATGTGTTGACTTACTATCTTTTAATGCGCTCTGAAATCTTAATGCTTATTGTTACAGCTTTGAAATAACTTTGTAAATTTCTGAATTCAGGGTGGAGATGGTTATGAAAAGAAACTGAAAGAAGCAGCATGGGCTTGTTATCTTTGCAGAGTTGCTGTGACAACTAACGAGTACAACAATGAGACGAGGCAGAGGATCACGATCAGATCTCTTGCGTCTATTGAGTATGAAACTGAATCCAAGTTTTTGGTCGAAGAAATATCCAAGATGAAGTTATCAAATTGAGGTGTTGATCAGGATGAGAAATCTCTGTAAATCTTTTGGACTAGTTTGGCAGGAGCTTTGCATTTCAAACTCTTTATCAAGTAGGATCTCTAGTAGGCTTAAAAATGTTTATCTAATTGCTTGATTTGCTTCAAGTTTTCAACTATCAGAGTGCATTGCACAGTAATGCTTCAGTTTATGAAATTTATTTTTATTCTACTTTCTGTGCCCAGCATTCAGTCATTTGGTTCATATGTGCTATTAGGTTGTTTTACACCTATCTTTAACAGCTCCAGTTCATACTATTCTTGCATTTCATCAATAAAACTGTCTGCTGGTATATGCACCTCAGCATTGAAGCAGAGATTCAGTAGAACCTTCTTAAAAAATGGAAATGGCGGATAATGTGTTTGAGAGCCTAGTCGAACTGATATCAGCAAACATAGATGAAGGGCTCTCATTCTGATAAAAGGACCTCCATTCTGTTTTTGTAAAGATTTGTCTAGCTTGGAACCAAATACAGGGTTCCACCTCTTTTCAGGAACACAGGCACATGGCAGAATTGTTACGAGAAAGTGGAATACATCGACCATGATCTGGTACGGCTGATTCTTTGTGATGCTTGTTTCATCATATGCTGTGTTGCAGAATAAGTTTGCTGCATATTACAGCTATTCTAGTCCAGCCAGACTAAGGTTTACTGATTGAGGTCTGCTCTGCTTGAGAATCAGGTTTGGTTCTGGACTATTGAATTCTTGTTATGTTTGCAATCTGATGGACAGCCAATATTTGGAACAGATTGCATCAGAAGTTCATAAATTTAGTAATCTGTGGACTGAAGGCGTAGAAAGGGAAATTAACACACCCCAAGTCCAAGGCTTTCCACTTTCTTGGGTGCATATTTTCCAGGACTAAGTAACACAGCCTCGAATTCGACCTGCGCTCCCTCTTTCTGGTATATCAATTACCCAAAAGAACCCACAAATCTCAAAGCAAAGGGCATCCGTTTCAAGGTTAGTAATCTGACTGCAGTCTGCAGGGGGGGACATTAGGTTCATTCACATTCCTCATATGGAGTGTTACATTTACTACCATTGGTATTCTGGACTAACTTATTTGTAATATACTCGAAACACTAAATTTTGAGTTTCATCTCTGGTCAACTTTAGAAACACTACTCTAGAGCCTCGGCGATGTAAATATACTAAGGGAGAACAGCATACTGTCCAATGACAGTGACGGAGACGTTGGAAAACATCTGAACCTTTCTGGAATTGCTGGATAGCGTGGAGAGGCACTGTTGCAGCAAGCCATAGACATGGGCAGCTGACCTGATTCATACTTACTTCAAGATTACTTGTCTACTATTGCAGTACTGGTTACCGCCTCCATTCTCTGCCTGTATTTGTTTCGTGTTCAGTCATGTACATGTACTTTTGTCTTAGTGTACTTTTTACTGCTTGAATTGGTGATCGGAATATGACAATCATGAATGATAATGAATACATCGGTCACAAATCGTGTTATGAGGTTCAAACTAAGAGAGACTTGAGGAAAAGCCATGCTGCTAGCTGCACCACACTGTAGGTTCAGCTTAGCTTTCCAGTTTCATAATAGCAATTCGCAAGAGAAATTGTTTGTTATATACTTATATATGACCACTATTTTACATAAATGTTTTTTCGACTTATGTTTTTTCGACTTTTCCGTTTGTAAATCCAGATGCGCTGGATAGTTGAATTATGAATGAATGAACCAGTTTCTACTTAAAAAAAATGTTTTTTCCTGAAGGAGATGTCCATTCCTGATACTGATGCAAGCTGCCTGTGAAATCCGTGAAGAGTCCATCAATGCCAATCTCGTTTATCCAATAATCGAACTCTTTATATGGATCTTGGCTGAAGTTCAAGTGCAAGAACTGGTTCTCATTCCGAAATGTATAGGCGTGCACCTGAATCATGTTCATCTTCGTTAAGTGAGGTTTTTCACAGGAAACAACAGCAAATGTTGTACAGTAATGCAAAGTGCATAAACAAAATGATGATGACAAAAATATGAACCAGTGTCAACTATCTTTAGCCAAATTTCCATGGACTTGAGTTCAGATTACATGCATTATCAAGTAACAACTTGGATAATTTGATGAGAAAGTAAATGGAATGTTGATAGACACCTGGAAATGTTTGATTAAAACAGTGCAGAAATATCCAACCTTCTAAACAAAAAATGAGAAACTGAAGAAACAATGCAGATCTTTATCTAAGCTTATTGCATGTTTTAATGAAGATGCGAAAGATGAGTGTGTAGTTAAAGCTTAAAAGAGAAGAGAATGGCTATTGGCGCACGAATATTCCCTCCCGAAGATTTTGATGAGCAGTTTAGAAACCGAATTCAAGAGAACAAAAATCTAATGCATGCTTATGTAATAGTTTCGGAATAAATTCATTGTATGAGGTTTAGTACCTGAAGGTTATGTGCATGTGCCCTGGTTACAACATCAGTCCGCGTCTGCAGATAATTATTTGCAACAGTGACAAGGCTATCCTTGAATGGTCCGATTCCATCAACATAATCCTTGATAAAGTTAAGATAACTGTCTGAAGTGATTTCCCAGTATGACTAGTACATGCAAGTTATCATGAAATACAATTGGTATAAAAGAAAACTTGATATATATCACCACAGAAACATCAGGCCTGCAAAAATCTCAGCCATTAGGCCATACTTGGAAAGAAGTCTTTGTGAACGTATAGCATAAAACATATGTATAAACCTGATTTGTATCCTGAGTTGGAAAGCTTGCATCAGCAATTAAGAGAATCTTGGGCAGGTCTGTTAGGTTTGATATATAGGTAAGAGATGTCGGGGCGAATGATTGGATAAAAGCAGGTTGTTTCAGCCACTGCTTTGATAAGTAAGAACCTCTATATCCGTACTTGTTGAGCGTATCAACAAACTTGTCCTCAAACCTTTTACCATCTAGCCATTTAACCTGCCAAAACTCAAGTGGACATATAAATTCTTACCATTCATTAAGATAAATCAATCTGCTCAAGGGCTGTAGCAGAAAGACTTACATGTCTATTGATGAATACTGGATCCTTTATCTCTGGATAGATTCCGACAACTCTTGGAGCATCCAGAGCAATTGAAATAAACTCCTCAAATGTGATAATCGGAAATTTTCCTGCACAGTAGGGTCAAAGGAGGTTCTGTAATCTGTAGTATGTCCAATGTATCAAATGTGTTTCTGTTGTTGACATTACCGATCTGGTATATGTTGACTCACCATTATACTGCTGATCTCGAAAAGTGTATCTCTGATTTACACGCAATGTCTTCAGCTCTTTCAGTGTGAAATCAACTGCAAGCAGTTGTAATGTTCATATCAATTGCTTCAAAAGCTAGAGGTCTAAATTAATGACACGGAAATTAGAGTAAAATGGTACGTGGTCTGGTTCATATAGATACAGCAGAGGGAGCTTATATGGCTTGATAATAATAAATAAATCAACATTCCGCATAGTGAATTTGGATATATAGATTAGTGTTAAGAGAAGCGGCACCTGTGAAGTAGCCGGTAATATTGAAACCTTGAACCAGGTAGGTCCTCTTTCGGTCAGAAAACTCCTTGTGAGAAGCAATATCAGTAGTAGTATCAAGGTAAACATCATGGAAACATATAAGAGAACCATCTTTGGAGGCTAAAATGTCCGTCTCTATGAAGTCAGCACCTTCTTCAATAGCTCTCTGCAAATTAAGTCACCTTTCTGTTATGTATATATTCAGCATGAATATAAAACAAGCTACGTACTGCCACTGCGTGTATACCACACCAAGTAAGCAGCAGCTGTTTCTTCATTGATTTCTCCATTGGAACCACGATGCGCTATGTTGTAAGGGCGAAAAGTCTGCAGAGGCTGCTTAGTTAAGTCATTTTGCCTGTTAGGGAGTGCGTAAAGAACTCTGGCATAGCAGCCAACAAAGAGTAGCAGAAATATCAAATGGACCAGGCCTGCAAAAGTAGTGGATTATCTAAGAAAGTTCCCTTCATTGCATAACATTCTATTTCAGTATAGCTAGACTAGATGCTAATGTACATTTATCTACGCGAAAGCCTACATGAAACTGTGAAGCTTGATTCTTGAGTTGAGCTTAGAACATGAAAAGCAGTAAGCACAATTTTTTTTTAATTTTTCTGAAACGGCAAATCTAACTAAGCCTCCGACGGGGTTTGAACCCTCGATCTCTCTTGTGCTACTCCAGCACCCTTCCTTACCACCAAACCACCTTATGACTCCCAGCACAACACTGAGGTTAACGGTTAACCGAAGGAATGAAAATCCTTGCTGAGAAGAGATAAACATCAGATGATGTACACACACATAACATAATTAGCACCTGTAGGAAAAGGACAGCTTTGCATATATATTTACACATACATTGATGTATACACAGATGACAGAACAGAATATACCAGCTTAATGAAACATACAGAATCATCATCACCACCAGATGATGTACATACATACCATTGCTGCAAATTAAGACAGTGGGAAATGGAATATAAACAACAAATTTACTCACATAGTGAAGAAGTCATGACATGAAATAATTAAACTTGATTGCCTTGATTGAGGTATTATTACAAACAGAAACACCTTATGATCATATCATCCATACTTCCAAATATTGTTAATTCTTTACAAAGAGACGGCCAAAATGCAGTTAATAAAGTAGCTGGGATTAATTAAATAATGTGGAGTTGAGTATGTTTTGGCTTTTAGTGAATGTCATTTGATACAAATTTTTTGATACCATTGCAAGTCAACCAGATATTTTCAGACCAAAAACCCACACAATAAAATAGTGGTTATTATGGATATTAAGTCATATAACCACTAAACCAAACAAAACACAAACTCAGCCTGCTCTTAAACAAGATTGTTTCCAGAAAACAGAAAATTATCAAGAAAACTGCAGATTAAGTGCAATTCTCTAGTTGCTACATAGTTACCCCCAATAGCTCTAAAAAGGAATAAAAAAGGAAAGCTAAGTGTGCTTGAACTTGGTGATCAATGACGCAATCTTCTCTAGTAGCTTAGATGAATCTTGTTTGTGTCCAGATGGCAATGGCGACGTCCATTCCTGATAGTTGTGGAGGCTGCCTGTGAAATCCGTAAAGAGTCCATCCACACCAATCTTGTTCAACCAGTAATCGTACTCGTTGTACGGATCCTGACTGAAGTTGAAGTGCAAGAACATGTTCTCGTTCCGGTATGTGTAAGGGTGCACCTGAATCATCAAATGTTATAGTTTCATTACTAAAAATGTACTTCAATATGATTTTAACACAACAGAATCACAGAACTACAGAATTTGTACCTGAAGATTACGTGCATGTGCCCTTGCTACAAGATCGGTTGGTGTTTCCAGATAATTGTTCGATGGAGCAACCAGAGTGTCCTTCCAGGGACCAATTCCATCAACGTAGTCCTTAATAAAGTCGAGATACTCATCTGAGGTTAGCTCCGAATATGTCTGTTTTGCAAGTTTGTTCATGTAAAACTATTAGCATCAGCACGTGTAAAATTTATACAAAAAGCTACAACTTGTTTAGGACAGAGAACATGCGAATTGAACCTGATTTGTGTCCTCAGTCAAAATTGTGACATCGTCAATCAAGAGAAGCTTGGGTATGTCAGTTAGATTTGATACATAGATGAGTGACGAAGGGGCGAAGGATTGAATGAAAACGGGCTGTTTCAGCCATTGTTTCGACATGTAAGTGCCTTTATAACCATACTTCTTCAGTGTCTCCATAAACTTGTCCTCGAACTTCTTACCATCTGCCCATTTTACCTGACAAAACCGAACAGAAGAAATATGGTCACGAAAACCTCAGCAGCTAGAGATGCTAAAGACCAAATAGCAATAGATTGATGGAAGAGCTTACATGTTGATTAATGAATACTGGATTCTTAATCTCCGGATATATTCCAACAACTCTTGGTGCATCCAGAGCAATCGAAATGTACTCATCAAACGTAATAATAGGGAACTTTCCTGCATAGGAATTATAATAACATCTGTCAAATTGTGATTCCAGATTTCCTATTTGCTCATGAAATTGGTGAAACTTGGTAATCTTAACACAACTTGGTCTAATGTGCAAAGTGGAATGACCCAGGTTCTCTGTACATGCATACTGAGAGTCGAATACATCACTAAGTAATACGGATATGAACAAGGAGTAGAGCTAAGTACGTAATGTTCAATAATTATGTAAAATCAACATGAGAGCAGCAATTGGACTAGGGACTAACCATTATGCTGCTGGTCTCGGAAAGAGTACCTCTGGGTTGCCCTCAATGTCAAAAGCTCTTCTAGTGTGAAATCCACTGCATATCATCATTCATCATAGTGGTTACAAAAGTTTTCGATTTGAGAAAAAAAAAAAAAAAAAAAAAGAATAAAAGAAAAAGACAACGCGATATATATAGCCAGAATGACATAATCTGCAGAATCATATATTGATGATCAAGAGTTTATGTATGTCCTCGTACCGACAAAGTATCCGGTCATGTTAAAGCCTTGAACTTGGTAGGTCCTTTTCCTGTCAGCAAACTCCTTGTGCATGGCAATATCAGTAGTATCATCAAGAATGACATCATGGTGGCATATAAGAACACCATCCTTGGTGGCTAAAATGTCCGCCTCTATGAAATCGGCCCCTTCTTCAATAGCTCTCTGCAAGTCCATATTACACACATTATGTATATATAGTGAACTAGCTAGTTTTGGAATCAAGAAATATATATATTCAAGGACTACCTCTTGGAATAATACCAAGTGCAGTTAGTATAACTTATAATGTACAGAATATATTATATATACCATGTATGCTGGAGCAGTTTCTTCAGGCAATTCTCCATTGGAACCACGATGCGCGATGTTCAAAGGGCGAAATGTCTGCAGAGGCGGCTTATCTACGGCATTTCTTCCGCTTGGGAGCGGGTAAAGAACTCTCGCCGAACACCCAACAAAGAGCAGCACAAAGATTAGAGGAACAAGCCCTGCAATCCATCGCAAAACATACATTATGGTACGTTTAAAATCAAAAGTACCAAAACGTCTCGATTTTTTACTTAACTAAGTAGACAGATGAAAATCAACATGAAATTCCAAATTATTCGGAACAATTTTACTTTACTAGTATAATAAATTGTTCGGTATGTAACGAATTCAAAATATATCCCAAAAAAATCGAGATTTTAATCCATGATTGTTATATATACCGGTGTATATTACACGTGATCACACTGGTAGTGATTGCGGTTCCCAACGACATTAAAAATAAAATAAAAAAAGCAGCAAGTGTAGTTCAGTAGAACGACTACTTTGGATCTATTGAATTGTGTGATGTGAACAGATTGATCTTTTGATGGATAAAAAGTAAAACAGTGAAGAGAGATGAGATACTTACCGTGTGAAGTAGCCATTGGAGCTTGGATTTACGTACCCTATTCGATCTTCGTCTTCGTTGAACCCAACACTTAAGGTTAAATTGGGTTTGGTTAGCTATAGAGTCCGGTGAACACATACATGCGTGATATATCCAACAAATTAAATATTTCGTTAAATATTTTCCAAGATTATCGGAACTTTTTTTGTTTTTCACGGATTAGATAATGCTCAAGAATATTCCCACAAATGATGAGAGGATTAGAATCACATTTTTGTTAGTTAGAGTCATGATGAATTAAGGATTCTGCCCAATTTCAAAGGCTGATGATCTCCTAAAACCCCGAGATATAGGAGAAAAATTCAAATAATTTAACGTCCGCTTTGGTCTGAGGCTGATCACCCTGTGGGCTAGCTCGTGCAATCTCCCTTCCTTTCAAGTCAAAGTTTTTCATGTTATTTTGTTAATGTTCCATAGGATTTAGCAGTAATTCACAACCAAAAAAATGGTTGACGAAATTAAATGAGAAACATTTGTCTGGAAGTACGGAGTAATATTTTTACATCACCATTCCAAAACACAATACTCCCTCTCTTCCATCTAAAACTTCTTATTGTTTTCATTTTGAGAGTCCCATAGAAACTTATCATTAATCATTACCCTACCATACAACTGTATTTATAATTTTACGACCTCACTCACCATTCTTTATTTATTATTTGGTACAATAATTTCCCACACTTACCATACATTTTTCATTCATTCAAATAATATCCCTTTCACATAATGTTTCATTTTTTTATTCAAATAATACCCCACTTTCATCTATATTTGAGAAGGAAAAAATTGATCAAACCTTCCAACCTTTACTACAAGTGAGACAATACCCCCAACCTATTAAATTTGATACTTAACCCCCTCACCTATTTAAAGTGTTGAAACATACCCCCCTCACCTATTTAAAGTGTTGAAACATACCCCCTATATAATATTTTCCTTCAATTTAATATTTTCCATTCAATTTAATATTTTCCCTACAATTAAATATGTCTGTTTGACTCCAAATTAATTAAAATTCATGCCGAAAAAATAATTTTGAAAATTTTATTATAAAAAAATAAAATTTCCACTTCTATAATAAAATTTCAAATATTATTTTTTTGATACAAATTATATTATAAAATTGGAAAAAATAATATTTTCATAAACTGTACCAGAAAGATAATATTTAAACTTATATTATAAAAGAGAAAATCTTATATTTTCATAACATATTTTTCAAAATTATTTTTCGATTTAAATTAGAATTAATTTGGATTCAAATGGAAATATTAATTTAAGGAAAAATAATAAATTGAATGGAAAATCTTAAATTGAAGGAAAATATTGTATAGGGGTATATTGTAACAATTTAAATAGGTGAAGGGGTTAAGTATCAAATTTGATAGCTTGAGGGTATTGTCTCACTTGTAATAAATTTGGGGGGTTTGATTAATGTTTTCTATTTAAAAAAAAAAACAATTAACACCGTTGTAACTTGAATTTTTTTGTTAATGTTGCTTTGTATTTTGTCATCCAAATAAGGTTTGTGTGTAATTTATAAAATGGAGAAAAGGTTTATGTGTAAAGTAAGAATTTTGCTTTACCAATTATACCTTTGTAAAATTGAATTGAAATGTAATTTAAAAATTTGTAATATTTTTTTATACTTATTATATATTTTATTCTTATTGCCCTCCCAATTGTATTTTTCATTTTGAATACTTCTATTTGTCCTTTTCAATACTCAATGTACTTTTTTTTTTTTTTTCAGCAAAAAGTTTTATTAATGAAAGAGCACAAGAATGCTCGGGATAATTACAATAGGGATTAAAGCCGGAACAAACCGGATCAAAGCTTACAACCAATCAAACACCAAAATTAACCATCCAACAACCAATATGAGGGAAAATGATGTACTTTCTGAATAAAGAAAATTTCCATATTGAACCCTCTGTTTTCTATTATTATTTTGTTTCAATAAAAGTGTTTCATCTCACTCTGTAAATCTTCATCTCCTTCATCATCTGAGGCATTAGACGAACCCGCGGAACTCTGGTGTTGATATAGGGATTTCATCTTCTGAGGCATTGAGAATTTCGATTGTGGAGTGAAGAAAAAATCTCAAGACTGCAGTTGTAATGATCATTTTCATATTTGATTTGATGCATGGAGTTGGACCAGCAGTTGCAACGATCGTCATTTTTTTGCACGTTGATTTAATATTAATTTGTTTGGGCAGGCAGATTAGCCATCGCGGACAACGAACGATGAACCAGCCGTGAACGTAATTTGATGAAGTTTTCAATTTAAGTCCACAAAATGGAGTGGGTGACAATGAATTATGCACCGCGTTTAGGCAAAGAACGTATTTTCCTCTATCTCATCAACTTTATCTGAATTGAATTTTTAACTCTTCTAAAAAGTTTTACTAATAATCTATGTTTTTAATCTCGTCTCGAACGACCTCCTGACGGGTCTACCCGAATCATCTCGAACATTTGACTTGGACAACATAAACAATATTTTTATATATATATATATATATATATATATATATTATATATATATATATATATAGATATATATATATATATATATAGATATATATATATATATATATATATATATATATATATATATATATATATATATATATATATATATATATATATTTATTTATTAAATATATAAATTAACATAATAAATAAACTAATGATATTTTCAAACTAGTAAAATTTTATTTTGGGCCTAGTAAATTATATTAACTTGAAATGGAACGTGTTATATGAATCACATGTATGTACAGATTAGTTTGTTTTTTTTTTTTTTTTTTTTTTTTTTTGTTTGTTTTTAACTTGATATGTATGTACAGATTAGTTGTGTAGGTTGAAAAAATGAAAGATAGTAATTTATCATTAAAATATTTATCTACCTGCAACAATTAATTAATTTGACTTTTTCTTGGTTGTTAAATATAGGAAAAGAAACAAAGCAATCAAATCTAGATCTCATCAGACATACATATAGGAAAAGAAACAAAGCAATCCAAGCTGAAATGCAAGATTGGTTGCAAGATGTTTATCTTTTGGACTGGGATTAGTATTGTAATAGTTTCTCCATATATTAAATAAGGGTCAATTGTTAAAAACAATATCACTACATATTTTTGCTTAATATAAGATTCAATTATTTTCTAAACGATCGAAATGAAATTTACACTTTTATGGATTAACTATTATGTAAATTAATAAAATATTAATTTATACATAAATTAATATATGTATAAGATAATAAATTATCACGGTCCCAAAATTATTAATTTATAGAGGTTATACTTACTCTAGAGATGGTATAACTTCTAGATGGTAAAACTCAAGTAGGGCACACCTGAAAATACAAGGGGGTGTTAGTTCAATATATTTAATTTGCCATGTGGTTGTTGAGCTACCTTCAATGTATAATAAATGAAGTGAGTGTTTAGTAGTGTGTAGAGAGTTGTAGAACAATTTATAATCATCTTTCCTTTTTGTGATCATTGCCATTTATAGAGAATGATTGACTTTAAGTCGGTATAATAAGATGATTCGAGTGTAGATTACATATTAAGCCAGCTGGTAGTTGTAGGCCCAACAATGACTTTCGCGGGCTTGGCCCAAAGTCCAACGTAAGAGTGTATACGTAGAAATGATGTCACTATCCGAAGTGCATCTATCTTTTGTATCTCTTTTCGTTGTGGTTTTCAAAGGAAGATCAAGACCTACTTACCTCTTTATGAGTCATAATTTTGTGAGGTGAGTATCTCACTGGGATTTGCAATTCGTGGTCTGTAATACAAACTATATTTCTTTTAATGCTTTGAGGTCCGGAGGTGTACGTACCTCCTCAGTGGTGTGTGTAGCTCCGGATATGTAACCAATGAAGATGTGTGACCATCTTGAATTTCTAAGAACGTGGACATGAGTTTGACCTAAACGCACTTAGGTGGATTGGAATTTGGAAATATTTTAATATCATCAAGTTTATATTCTAACTATAAAGGAAACATGCCGACTAACTTTTCCTGTTTTCTAGTTAATGTCAATAAGATGATCAATTTAAAAAACTATATATGTTACTTATTAGAAAATAAAATGACTAATCAATCATCAGTCTCTTATGGATTTGTTAAATACATGCTTTCTCGAAACGTGGACGCTGATTTGATTGATGTGATGGTAATGTTTGTATGATAAAGCGAGGAGGGAGTCCTTTTCGTTTCTTTCATTTCAATAAAATTATAGTATGCATTTGACATGCGCTATTTAAAGTAATATAATAAGTCGGTTGATTTATCAAATTGATTGACCTACCAATTAATTTTAATCCGTTGATCTTGTTTATCCAATTTTAATCTGGTGCGTACATGTGTCATTAGTTAATTAAAAGATGTAGGGTTCGAATCCTGTTGGCGTGATTTTTCTCCATTATTTTTATTATTATTTTTATTGAAGGTGTTTGGTTCGAATCTTGTTGGCGTGATTTTTCTCTATTATTTGTATCATTATTTTAATTGAAGGTGTTGGGTTCGAATCTTATTGACGTAATTTTTTATTTATTTATTCTCTTCTTAAATTTTATTTTTTAACATAAAGTTGTATGACGTATTATACTTAATTTTAAAATAACCATGATATGTTCTTATAAAAAAAGACATAATTCCTCCGTCCAATAATAAATGTAACACTTGATTTTGTTGACTTTTTCGATGACCATTTTGACCTTAAATTATTCTTAAATCATACGATAAAAATAACTAAAAACATCATATTATGAAACTAGAATGTTTATATGAAGCACTTGACAATATATTCAACTGATGAAGAATACCAATTAACATACGAAAAGGATGCATTGCAAATTTTGAAATTGAATGTTTCCAAAGTCTAGATATGTATCTGATGGTTCTTAACTCATCGAAAGAATACTTTTCGTATGTCTAATATAGTTCAATTCAAAACTATTAATTGCATAACTACAAAAACTATATACATTTATACCACACAATTTATATTAAGTTTAATTACTCAATTAGTTATTTTTTTATTTTATTACGTTTGAAGTCATTATGTGAAGATTATATATTCACTCCATTTATTTAAATATATTATATAATAAAATAATAATGTTTTACAAGATTACGCTTCACACGCGTAGCGTGTGACGCGGTTCCTAGTATCTACTAAATTAAGGCCCAAATGTAACACCACTGCAGCAGGCACTTATAGTATATATAAAAAAACAAACCTACTGCCGTATCTACTATAAGTGTTCAGGCGGCCGCAGCGAAGAACAAGTTAAGAAGGCCACCGGACGTGAATTCATTTACCGCCGAGGTAACGTTACATGAGCGCATGATTAATTCCCTTGGACAACTTAGAATTATTTACGTTTGATATTTTTTTTTAATTGTGTATATTATATAGTAATAAGACAAGATGACTATTTACGTTTTTTTTTATGAAGTAATTTAATGACTATTTACGTTTGATTCTGTAAGTATATATATCTCTTTTTCAAATGATTATATTATACATTATATAGCTAGTTTCTGCTAGGGAGAAATTTTATTTTATTTTCAAAACGGAAAATTTACTTATTCTACTCCTACACTACTTTACCATCAAATAACTTTAAATACACTTATACTAACTTTATATTAAGTAGTAATATAAATTATTCCGCTAACACATGGTCCTCTGTAATTTTAATTCTAATAAAATTTGTACTTGAAAAACATGTCGTTAATCGCAAGCGATTGTGGGAAACGATATTCATCATCAGACCGACAAGGTTGATTATGGTCGTATGATTTTAGATACTGCAGAGTGAGACATGTTAATTTTTTTTAAGAGGTAAAAAATATGTTGATGCAAATTATATACTCCCAAGTGACAATGTCCAATTTATATACTTTATTTATTTTGTAACATAATGTCCAATTTTAGTATTTTTTTCAATTTAAGGAGAAAAAAATGAACAATACAATCGTGATAATCACACATCAGACATACCGAAAATGGCAAAAAAATATGAACAAAAAAAATTGCGAAAATAATAGGAAAAATAAGTGCTTACTATGTTCACTTTTTGGTGCTTTGAAGTATCAAAATAGGTTTTTAATGTGTGTATAACACATGCCCATTTTTCCTATTGTTTCATAATTTGTCGGTCTGGTGAACGGTTTCTCTATTAAATTGAAAACTACTAAAATTGGATAGTATGTTGCAATAAAATACCTAAATTGGATATAATCAATTTGAAATATAAATTGAACATGTCTCACTCCAGAGTACCTAAAATAAATTTTATAATACATTAAAAAGCCCTTTGAATCATTGGCCCAGAGCCCTTCGGATTGCCGATTTAGCTCGGTTCTTGCTGGTTACGTTCTTGCCAATTTTGACCCCTCCGGTTCAATGGCGGTTCCTGATATGCTATTGAGCCATTTCAGAATGACTTTCCAGCTAGACTAGTCTGATCAACCGCTCGAACACTATTTTAAAAGCATAGCTACTATAGTAGACACACAAAATATCTATTTTCTAACCTTACCCCTACTCTACTCCTATTCCTACGCTATTCCGTTATCACATTATAATTTAAAATACATCTATATCAACTTTAATCCGCCACCGTGCGTTAATAACATTTATTGTTAGACTTTGGATATCGTGTTAATAAAATTAGCTAAGGAACGATAAGGCGAAATAATAAATAGTCACTTGTATATTCTTTGTTAAACTTTGTATGTAATTTTTTCGAGCATTTTTTATGTTCTTTTAGTAATAAATTTTTTTGCCGTTTAAAAAAAAAAAGTCTCTTGTATATTCTTTTCTATTCCCATATATATCAAGTGATAGGATATTAAGATATCATCTTTTCTTTTCAATGAATATTCAGTTTTGATAAAGAAGAACAATCTTCTAAAAAAGTAGCATGCAAGCGGAACAATTCCTCCAAAAATGTAGTCGTATATACACTTCAAGCCGGCCACCGTCAACCAAGAACTCATCGGTTTTGTATATCCCCATTCTATAGTTTCAATAGTAATATTTTTTAATTAAGGTTGTCAAAAGACAAAATGTCATCAACTTTCTTCAAGATTGACAAAGTTATATATATAATGTGTTATAATGGTATAATTAATTAGTTAAATGGATTAGATGGTCCAACTTTGCGAAAAATGCAAATTAGAAACTTTATTTGAACTATAGAAAAATGTTGGTATACATTTAACCAGAAGAAAGAGTGTGTACAAATCACGGTGGACACCCTTGGTGTCCACTCCTTATTTTGTTATTCAACCACCTTTTATGGTACGTGTAAATCGTCATATTATATTGTAAAAATGGATAAATACATGCAAAATGCATGATTTTAAAATAAAGTAAATAAAAGTTGACTAGCTAGCTCATATTAATTATATGAGAAAATGTTGAGTTGAACTAATTGAATTTTATTTTAAGTGAACTAAACTGAAATTATTTATTTGTAGTATATAAAAAATAATTAAATAAATTTGAAATAAACTGAAATATCAATTTATATATGAAATTATTTTGGTTTGCATGCAGGATTATTTGAAGTAGAAATTGTGGGTAAAGCAAATGGGCAGTGGTTATTTGGCATTGTTCGTGATGATAGCAGCACTACTTATGTCAGCTGCAATATGTGATAAAGTGAAAATGGAAAAGAAGGTTAAAACACAAGTGTTCCGAACCCCTGAAATTGTACTAGAACCAGGATTCTCTTCCAACAAGTTCTACTACAATCTCGATTTCCCTCGAGGCCACATTGCCATCGAGGATTTGAACGCGGAGTTAATCGATGATAAAGGTAATTCAGTTCCTCTTCACGAGACGTATCTTCATCACTGGACAATGATGAGGTACTACGAACACCCAACAGCTGCAAGCAGCTCGAATATTAGTACTAGTTCTACTACTACTGCTGCAACTGGACTCAGTTCAATAATCTTAAACCAAGGAGTTTGTGCACTTGCTCTGGCACAGTATTTTGGGATTGGAGCTGAGACACGTGGGACGAAGACTAGTATTCCAGATCCTTACGGGGTTGAAGTTGGAAATCCCGGTCATATCCCAGCAGAAGGGTACGAGGAACGCTGGTTGCTTAACTTGCATGTTATTGACACTCGGGATGTTGTGGTTGTTTTCCTTGTGGTTGTTTTCCCGAACCTATTCGAAAGAATAGGTTATAAACAAAGGATCACACAACCTCACACTACCTCCTTCCTAGGCATTTAGCAATCTCAAAGCATGGTGAAGACTTGTTGCCTCTTAGGTACATAATTACTCGGGAAAACAACCATAAGACCCTAACATGCATCATCCTATTATAAAGGCCTTCGTGAACCGCAGTAGAGAAAACACCACTGAGTGATGTCGAGACTACCAGGCTTAACTAAGAGCAATACATAAATGTGACAAGCCAAGCGAGAAAAACCTCAAACAAATTCATAGGGATGAAGCATATGATTAATGGCATAGTTAGTTGATCTACCCAATAAAAAAGTTCAAAAATTCGGCAATAAAACATGCAAGACTATCCTAGGATGAATGTAGTGAAAGCAACCTAAAAACTAAGAAAGCAGTAAACGTGCAAATGCAAATGCAAACAAAGAACAAGATACTAATCAACACAAAGCCAAACAATACTTAACATCGCGGTTCACATCCCATCCCCCTTATGATTCTTAAGCTAGCCCCTAGCAAAAGAGAATGAGTAATAAGAAGTGATACTAGATGTTACCGAACGGTTTGGCCTCGGTTGGCTGAGAGTGGACATGTGAAAAGACTAATCATCGGGATGGTAATCCCCATAAAAATCCCTCCACATTTCAGACAGGAGATCATTGGACTGCTGTAGAGCCTCCTGTTGCTGCTGGATGAGCTGTTGCTGCTCCCACCTTTGTTGCCTATCCTCTCGGTGATGCTCCTCGAATGTCTCCCAATCGCGGTTGCGCTGGGCAATGTGCCCGTCGAGGTCCGGTCGCAGTGCCGCGGTACTTGCATCAACTCTATCGAAACGATGGTCGAGGTAGGCCCGGAGTTCAGAGAAGTCAAATCCTCTAGACCCCTGTGGTGCTCGAGGCGGTGCATGCGGTGCTCTATGGACAAATGGAATATCCGGGATAGGGGCTTGGCCATCATCAGCCTCCATAGCATCCTCATAATCATTCTCATTATCGGAATCGCTCGGTTGGAAGGGTGTTTCCACATCAGCAGCGGCAGCCGTGGGGTTCTTCAACTGATACCTAGCCAGCTGTACCTCAATAGTCGAAGGTGAAAGGGCAGCGACCTCGCAATCCCCCTCGTCAATGTCCTCGACCCCATGATATTTGCACTAGGCAGTGATGAAGCTCGGAAAGATGAAGGGCTTCTTCTTCTTTTCCCAGTGGCGCTCATACTCTTCATACATGATGTTCCTGATGTCGATCCGATGTCTGTCTATCAAGCAGTAGAGGAGCTCGGCGTAATTGGGCTGTATCCATGTGTCATTCTTCCTAGAGATCAAGTTGAAGATGCAGAATTTCATCATTACCTTAGCTTCAATGCGAAGGTCACTCTGACGGATCCGTGCAGGTTCTGCCCTGATTTCTGGATATCTGTACTCCCTGTTGCAGATCACGTCTTTAATATGTCTTCCTATCCCCCTAGAGGCCCTCGAATACAGGTAGGCATGGTCGCTCCCTGTGAACTCCTGCTGCCCAAAATGGATGAATGAAGAAATGGACTCTGGTGTCCATGGTATTATCAGGCCTCGAACTAGTACCCCATTCTTCTCCTCGAGATCAGTAAATCCAGTGTAGAACTCTTGGAGGAGGCTCACGTCGTACCCCTTGAACCTGTTGGAACTATACCAAACCTAATTCCTTCTTGATGCCAATCTGGAGAGCGTCCTATACCCCGCCGTTCCAGCTACTGCCTCTGGGATATCAATCCTCCTATCGGGTATGATCGATCTTCCCCCTTCGGCCAGCTCCGCTTCTAGCCTTTGTCGGACATCTATCGCAGCTAAAGACATCTCGTACATGTTGTGAGAAGGTTGGGAGCTTGATGCTACTACCTACCCCTTCTTGCTCGAGCCAGCTCTCCTCGATCCTCTTGGAGCCATGATTCCTACAAACAGCAATTAGTATCTTGTATGACGCAAAACAGACTTATGCATATGTAAATGTACGAGCGAACAAACGAGCAATATCTACAACAATACAACTCCTCAAAAACCCAATGTCTAGTCTAGCTACTTCATCACGCAACATATCAATGTAACTATTACAATAACATATCACATTATGCTCTTGCTAAACAACAAATGCCTTGAATCACAAGGTTCAATCCATACCATAGTAACAAAAATCTAACAACATAAATCCTCAACTTCATCAATCATGCATTCTACCATTACATCCATCATTATCATATCAACAAACACATGTTTAAGCATGGAATGAAGGTAAAAGATACATTTCCTAACAAGATATCATCTAATAGCAAAAATCTCAAACCAACAAACCAAGCCTAATTGAACATGCAATTGATAATGAATAACGTTTCTAATCACATAAATCATCAACCCATACATCATACAAGCTTAATTGAAGCATAAATCAAAAAACCCCAAATTTGAAAAATTAGGGTTCATGTGAGATTACCTCAAATCCAAATATTGAATGAATTAGGAAGAGATTTGTTCGGATGAAAAGAAAGAGCACGTAACGGGCTTCGATTGAAGCTAAAGAACACACAATTTGATGGAAATATGAAGAAGTTATGAAGGTTTGAAGATATTTTAAAAATGGAGGAGTTTCTGGAGTTTAGATGATGAAGATGGAGAAAAATGAGGAAATGGGGAAGAATCCCCGATTTTAACTTTCTGCAGGTCGCGGGGCGAGTCGCCCCACGCCTGGGGCGAGTCGCCCCGTGCGTCCGGAGCGTGCGCGCGCTCCGAACTTGTAGGGCGATTCGCCCCCCACCTCCTGAGGCGGGGAGACGAACTTTTTGAAAAAATGCGGTTTTAAAGTCCCCGAAAAAACATTTTTCTCACAAAACACTCGAAAAATCTCACTCAAACATAACATAAGCACATACGACACAGAGACGAACAAATTCACATATGAAAAGCAAATTGTTCAAGTGTGAATACATGCAATAAAGCGGTAAAGAAAGCGATAAAAATCCCGGGTTGCCTCCCGGATAGCGCCATTGTTTACAGTCTTTGACTCGACTCCTGTCTTCGCCTAGCTCTTTTTCTTGAGGGTACTAGACTTCCCCTTCATGGATCTCCTCCTCATGCCTCGAACCTGTGAATAAGAATGAACATAGACATCAAGACCACGGTAGTCAACAGTTTGAGAAGTATCAGGTGGATCAGGTGGATCAGATATGGCTCGCAACACATGTCGCTTGCCATCTACTTCAATAGTGCAAGTCCTTCGGTAGATGTCCATCACGGAGCGTAGCTTAGTCAAGAACGTTCGCCCCAAGAGAATGACATCCCCCGTCCCAGGTGTAGACGCCGGCATAACTACAAAATTGGTGTATACAGAAGCTTCACCAATCTTGACCAACACATTTTTCACAACGCCTTTGGGTCTCACAAAGGATCCATCCGCCAGTTGCACAATATCCTTATGCGCAGATAGTTTTCCAAGGATACTCTTCTCAAACACATTCAAAGGGAGCACATTAGAGTAGGATCCCGTGTCTAGTGTGGCACGGACATCTTCAAGTTCCCCAATCCCGACCTTAACATCGAAACTTTGAGGGAGTGGCTCGGGATCCTCTTGCTCCTCTTCACTCTCGTCAGGACCAAGGTCCTTCTCTTTTTCCTTAGCCTGTGGGGGCACTTCCCCCTTGCAACTCTCGCACTTAGCAACTGTAACGGTACCGGTTTTGAAAACAAAAATAATTTCTTGAAAAAGGAAAAACGAAAAATACTTTAATAGCAACGGTCGGCAATAAATGCCAAAACAATCTTTGACGCTATCAGAAATAAACAATATCCAATGACAACTCAAGTTCAAATGAAACAACGAATGAAGACAGTAAAAATTTATCTTCTTATTTTGAAAAGAAACCCATGACACCCCAGACCCTTCTCTCAGTCGCTGGCATCCTAGTCACGCACATCCTCAGCAGCATCTGGAAGGAAGGAATTTTGAAAACAAAAGACTGTGAGATAAAGGATCTCAGTGAGGTTCTAATCTAAAAACAGAAAGTAAACAGTTTTAAAATCAAAATCCTTTTCAGAAAAACGAGCAAACAGAACAGAACACATATAACAGATTAACAGAACAGATACGTTGTAGACCGTTGGTGCAGCCCGCCTTATTGCTCCTACTCCCAGAATGCCCTTATAACTCCCTCCAGAGGGTGCACAACTCCGGACAGAAACAGAAACCCCCGTGTACTTTGGGGAAACAGAGCCTACGACCCTAATAGACCTCAGCGACTTCTGCCTCGCGCCTAAAAGGGAATAGACTAGGCCATAATCAAGCAAACCCGATAGTCCTCTACTACCCAAGCCTACCTAATCACAACCTAATCGACCGGTCACACAGAAACAGAACAGGTACAGAACAACAGATACAGATAATTAACACCGAGAGGTGTTCCTGCAGAGAAGTCAGTCCAGAACAGAGTTGCAATAAACAAAAATGTAGAAGTCATACTTAGGACTTATACTTTTAGGCGGAAGCATACAGAAAACGGTATACAGTAATAAGTACAAGTTGACACATATCCTTCCAGTTTTTCACAAATAATAGGTTTAGGGGTGAACACTCACCTTAACTTGCGAGCAAAGACCTTCAACGAGTAACGAGCTTTTACGGGTTAACGAACAAAGGAGAACCTAACAAGAAAGTACTAAACACACTTTAGAAGTCGAACGGACGAAAGGAAAAAGGTTGAAAAAGGAATGGTAAAGACGGGGTTCGAACTCGGGACCTCTAAGTTAGTCAAGCAAGGACCTAACCAACTAGGCTAGCAAGTCAAGTCAATACTAAATTACAAAAACAGAAACTAAGTTTGAAACATTTTCAGAAACTCTTTCGGTTTTCAGATTCTGGAAATTACCAAAATACCCTTAGTGGTATATTGCAAAATAACCCTTTTTAAAAAACAGACAGTACAAACAAACCAGCAGTTTTCCAAACACTTAACAGTCCTCACAGAATAAAAAGGTTTACGAGAAAAGCTTACTGTCAGTCAACTACGGTCAAAGGTAAAACTGCAAAAAGGTCCTTTGGGTTTTAAGGTTTCCCAAATCAGTCCACAAAGTTCCAAAACAGTAACAACAAGGTCCAAAAGTCCTTTCGAGGTCAATCCGGAAAACAAAGTCAACATGTGAGGTCAATAAGTTCACAAGTCCAGCAAACAGTAACTACAATCTAACAACCTAAGTCCCGGTTCTCGGTTCGAATCAAATAACAAGTTCAGATCGATCAAGGGTAAAATAGTCCAAGGCAAAAAGTCCAAACAGAATACGAGTATACGAGTTTCGAATCGAGAGCAGCAGTATGAGAAACGAGATTTACCTTCGAATCGAAATAAAAGGTTGAACAATCTGCAATAGAATGAATTAAGAAGAAAGGAAAATTAAAACCGAGATTCAAATTGAATTCGTAACCAAAATCGAATTCGAAACGGAAAGGTCAGAAGGAGCCGAGATCTCTTACCGATCGAAACAGAAAGGACCGGCGGCGGACGAGATCAGAGCGGCGAGCGGGATTGCGGCGCGGCGAGAGACAGACAAACAGAACGGAACGGCGGCGGCGTACGGTAAGGCGGCGCGCGAGCAAGGATCGATCGAACAGGCGCCGCGGAGACACGGGGACAGACGGATCGATCGAACGACAACAGAGAACGCGGCGCGGCGACGAACAACGAACAGGCGGCGGCACGATGAACGCGGTGGCGACGGCGGCGACTGGATCAGACAGAGGCGACGTACGGCGGCGGTGATCGGAGCAGCAACACAGACCTATTCTCCCTTCTCTTTTTCTTTTCTTTCTTTCCTTTCTAACTTTCTTTCTTTCTTCTCTTTTGTGTGGTTTACGGCTGGGAAGTGAGGGAAAGGAGAAGACTACTGACTAGGTTTAGGGTTAGCAGTAATGGGCTGGTCAACAGGCCATTTGACCGGGCTAAGAAATTGGGCCAAACGAAAGGCTGAATAGATCCGAAAGTCCAGCTCGAACCAAACGAAACGAAACGATCTAACTTACGCGAAATTAATTAAATAATTATTGAATAAATAATTTACTCTGATAATTAATTAACTAAAATAAATAATTAAATAATAAAATAATAATTAAATAATTAAATAAATAATTAAAAAAAAGACGGGGTGTTACACTCTTCCCCCCTTACAAGAATTTGGTCCCCAAATTCGCACCTGAAAAGTTGAAGAGCTCGGGATACTGCCGGCGCATGTCATCCTCGCTTTCCCAGGTTGCCTCCTCATACTGATGATTTCTCCACAGAACCTTTACTTGCTTGATCTGCCGATTACGGAGCTGTTTTACCTTCTGGTCAAGAATACGTACCGGTTGCTCCACATAAGACAAATCCTCCTCAATGGTCACTTCCTCGGGTTGAATCACGTGCGACGGATCCGGATAATACTTCTTCAGTTGGGATACATGGAACACATTATGAATTCCAGTAATAGTAGTGGGCAGTTGCAACCGATAAGCTACAATGCCAACTCTCTCAATGATCTCGTATGGACCCACATATCGGGGGTTCAGTTTAGCTCGACGACCCATACGAACAATTCCCTTTCTCGGAGATAGCTTGAGAAAGACAAAATCACCAACTTCAAACTCCAGATCTCGCCTACGATTATCGGCGTAACTCTTCTGTCGACTTTGAGCAGTTCTCAATCGGTCTCGGATAAGTCTAACCTTTTCAAAGGTTTCTTGTATCATCTCATTGAGAGACCTCTCTCCAGCTACTGGTGTAGAAATTCGGTCCTCCAAATCCCAGTACAGTGGTGATCTACACTTCCGACCATACAGTGCCTCGAACGGTGCCATACCATTCGATGCTTGATAACTGTTGTTATAAGCATACTCCACCAATGGCAAATGCTGTGCCCAGCTTCCTTGGTGATCTAGCACACACAATCTCAGAAGATCTTCTAAGGTTTGAATGGTCCTTTCGGACTGACCATCTGTCTGCGGATGTGCTGCGGTACTAAAATTCAACTTAGTACCTAAGCCTTCATGTACTTGCTTCCAAAATCTCGAGACAAACTTTGGATCTCTATCAGAGACAATGCTCACTGGAGTGCCATGAAGCCTAATTATCTCATCGCGATAGACTTCGACTAATTTCTCGGACGTGTAGGTGGTTTTAACAGGTAGAAAATGTGCAGATTTTGTCAACCTATCGACAACAACCCAAACACTATCAAAACCACCCCTAGCAACCGGTAGACCAGTCACAAAATCCATAGTGATCATCTCCCATTTCCACTGTGGAATCTCGAGTGGTTGTAGTAAAGCTCCCGCTTTCTGGTGCTCAGCCTTCACTTGCTGGCAGACCAAACAACTTTGCACAAACTGTGCAACATCTCGTTTCATATGGTTCCACCAGTAAACCTTCTTCAAATCTTCGTACATCTTGTTTCCTCCAGGATGCATCGAATACTTAGACTTATGAGCTTCCTCCAAAATTAGTCGTCTGAGCTCCTCATCAGAAGGCACACACAATCTACCTTGAAACCTTAGGGCTCCATCCTCATCGATAGAGAATTTCGCATTGCGAGGTTCGGTAATATGTGCCTTAATATCTTGAAGCTCTTCATCATGTATTGAGCCTCAAGAATTTTTCCTGCCAACTCATACCTCAAAGTGATATTGGCGAACATACACGACAATTTGGATACTTCGAGATTTGACACGTGTACCCTACGACTTAAAGCATCAGCGACCACATTGGCCTTACCAGGATGGTATCGAATGGTACAAGTGTAATCGCCCAGAAATTCCATCCATCGTCGTTGTCTCATGTTCAACTCCTTTTGAGTAAACACATACTTCAAGCTCTTATGATCCGTGAGGATGGTGAACTCAGGACCATAAAGATAGTGTCTCCACTTTCCCAAAGCAAAGACTATCGCAGCTAGCTCGAGGTCATGGGTTGGGTAGTTTCTTTCATATGGCTTCAACTTTCTCGAAGCATATGCGATCACCTTTTCTCGTTGCATCAGTACACAACCCAAACCTTCCTTTGAAGCATCAGTGTAGACTATAAAGTCGTTGGTTCCCTCGGGAAGAGCTAGTATAGGGGCGGTGGTCAGCCTCTTCTTCAGCTCCTCGAAGCTTTCCTCACACTTGTCACTCCATACGAACTTAGGATTTTTCTCTGTTAAAGAGGACAAGGGTTCAGCTATCTTCGAATAATCCTTCACAAAACGACGATAGTAACCAGCCAAACCGAGAAAACTCCTCACCTCAGTGACAGATTCAGGTCTCTTCCAATTGACTATCGACTCAATCTTCGATGGGTCAACCTCCAAACCTTCTCCAGAGATAATGTGCCCTAAGAACGCTACTTTATCTAAAAATTCACACTTGCTGAATTTGGCATACAATTTGTTGTTCTGAAGAGTTTCCAAGACAATTCGAAGATGTTTCTCATGATCCTCTTCTGATTTTGAGTAAACGAGAATGTCATCGATGAAAACAACAACAAACTGATCCAGATACGGCTGAAAAACTCGGTGCATCAAATCCATGAACACAACCGGGGCATTCGTAAGGCCAAATGGCATCACTACGAACTCGTAATGACCATACCTCGAGTTCAGGGCAGTCTTAGGTATGTCTTCTTCCCTTACCCTAACTTGATAATAGCCTTGTCGCAGATCAAGCTTTGAGTAAACCTTCGAACCTTCCAACTGATCGAAAAGTTCCTCAATACGGGGCAGGGGGTACTTGTTCTTGACAGTGACTTGATTCAGGCCTCGATAGTCGATGCACATCCTCATAGTACCATCCTTCTTCTTTACGAACAGAACCGGTGATCCTAAAGGTGAAGAACTAGGTCTCACAAAACCGTTATCCACCAGATCTTGTAGTTGAGTCTTTAGCTCCTTACGCGGAAGCATACAGAAAACGGTATACAGTAATAAGTACAAGTTGACACATATCCTTCCAGTTTTTCGCAAATAATAGGTTTAGGGGTGAACACTCACCTTAACTTGCGAGCAAAGACCTTCAACGAGTAACGAGCTTTTACGGGTTAAAAAAACAAAGGAGAACCTAACAAGAAAGTACTAAACACACTTTAGAAGTCGAACGGACGAAAGGAAAAAGGTTGAAAAAGGAATGGTAAAGACGGGGTTCGAACTCGGGACCTCTAAGTTAGTCAAGCAAGGACCTAACCAACTAGGCTAGCAAGTCAAGTCAATACTAAATTACAAAAACAGAAACTAAGTTTGAAACATTTTCAGAAACTCTTTCGGTTTTCAGATTCTGGAAATTACCAAAATACCCTTAGTGGTATATTGCAAAATAACCCTTTTTCAAAAACAGACAGTACAAACAAACCAGCAGTTTTCCAAACACTTAACAGTCCTCACAGAATAAAAAGGTTTACGAGAAAAGCTTACTGTCAGTCAACTACGGTCAAAGGTAAAACTGCAAAAAGGTCCTTTAGGTTTTAAGGTTTCCCAAATCAGTCCACAAAGTTCCAAAACAGTAACAACAAGGTCCAAAAGTCCTTTCGAGGTCAATCCGGAAAACAAAGTCAACATGTGAGGTCAATAAGTTCACAAGTCCAGCAAACAGTAACTACAATCTAACAACCTAAGTCCCGGTTCTCGGTTCGAATCAAATAACAAGTTCAGATCGATCAAGGGTAAAATAGTCCAAGGCAAAAAGTCCAAACAGAATACGAGTATACGAGTTTCGAATCGAGAGCAGCAGTATGAGAAACGAGATTTACCTTCGAATCGAAATAAAAGGTTGAACAATCTGCAATAGAATGAATTAAGAAGAAAGGAAAATTAAAACCGAGATTCAAATTGAATTCGTAACCAAAATCGAATTCGAAACGGAAAGGTCAGAAGGAGCCGAGATCTCTTACCGATCGAAACAGAAAGGACCGGCGGCGGACGAGATCGGAGCGGCAAGCGGGATTGCAGCGCGGCGAGAGACAGACAAACATAACGGAACGGCGGCGGCGTACGGTAAGGCGGCGCGCGAGCAAGGATCGATCGAACAGGCGCCGCGGAGACACGGGGACAGACGGATCGATCAGATCGATCGAACGGCAACAGAGAACGCGGCGCGGCGAATAACAGCGAACAGGCGGCGGCACGGTGAACGCGGCGGCGACTGGATCAGACAGAGGCGACGTACGGCGGCGGTGATCGGAGCAGCAACACAGACCTCTTCTCCCTTCTCTTTTTCTTTTCTTTCTTTCCTTTCTAACTTTCTTTCTTTCTTCTCTTTTGTGTGGTTTACGGCTGGGAAGTGAGGGAAAGGAGAAGACTACTGACTAGGGTTAGGGTTAGCAATAATGGGCTGGTCAACAGGCCATTTGACCGGGCTAAGAAATTGGGCCAAACGAAAGGCTGAACAGATCCGAAAGTCCAGCTCGAACCAAACGAAACGAAACGATCTAACTTACGCGAAATTAATTAAATAATTATTGAATAAATAATTTACTCTGATAATTAATTAACTAAAATAAATAATTAAATAATAAAATAATAATTAAATAATTAAATAAATAATTAAAAAAAGACGGGGTGTTACACTCTTCCCCCCTTACAAGAATTTGGTCCCCAAATTCGCACCTGAAAAGTTGAAGAGCTCGGGATACTGCCGGCGCATGTCATCCTCGCTTTCCCAGGTTGCCTCCTCATACTGATGATTTCTCCACAGTACCTTTACTTGCTTGATCTGCCGATTACGGAGCTGTTGTACCTTCTGGTCAAGAATACGAACCGGTTGCTCCACATAAGACAAATCCTCCTCAATGGTCACTTCCTCGGGTTGAATCACGTGCGACGGATCCGGATAATACTTCTTCAGTTGGGATACATGGAACACATTATGAATTCCAGTAATAGTAGTGGGCAGTTGCAACCGATAAGCTACAATGCCAACTCTCTCAATGATCTCGTATGGACCCACATATCGGGGGTTCAGTTTAGCTCGACGACCCATACGAACAATTCCCTTTCTCGGAGATAGCTTGAGAAAGACAAAATCACCAACTTCAAACTCCAGATCTCGCCTACGATTATCGGCGTAACTCTTCTGTCGACTTTGAGCAGTTCTCAATCGGTCTCGGATAAGTCTAACCTTTTCCAAGGTTTCTTGTATCATCTCATTGAGAGACCTCTCTCCAGCTACTGGTGTAGAAATTCGGTCCTCCAAATCCCAGTACAGTGGTGATCTACACTTCCGACCATACAGTGCCTCGAACGGTGCCATACCAATCGATGCTTGATAACTGTTGTTATAAGCATACTCCACCAATGGCAAATGCTGTGCCCAGCTTCCTTGGTGATCTAGCACACACAATCTCAGAAGATCTTCTAAGGTTTGAATGGTCCTTTCGGACTGACCATCTGTCTGCGGATGTGCTGCGGTACTAAAATTCAACTTAGTACCTAAGCCTTCATGTACTTGCTTCCAAAATCTCGAGACAAACTTTGGATCTCTATCAGAGACAATGCTCACTGGAGTGCCATGAAGCCTAATTATCTCATCGCGATAGACTTCGGCTAATTTCTCGGACGTGTAGTGAAAGTATATATGTCCTAGAGACAACCTACGATAGGGACGATATGTACTTGATTACATTCAGTTATTGTTATTTATTTATGTTCATTTATCTATACATTATTAAATACAATTGGCATTACATTTTATGAATACATTATTTGGTTGTTTGAATTATTCGATAAAATGTTCCCAAGGACTTAAGGTAATCATCAAGTTAGTGGGAGCTTGTGTGTCAATAATTAAGTCCTAAAATAAGCCACTAGATGAAGATCATTGAGATACGGGATATCAATGATGCGATTGAAGCTAGCATATGTTGCATTAGATCCTTCGAGGATGTAGTAGATCTCACTGCTACGAATGAACCTGGTTATTCATGATGAACATATGGACACTTTGGAGAGTGTTGGCATGCCCAACCGAGAAACCATTTGGTAAAGCTATTTAAGTGTCTGTGGTAGTATCGGTGTGTAGGGTGATGTTAGTAGTCCTTAGACTTGAGGCCAATACTACATCATATGTGGAATAATGTACTTTGACCATGCGCAACGCTTGCACTCTTAAAGTAGGGTAGATACGGCATGCGTTGGGTACATTAGGAAGCATATGGTGTGAGTGATTGGGCCAAGATAGGATTCATTCCTCCGTAATAGATACAAGGAGAGAATACTCACTTCTCATATTTAGTGCGATCATAAAACCGGTGGCCACCGTATGTGAATATGTCAAAATGGTGTTTGGACATAATTCATAGATCGACTAATAAGATTGAGAGACCATGAATGGAGTTATTAGAATAGACACATAACCATATTCTAGACTCATTCGAGTATTCGTGAATGAAGGGGCCGTATCATCAAAGTACCTTACGCTACAGGTGGTTTGTTTTTCTCACAAACGTTCCTTGCATATTAATATTGTCTGATAAATTGTCTAGGAATTTATTATGACCTTAATTAGATTGTTGCTTAATATGCAAGGCCCTATGGGTCACACTTCAAGGTGGTGTTTCTACAAATGAGCTATGTATATTGGATTAAATATTAATTAGATTAATATTAAATTATTATACATAAATATAATAGAGTTATTATTAATTAGATTAATATTCATTTATTATTTATGGAATATATTTTAGAAATATAATTAATTGAATTAAATTGGATTTAATAATTAATTGAAGACATATGCATTTGGACGCAATTTGAAATGAGAGTCCAAGAAAGAAAATAGAAAGAAGAGAAGAAAAGAGAGCTGGGCCGATTGGCCCAGCATGGTGCTGCTGGGCCAGGCCCAGCCCGTGGCTGCTAGCAGCCACGGCTCTTTCTTCTTCTCCCTTTTATTTTCTTTTCTTCATTTTCTTCTAGTTTATCTTTGACTGAGATAATTAGTTATTATCTCTTAGTTGGTTAGCTGATGACTTTTGGAGTCTCCTAATCAGTAAGATTTACTTGGATAAAAATCTTACATGATTTTCTGAACCAACTTACTGACTAAATCAGAAAAGATAGAAAGAAGTATTCTATTCTATTCCAACGTAGAAAATTCTCTCTGACAGTCAGAAAGAAATAATTTTCTCTCAGAAGCTCAAAACACAGAAGAACATCCTAGCGTTCTTGGTGGATACACTGCCCGTGGATACCGAGGTCTAAGGATACAAGGAACCTGTTGATGAGCAATCTTGGAGATTCCATTGAAGAAGATTTCATCTCTGATGAAGAAGAGATCAACCAGCCGGACGAGGAGATTGCAAGGCTTTGTTTGGAGATTGAGGAACAGCTACCCGGTCAATTTGCTTACCTACTGGAGGACACGTAAGTGATTTCTTCCAGTTCAATAAACAGTATAGTCATATCAGTTTTAGTGAGATTAAAATTTTAAACTTCCGCTGCTTAGCCTTAGAGGCAAATGTTCTCACTTTTACTAACAGTGGTATCGGAGCTAGGCTGATTCATGACTATATTCGTTTATGATTTATACTTAATGTTGTTGTGGATTATTATATGTATGTAGATATGGGTTTAAGTTTTATTTCCAGATTTTATTATTGGATAATTTAAAAGGAAAATTTAAAAAAAAAAAAAAAATCTTTTTTTTTCGGGAAGATGATGAATAGTAACCCGCGGGCTACTATTCATCCACCATTGTTGGTGGTTGATAAAGCTTTGAACTCTATCCGTGTTCTTCATCTCTCTAGGGGTTCTATATGTCAATCTTCTCCATTTTTCGCCCTCTTTCTATTGGACCCTTCGAATTCGAGTTTAGAGATTCGTAGATAAAGTTTGAGTTAGGATTCATGGAGCTTGAAACTCCATTAATGGGTTTCTTCCAAGCTTTGTGTTCTTAATTCAAACTAAGCTAAAATTGGGTGTAATAGATTCGTGAAAACATGGAGAAGACGAAACAAGCAAGAATGGGGTTGAACGGAATCGACTGGGTCGGTTCCGATCAACCCGATCGGTTTAAAAAAAAAAAAAAAATTTTGATTTTCGTTTTTCTGGGAAAATTAGATGCTTGCGAATTCGTTTATGGTGGTGTATTATGTTTAGAACATGATTTGGACCTTCAATTCGAAGTTAAAGATGATGATTAAAGTTTTGGAAACTTTGTTTGGTTACAGGGATCCAATTGAACTTTTTCAGAAAATTGGTGGGTGGCTAATGAGCAAGGAAGACAACTCCAGGGACTTGTCCTCCAATTTGGCAAATTCTGTCTTATTGGGGCTCAAGCCCCTGAACTTCTGTCCCTTGCGGATTTGCCCCACAATTTGTTAAATGTTTTCATATTGATCCCAGAAACTTAATTTCAGTTTTCTTCGAATTGTAAATAGGTCCCTGGAGTTTTAGAAACTTGTTATTTAATTTATAAATGGTTTATAAATTATATTTAAACCCTATTAATACTTTGGAAAGTGATTAAAATGTTTAGAAACATAAATATTCGTTTATAATATTTAGTAACATGTTTGTTAGTTTATAAATAGTTTATAAACTACATTTTAATAGTAATGTAATGCTTTGGAAGATTATATTATTATTAAAACTTATTTTAAATGTTTTGGAAATTCTTAGAGAATTTATAAATTAGATTTTGATTTACATATAATGATAATGATCCACCACAACTACTTATATGCTCCAACTTGGTTGTCTCATATGTATTGTATGTCAACATGAGCAATTTAATTATTTAAATATTGTATTTAAATATTGTTAGTCCGCATTTATTGTATGGGTAGGCGGCACCCATTAGTTTCCGGACCGCATCTGTCATATGCATGGGTAGGCGGCACCCATTACTTGCTAGTCCGCAATTGATATGTATGAGTAGGCGGCACTCATTACTTGTTAGACCGCATTGCATGAGCCTTGGGTAAGCGGCACCCATTATGTGATGCATGTTAGGGATCTTGGTCAAGCGATTAAATACCCCATTTAAAGGTTCCCCAACCAATTTAAGTCTCGAGTAAATCGCATGATGTCACCCATCATAATTGAAGGTTAAATGGACTTACTAATCTCATGAGTAATATGCACCATAGTGCTTACTCTGTTTGCCGTAAGAAAGTTGCTTTCATAGGACCATTGTTGGTGCCGTGTGATGGTTATGACTTACTTGAATTATGTCGAGTCGCCATAGCGTCAGGCATAATTTAAGGACATTGATCAAAATAGTTTTGATCAACCAAGAGTTGTATTGTACAATTGGTTTGGAGACCTACCTGTTTGACTATTATAGTGATCAGCCATAGCTGGGGCTATGATAGTGCAAGCATGGATCTTGGCTCACTACAACAATTATAAGATAATCGTTCGTACTCTCTATAGGGGTCAAGAGTATGTGAAAATAGTGAGAACTAAATAAAGCTAAAGTCCTAGTTTATTTAGTCGCTGATTGTAATCATAGAAATTAATTTTAGAGTTTTAATTTCAGTTTTATTTATTTACTTCTCTAGGTCTGAAAAGATGGCCAATTTATCCATAAGAATGATCTTGGAGAAATGCACTCTTACTGGTCCAAACTTCATGGATTGGATCCGTAACATTCGTTTGGTGCTTAGGCAAGAGAAAATTGAGTACGTCTTGGACGAACCAATCCCCACTCCTCCTACTACTGCTGCTGAGCTTGCTAAGTTTGACAAAGTTGCTCACCAGAAGCACAAAGATGATGCTGCTAATGCACAGTGTGTTATGCTAGCTGCAATGACTATGGAGCTGCAAAGGCAACATGAAAACATGATGCCATATGAAATGCTCGTGCACCTCAAAAGCCTCTTTGGAACTGTTTCTAAGAGTGTTGAATTTGATCTTCTTAGAGAAATCTTCAAAATGAGGATGTCTGAAGGAGGAAATGTATCTGAACACGTGCTCAAGATGATTGGACTCATTGAGAAACTGGCAACTGCTGGAATCAAATTTGAGAACCGTGTTTCAGTCATCATCATCCTTCAATCATTGCCGGATTCATATTCCACATTCATCATGAATTACAATATGAATGCCAAAGATGCTACACTTCCTGAAATACACAATATGCTTAAGACCTATGAACAGGCTCAACCTAAGAAGAAGTCTGTTATGTTGGTTGGATCATCTGCGAAGGCTCACCCTAAGGGCTATGGCTCAAAGGGTAAGACTAAGCAAACCAAGAAGCCAAAGATTGGACCTAAGGCTAAGGTTTTTAAGCGTAAGGCTGGAAATCAGAAGAAGGTGGTGAACATGGAGAAGGATACGTGTCTTTACTGCAAGCAGAAAGGACACTGGAAGAGAGATTGCCCAAAGGCAATTGCTGATGGAGTTGTGACCACGCATGGTGCATCTGGCTCCCATCAAGGTATGTTTGTCATTGAGATAAATATGTCTACACAAAACTCGAATTGTTGGGTATTAGATACTGCTTGTGGCTCACACATTTGTAACAATTTGCAGGGGCTCATTGATAGCCGACAGGTTAGACCAAGGGAAATTGATCTACGCGTAGGAAATGGATCGTCCGTTGCTGCCCTACGTGTTGGAACTTATAGATTAAATTTACCCTCGGGTTTTGTTTTAGAACTGAATAATTGTTATTTCGTTCCTTCAATTGTAAGAAACATTATTTCCATTCCTATGTTAGACAATGAAGGGTTTTCCTTCCGTTTTGCCAATAATAATTGTTATTTTTCGCATAATGGTATTGATATTGGAAATGCTCCTCTTATGAATGGTTTGTACTTACTTGAATGTAGACATAATTTATTTCATATACAAAACAAACGACCAAAGCTTGATAATTCAAGAAATATCACTTACTTGTGGCATTGTAGACTTGGTCACATTAATGAGACAAGAATTTCAAGGTTAAGAAAGTTAGACTATTTAGCACCATTTGATTTTGAATCATATGGGAATTGTGAATCATGTCTTAAAGGAAAAATGATCAAGAAACCTTTTTCCGGAAAGGGTACTCGTGCTAAACAAGTACTTGAGTTAGTTCACTCTGATGTGTGTGGACCCTTTAAAACTCAAGCTAGGGGTGGGTATTCTTACTTCATAATCTTTACCGATGATTTCTCTAGATTTGGCTATGTGTATCTTATGAAACACAAATCTGAAGCTTTTGAGAAATTCAAAGAATATAAGGTTGAAGTAGAGAAACAACTTGAAAGAAGTATTAAGACTCTTCGATCAGATCGAGGAGGAGAATACTTAAGTAAGGAATTCTTGGATTACTTAAAGCTTAATGGAATTCAATCACAATGGACTCCACCAGGAACACCACAAATGAATGGTGTTTCTGAGAGGAGAAATCGAACTTTGTTAGACATGGTAAGATCCATGATGAATTTCACAACTCTTCCAATCTTCTTATGGGGATACGCGTTACTAGACTCAATATATATTCTGAATAGGGTTCCATCCAAATCAGTCGAGAAAACACCATATGAGTTATGGTATGGCAAGAAGCCAAGTCTTTCACATATGCATGCCTGGGGTTGTCCAGCATATGTGAAAATAATGCTCGCAGGGAAACTGGAACCCAAAAGTGAGAAATGTTATTTTATTGGATATCCTAAGGAAACCAAGGGTTACTACTTCTATCTGCCTGAGGAACATAACATCATTGTTTCCAGACAGGCTGCTTTTCTGGAAGATGATTATGTCTTCAAGCAACATAGTAGAAATGAGATAGAACCCGAGGAGATCCAAGAACAAGAAAATAACATTGAGGTTAATGAATTGTCAAATAGTTATGACAATGATTCAGTGGGAGCTCAAGGAGGATCTTATGGCTCGAGCACATCTCTGGGAAGATATCTGCCAGCCAGTGGGAGCATTTTAGGAAATTTGACTAATTCCCAAAATGCCCCTACCGAGCCGACATTGACTGAACCGACTGGAACGGTTCAACAGGTCATGTCAGAACCAACTCCCCAGGATACAGTTGCAACCGTTGCACCTGAATCACGTGCAACTGTTGCATCTGACCCGCCTTCAACTGTTCAACAGATTGAACAAGTTGAACCATCTCACAATCAGAATATACAGCCAGCACAACCAAACAAACCCGCACTCCGTCGGTCTAAAAGGTTAGAAGTGAGAGCTTCCAAGAAGATAAGTTTACTCTTGGAGGATGACAAGTTTGAACTTGATTTATCTCACAAAGATGACCCTAAGACTTACAAAGAAGCAATGTTGGACATTGATTCAAGAAGGTGGCAAGAAGCCATGAAATCCGAAATAGACTCAATGTATGAGAATCAAGTATGGGACTTGGTTGATGCACCGGAAGGGGTTAAACCTATCGGTTGCAAATGGGTTTTCAAGAGGAAAACAGATGCTGATGGCAACATACAGACATACAAGGCTAGGCTGGTGGCGAAAGGTTATAGTCAACAATATGGTATCGATTATGACGAAACCTTTTCACCAGTAGCCAAGCTTAAGTCTATTCGAATTTTACTTGCTATAGCAGCATACTATGATTATGAGATTTGGCAAATGGATGTGAAAACTGCTTTCCTTAACGGAAATCTCGAGGAAGAGGTGTATATGATACAACCTGAAGGCTTTGCATCTAAGTCAAATCCCAAATTAGTTTGCAAGCTAAAGAGATCCATTTATGGACTAAAGCAAGCCTCAAGGAGTTGGAATATTCGCTTTGATGAGGCAGTCAAATCGTTTGACTAAATCAGATGTGCGGAAGATCCATGCGTTTATGTTAAACGCAGCGATGCTGGAATTGTTTTCATGGTTATATATGTTGATGACATATTAATCATGGGAAACAATGTCCAAATGTTACGATCCACAAAGGAGTGGTTATCTAAGACTTTCTCGATGAAAGACTTAGGTGAAGCCTGTTACATTCTTGGAATCAAAATCCATAGGGATAGATCCCGAAGATTGTTAGGGTTGTCACAGTCCACATATGTCGACAAAATAGTGAAACGCTTTAATATGGATGGATCCAATAAAGGTTTCTTACCAGCTAGACATGGCGTTGCTCTCACCTCGAAGGATAGTCCTTCTACAGATGAGGAAATCGAACACATGAAAAGAATCCCATATGCGTCAGCTATTGGATCTATCATGTATGCCATGAATTGTACAAGGCCAGATGTGGCATATGCGCTTAGTTGTACTTGTCGACACCAACAGAATCCAGGTATGAAACACTGGACAGCTGTGAAAGCAATTCTTAAGTATCTTAGAAGAACTAAAGATTCCTTTCTGGTATATGGTGGACAACAAGAGTTGCGAATGAGTGGTTATGTCGATGCCGGTTTTCAATCGGACCCAGACGACTACAAATCACAAACTGGGTATGTGTTTACACTCAATGGTGGAGCCGTCACTTGGAAGAGTTCAAAGCAATCCACCTTGGCTGATTCTACGACCGAATCCGAGTACATTGCTGCTGCAGAAGCCTCAAAGGAGGTTGTCTGGATTTCAGAATTCCTAAAGGAACTAGGGGTAGTTCCTAATAGTAGTCCTATAACGGTCTACTGCGACAACGAAGGCGCTGTTGCACAAGCAAAGGAACTAAGATCCACTAACAAGAATAAGCATGTACCTAGGAAGTATCATCTAATTAGAGAGATGATTGCTAGAGGGGAAGTATCTATAGAACGAGTTTCCACTGAGGAAAATGTGGCAGATCCTTTCACCAAAGTGTTGAACATTGACAAACATGTTAGACATTTCAACAACATAGGTGTTAGACACGTAGGTGATTGGCTCTAGGCCAAGTGGGAGATTGAAAGTATATATGTCCTAGAGACAACCTACGATAGGGACGATATGTACTTGAATACATTCAGTTATTGTTATTTATTTATGTTCATTTATCTATACATTATTAAATACAATTGACATTACATTTTATGAATACATTATTTGGTTGTTTGAATTATTCGATAAAATGTTCCCAAGGACTTAAGGTAATCACAAAGTTAGTGAGAGCTTGTGTGTCAATAATTAAGTCCTAAAATAAGCCACTAGCTGAAGATCATTGAGATACGGGATATCAATGATGCGATTGAAGCTAGCATATGTTGCATTAGATCCTTCGAGGACGTAGTAGATCTCACTGCTACGAATGAACCTGGTTATTCATGATGAACATATGGACACTTTGGAGAGTGTTGGCATGCCCAACCGAGAAACCATTTGGTAAAGCTATTTAAGTGTCTGTGGTAGTATCGGTGTGTAGGGTGATGTTAGTAGTCCTTAGACTTGAGGCTAATACTACATCATATGTGGAATAATGTACTTTGACCATGCGCAACGCTTGCACTCTTAAAGTAGGGTAGATACGGCATGCGTTGGGTACATTAGGAAGCATATGGTGTGAGTGATTGGGCCAAGATAGGATTCATTCCTCCGTAATAGATACAAGGAGAGAATACTCACTTCTCATATTTAGTGCGATCATAAAACCGGTGGCCACCGTATGTGAATATGTCAAAATGGTGTTTGGACATAATTCATAGATCGACTAATAAGATTGAGAGACCATGAATGGAGTTATTAGAATAGACACATAACCATATTCTAGACTCATTCGAGTATTCGTGAATGAAGGGGCCGTATCATCAAAGTACCCTACGCTACAGGTGGTTTGTTTTCCTCACAAACGTTCCTTGCATATTAATATTGTCTGATAAATTGTCTAGGAATTTATTATGACCTTAATTAGATTGTTGCTTAATATGCAAGGCCCTATGGGTCACACTTCAAGGTGGTGTTTCTACAAATAAGCTATGTATATTGGATTAAATATTAATTAGATTAATATTAAATTATTATACATAAATATAATAGAGTTATTATTAATTAGATTAATATTCATTTATTATTTATGGAATATATTTTAGAAATATAATTAATTGAATTAAATTGGATTTAATAATTAATTGAAGACATATGCATTTGGACGCAATTTGAAATGAGAGTCCAAGAAAGAAAATAGAAAGAAGAGAAGAAAAGAGAGCTGGGCCGATTGGCCCAGCATGGTGCTGCTGGGCCAGGCCCAGCCCGTGGCTGCTAGCAGCCACGGCTCTTTCTTCTTCTCCCTTTTATTTTCTTTTCTTCATTTTCTTCTAGTTTATCTTTGACTGAGATAATTAGTTATTATCTCTTAGTTGGTTAGCTGATGACTTTTGGAGTCTCCTAATCAGTAAGATTTACTTGGATAAAAATCTTACATGATTTTCTGAACCAACTTACTGACTAAATCAGAAAAGATAGAAAGAAGTATTCTATTCTATTCCAACGTAGAAAATTCTCTCTGACAGTCAGAAAGAAATAATTTTCTCTCAGAAGCTCAAAACACAGAAGAACATCCTAGCGTTCTTGGTGGATACACTGCCCGTGGATACCGAGGTCTAAGGATACAAGGAACCTGTTGATGAGCAATCTTGGAGATTCCATTGAAGAAGATTTCATCTCTGATGAAGAAGAGATCAACCAGCCGGACGAGGAGATTGCAAGGCTTTGTTTGGAGATTGAGGAACAGCTACCCGGTCAATTTGCTTACCTACTGGAGGACACGTAAGTGATTTCTTCCAGTTCAATAAACAGTATAGTCATATCAGTTTTAGTGAGATTAAAATTTTAAACTTCCGCTGCTTAGCCTTAGAGGCAAATGTTCTCACTTTTACTAACATGTAGGTGGTTTTAACAGGTAGAAAATGTGCCGATTTTGTCAACCTATCGACAACAACCCAAACACTATCAAAACCACCCCTAGCAACCGGTAGACCAGTCACAAAATCCATAGTGATCATCTCCCATTTCCACTGTGGAATCTCGAGTGGTTGTAGTAAAGCTCCCGGTTTCTGGTGCTCAGCCTTCACTTGCTGGCAGACCAAACAACTTTGCACAAACTGTGCAACATCTCGTTTCATATGAGTCCACCAGTAAACCTTCTTCAAATCCTCGTACATCTTGTTTCCTCCAGGATGCATCGAATACTTAGACTTATGAGCTTCCTCCAAAATTAGTCGTCTAAGCTCCTCATCAGAAGGCACACACAATCTACCTTGAAACCTTAGGGCTCCATCCTCATCGATAGAGAATTTCGCATTGCGAGGTTCGGTAATATGTGCCTTAATATCTTGAACAAAGAAGTTCGGTACGAGCTCGAAAAGGCAACTATCCTAGTAAGCGTCATCGCTATCATCCTCGGAACGTCGCTTGGGCACGTGAGCATCTCCTCCTTCTTCCTCAGAGGGGTCCTCCTCGGGATCTTCTTCGTATTCTTCTTCGTCTTCACTCTTTCCTCTACGTGATGGTCCGCAACCCTCAGGGAACGTCCTCCGAGCCTTCCTCCTGCGAATCCGGTTGCCAACGTTGGACGCGGTTAACGAAACAAAGCCAGAGTGCTCCTTTGCGGCGCGTAAAGCCGTCTTAAGAAATTCGATCTCCGCTTCCTTCGTTGCTATCTCATCTCGAAGCTTAAAGTTCTCCAGCCAGTAGTGATCACGTTCACGTACGACCCTATCCATCACGAATCCAGGGTAAACGCCAACAACAGGAACGGAGGTATACGTGTTAAACTCTCCTTCGACTAGGCGGTAACGAATGACCTTCTTCTCAGAACTCATACCTATCTGTAAGCACACACGTATTTAACTAGTTAACAACTATGTTAAAATCAAAACAACCGCGGAAAGTCAACAGTTCCGGAACGGGTCAGAGGTCGTCAGAAACAGAATAGAGAAAATGAAGAAACGGTTCAAGGTTAGTACGTAAGACTCGAATCAGAAAAGCAACAGGAAATACATGACCTAACCAGCGACTCGGACCCTCACACACAACCCAAAGGTCAAAAGATCCTATCCTAGCAAGCTCGAGTTTGAACTCAAGCTCTGATACCAACTGTAACGGTACCGGTTTTGAAAACAAAAATAATTTCTTGAAAAAGGAAAAACGAAAAATACTTTAATAGCAACGGTCGGCAATAAATGCCAAAACAATCTTTGACGCTATCAGAAATAAACAATATCCAATGACAACTCAAGTTCAAATGAAACAACGAATGAACACAGTAAAAATTTATCTTCTTATTTTGAAAAGAAACCCATGACACCCCAGACCCTTCTCTCAGTCGCTGGCATCCAAGTCACGCACATCCTCAGCAGCATCTGGAAGGACGGAATTTTGAAAACAAAAGAGTGTGAGATAAAGGATCTCAGTGAGGTTCTAAGCTAAAAACAGAAAGTAAACAGTTTTAAAATCAAAATGCTTTCAGAAAAACGAGCAAACAGAACAGAACACATATAACAGATTAACAGAACAGATACGTTGTAGACCGTTGGTGCAGCCCGCCTTATTGCTCCTACTCCCAGAATGCCCTTATAACTCCCTCCAGAGGGTGCACAACTCCGGACAGAAACAGAAACCCCCGTGTACTTTGGGGAAACAGATCCTACGACCCTAATAGACCTCAGCGACTTCTGCCTCGCGCCTAAAAGGGAATAGACTAGGCCATAATCAAGCAAACCCGATAGTCCTCTACTACCCAAGCCTACCTAATCACAACCTAATCGACCGGTCACACAGAAACAGAACAGATACAGAACAACAGATACAGATAATTAACACCGAGAGGTGTTCCTACAGAGAAGTCAGTCCAGAACAGAGTTGCAGTAAACAGAAATGTAGAAGTCATACTTAGGACTTATACTTTTACGCGGAAGCATACAGAAAACGGTATACAATAATAAGTACAAGTTGACACATATCCTTCCAGTTTTTCGCAAATAATAGGTTTAGGGGTGAACACTCACCTTAACTTGCGAGCAAAGACCTTCAACGAGTAACGAGCTTTTACGGGTTAACGAACAAAGGAGAACCTAACAAGAAAGTACTAAACACACTTTAGAAGTCGAACGGACTAAAGGAAAAAGGTTGAAAAAGGAATGGTAAAGACGGGGTTCGAACTCGGGACCTCTAAGTTAGTCAAGCAAGGACCTAACCAACTAGGCTAGCAAGTCAAGTCAATACTAACTTACAAAAACAGAAACTAAGTTTGAAACATTTTCAGAAACTCTTTCGGTTTTCAGATTCTGGAAATTACCAAAATACCCTCAGTGGTATATTGCAAAATAACCCTTTTTCAAAAACAGACAGAACAAACAAACCAGCAGTTTTCCAAACACTTAACAGTCCTCACAGAATAAAAAGGTTTACGAGAAAAGCTTACTGTCAGTCAACTACGGTCAAAGGTAAAACTGCAAAAAGGTCCTTTAGGTTTTAAGGTTTCCCAAATCAGTCCACAAAGTTCCAAAACAGTAACAACAAGGTCCAAAAGTCCTTTCGAGGTCAATCAGGAAAACAAAGTCAACATGCGAGGTCAATAAGTTCACAAGTCCAGCAAACAGTAACTACAATCTAACAACCTAAGTCCCGGTTCTCGGTTCGAATCAAATAACAAGTTCAGATCGATCAAGGGTAAAATAGTCCAAGGCAAAAAGTCCAAACAGAATACGAGTATACGAGTTTCGAATCGAGAGCAGCAATATGAGAAACGAGATTTACCTTCGAATCGAAATAAAAGGTTGAACAATCTGCAATAGAATGAATTAAGAAGAAAGGAAAATTAAAACCGAGATTCAAATTGAATTCGTAACAAAAATCGAATTCGAAACGGAAAGGTCAGAAGGAGCCGAGATCTCTTACCGATCGAAACAGAAAGGACCGGCGGCGGACGAGATCGGAGCGGCGAGCGGGATGGCGGCGCGGCGAGAGACAGACAAACAGAACGGAACGACGGCGGCGTACGGTCAGGCGGCGCGCGAGCAAGGATCAATTGAACAGGCGGCACGGGGACATAACGGACGACAAACAGGCAGGCGCCGCGGAGACACGGGGACAGACGGATCGATCGGACCGATCGAATGGCAACAGAGAACGCGGCGCGGCGACGAACAACGAACAGGCGGCGGCACGTTGAACGTGGCGGCGACGGCGGTGACTGGATCAGACGGAGGCGACGTACGGCGGCGGTGATCGGAGCAGCAACACAGACCTCTTCTCCCTTCTCTTTTTCTTTTCTTTCTTTCCTTTCTAACTTTCTTTCTTTCTTCTCTTTTGTGTGGTTTACGGCTGGGAAGTGAGGCAAACGAGAAGACTACTGACTAGGGTTAGGGTTAGCAATAATGGGCTGGTCAACAGGCCATTTGACCGGGCTAAGAAATTGGACCAAACGAAAGGCTGAACAGATCCGAAAGTCCAGCTCGAACCAAACGAAACGAAACGATCTAACTTACGCGAAATTAATTAAATAATTATCGAATAAATAATTTACTCTGATAATTAATTAACTAAAATAAATAATTAAATAATAAAATAATAATTAAATAATTAAATAAATAATTAAAAAAAGACGGGGTGTTACAGCAACCTTCTTGATGGTGATTTCAACAGGTAGATCACCCATCAAGGTAATTGACATCGACTTCTCAGTGTTGCTAGGCAGCTTGCCTTGCTCCCTACTTGCTCCTCGGTCGATCAATTCTTGCATCTTTTGTTGGGCAAGCCTAGTGCTCTCTTCCAACCTATCAAGTCTCGCTCTAGTCTTCTCAGAATCTTCTTCATAACGTTTGAGAAAACTTTGGGTGTGATCAACCATCTTTTGCAAGTTCTCCATCAGTTGAGCCGACTTCGACTTCGGTTGCTCTTTCGGAGCGGGGTTTTCGCAGTGGTCATTACCATAGTTAAGCCTACTACAGTCTTGGTTAGGGCCATAAGTTTGGCTAGCTGGTGCATATCCTTGATTGTTTCGGAACCCTCTTCTCCAAAATCCACCTCGAGGATTCCTACCATCTTGTCCGTAGCTAGCTTCTTGAGTACCAAACTCCGTAGCAAAGGCTTCCTCTTCGCCTCCTTGAGCCCAGTTGCCATCATCATACGCAAGCTCCGATCTACACATATGAGCTCCATGTCCATAGTTCTTGCATATTCGACAAACTTCGTTTGAAACAGTTGTTCCAGTGGCGCTCTTGAGGACTTGCTTCAATTCGTTGGTAAAGCACTCGAATTGATCCCCATTCCCCCTATACATAGGGGCTTCTTGAGTCGGTGGAGCTTCAGGTCCACGTCTCCTAACCATTGCCCTTGGGTCCTTGAACTGCGAACCCTTAGCAAGCCTTTAGAAAACTGCCCAGACGACTTCTGCGGTTTCCTCCCAAATATTGCCTCGGCATTGGAAATCCACCACTTGTTGGTTCTCGAAGGTTAGTCCATTGTAGAAGTGTTGGACTAGGTCAGAAAGCTCAAAACCATGGTGAGGACACTTGTTCGTGAGATCTTGGAACCTCTCAAACGCGGTGTAGATGGTCTCATCATAGTCCTGTTTGAATCCAGTGATTTGCGCCTTTAGCGCGGTAGTCAAGGTGTGAGGGAAGTATTTTTCCATGAAAGCTGAAAAAACCTTCTCCCAAGTATCTAGCGAGCCTGCTGGTAGAGAACTCAACCATGAATTGGCTCTGTCGCCAAGCCCCATAGCAAAAACCTTCATCCTCAACTCATCCGTTGTTATTTCAGCTCCGGGTCGTAGGAGTTGGTTGACGAAATCATCGATATCGTGCAAGTACCCCATCACATCTTCCCTTGATAAGCCATAGAACCTCGGAAGTTGTTGGAACGCGTGGTTCTTGATTTCCAGATCTCGAGTTGCAGACGAAAGAACAATCGTCGGTCCCCTCATACGATCCTTGGAGGGTTGAACCCATGCTTTCAGTGGTCTAGCTTCTGCCATTCCGTCGATTTTCTTGAAAAGACTATGTAGAGATTCAGAGAAATCGGTATCCTCTATTTCCTCTAGTTCACGCCTTTGAAGTAGTCGCCTTCTTTGGTGGTAGACTCTGTCGATCTCAGCAATTGAATCAGCAAGCGGTGTTCCTCTAGATCGTGTATGTGGCATATACTATCTGTAACAAACTAGGAAAGCAGTATCAGAGAGAGATTAAAAAGGAAAACTAAATCTACTAGAATTAGGAATTGAATGCTGAAAATATAAACAAATTAAGCAGAAAAAAGGAGTATAGTCCCCGGCAACGGCGCCAATTTGATGAACGCGCTGGATGTCGTGTTCCAACGCGAATCTCAAATTGATTTGTTATTTAGCCAAAGGCAATTCACAACTACAACGAAAACCGTAGTGTAGCAGTAGAATGACCTCGAGTGTCGATCTCTAAGGACTATAACTAGCTTTATCAAATCTAATTTAGAATATAAAAACAGCAAACGATATAGCAAAGGTTTTTCTTAACAGATAATGGAGATTGGTGATAGTATGGTCCTTCAAAGCATAACGAGTTAATAATCATGCGTAAATTCCTCGGTTTTGCATTGAGATCTTTGATCAATAAATTGTCCTGTTGTAATTATCAAACACTACGAAGATATAGATTTTGATGGGTCGAAGACCAATGAATTGTCCAATTGTGTGCAATAATTAATCAACAATACGAAGATAGAGATTTCGATAGATCAAAGAAATAAAGCAATAACACGGAGTATAATGTGCGATATAGCCATTAGCATAATTATCAACCCTTCGCTAAGAATTCACATACTATCACCAACGATAAGTTTAGCTACTCATAGTTGTCATGCAATCAACAGAAATCATACCACGAATGAATGAAAACATGATGAGAGATATATAAAAATAAGTAGAAAAACTGTAAGATACAATGTTACCGAAGGTTGTCAGTCTCCGAAGAATCGCGATCTTACAAGCTCCAAACTGCTATGAAAAAGTATCTCCTAAGCTATGAACCCCAGAACAGGCTCTGGGAAGTTCCTACCTAAAACTACAGAGAAAGGTGAGAGAATAGGTCTGGAAAAGTATGAAATTCGGAGAAAACTGAGCAACAATATATAGTATTCGAAATAGTGTGGGGCGAAGGGCCCCACACACCGGGCGAGTCGCCTGGTGTGGGGCGATTCGCCCCACATCCCGGGCGATTCGCCCGGGAGTAGATTTTGCGCGTTTTCGACGCGTTTTTGGATTTCTTCCCCTTTTCGGACTCGGTTTCTGACATCTAGTGGCCTTCTAACCTCCAGATTCGACCCCTAGACTTCAAATCCTATCCGGAAACCTTCAGATACTCCAATTAGGCTTCTGGAACACCAATTCCTTGTCAACTTCAATATAATTGCCCGGAAATCCTCGTTTTTCAACCAAAACCTGTAAAATAAAAACTAAAGAGAAACGTGACACTATTCTAATAAAATGCACTAAAATATAGCTAAATTAACATAGAGGATAGCTAAAATAGGTGAAAAAGACTCGAATGAAAGTGTAAAATACACATTCATCAATAGTATGTGATTTCTTAGCTAGGGTTCTTAATTATGCATGAGTGGCTTCGCGCGTTTAAGACTTGATTTATTGTTTTATTTCTTTGATCTATCTAAGCAATCTATCTTCGTAGTGTTGAATTGAAAGGAACACATAGGACAATTCACGATCATAGATTTCTATACAAACTTCAAGTACTTCATGCATGATTATTACCCGTTGCTTTGAATGATCATACTATCACTAACTTCCATTATATTGATAAGAAAAATCTGTGCTTTGCTTGATTTCTAATTCATAGTTTAAGTTAAATTAGATAAAGCTAGTTATAGTCCTTAGAGATCGACACTCGAGGTTATCTTACTTCTACACTACGTGCCTTGGTTTTCGTTGTAGTTGTGAGTTGCCTTTGGCTAAAAACAAATTTATTTGATTATTCGAGTCTGACAATCTCGTTCATCAGACAACAAAAATGGTGATCTGGTCGACTACCTCGATCAAATGGTGTCCGAAGCCGAGCACAAGGCTTGTGAGTTTGGTGCCTTGGTGGCTAACCTGGAAGTGTCTTATCCTGCCAAGGTCGGCCTGCTTCCTTCTTGGGTGCCCGAGGTTCTGCGCGTTGGGATACTCGAGCCGTTCAACAAGTGTGGTCATCGCAACACTAGGTGACTAGTCTCCCTGGTCCCGTCCTCGGCCGTGATTATACTTTGGAGGAGCCCGAGGTTATCAAGTTTCGGGAGACTCTTGAGGCAGAGAGGCGCGCTGCGGGCTCAGGAGTTAGTCGATCTGAGGGGGCAAGTAAAGCTTCCGGGGGCGGTAGTCGGTCCGGGGAAGGGCAAGACATTCAGAGATCTCCTCCCAAGTCGCCCGAGCAGTCTCGTAGTCGTTCTGGATGAAGGCCGAGTATGCTCGGTAAAACTTGTAAAAAATGAATAAGTCTTTTATTTTGCTAGTCGAACAATTAAATTTCTGCTTTAACTTATTGGACCCTTTGTGGCTGCTCGGGAGAGCTCTTTTTGATGCCCCTCTCATTTGGGTGCATATCCTTTTGTAAATCAACTATGCTCCTCCTTTTGCCCGACGAGGCCTTATGCTAATCGCTCGTTTATTTCACTTCTTTCTTGCACTTTTCGTCTTTAATTTTGGCATGTCGCAAAGCATTATGCGAGTTTTCATAAGATGCTTCTGCAGGTACTTGTTTCTCATTCATTGTACTTAGTAAAAATTCTAAGTATGGGTCGTCGGACGCTTGCAATGATGCTTCACGCACTTGGATCGACTTAGTGGTTAGTCGGCCCTTTAGGCTTCATGCGTAGTCGGACCAACTTAGCATTTTACGTGCTTCACGACGCTTAGAGGCTTGTCGTAGCCAATTCTAATCTTTGATAAATTTTCCAAGTATATTGGTCGATCACCTTTGCTAGTCGGGCGCCTAAGTATGGAGTCATGCTACTCGGGTGCATCAATCCCTTGATGCCTTCGGACACTTTTGAACGCATGCTAGTCGGCCCTTAGGTAATTAAGTGTGTCGTCGAGCACACCTTTTCTCCCTTACAATTTTCTTCAAAAAATCCAAGGAAAAAACTTCTTGTGGTTGTCGGACTAGTTATGGTCCTCGGACTACTTTAAGGTTGGCCGAGGAGCGGATCGTTGGACCATTGTGCGTCCGGGGACCTCCGACTCGAAAACTTCTCGAAAACGTTTCCCGAGACATCTTTTTCCTGTCTTGAAAAACTGAGAAGATTAGAATTTTTTGCCTTCCGACCATTATTTCTTTCCTTCGGAGCTCCTTATCTAGTTTTGCATTTTTGTGTTGCCTTTCGTGATCTTATATCTGCCTTTCGCGTAAGCAAGCCAATATTTCAAACTGAAAGAGTTGCATTGATTTGACGGAAATTCAATTACAACGGTGGACTTCGAGCCCATGCCAAAGGGTGAAACAAAAACTAAACTAGAAATCATAAACTAGCGAAAGGGTGCTCTCCACAGGAGCTCATCAAAACATTGCATAATTCTCCAATGCCTTCTAGGCATAAAACCTTGATGAACGAGATTGTCAGACTCGAACAATCAAATAAATTTGTTTGAAAGCCAAAGGGCAACTCACAACTACACAAAACACGTAATGCAGAGGTAAGATGACCTCGAGTGTCGATCTCTAGGGACTAAAATCGCTTTAACTAATTAACTAAATATAATTTCGGAAAAAAAAATTTATATTAACTCGACTTAACAATATATGAAGAAAGTTGGTGATAGTATGCTCGTTCTAAGCATCAAGTTCTAATTATGCATGAAAGTTCAACTCGTACTGCCTTAAAAGTAATTCGATTTACAAACACCAAAGACAGATTTGTAGACGTGTATTTGAAAGCTTCCTATCTATACTAATACTTGGCTAAGGTTGTCAGTCTTAGTTCAAGCAGTACTTGCAAATTATATATAATCGAATCGATGATCTTGAATTGTCCTAGTGTTTCTAACACTTTTCTACGAAGATATAAGGCTTAGTCGGATCAAAGAATCGAATTAAGATAATTAAACAAGTAAAAGACTCAGAAACTCAATCATGCATAATACGAACCCTAGCTACGAATTCACATACTATCACCAACTAGATGCTTAGCTACTCATATCAATAACACAATCAACAATCATAATCGAAGCAATAATGAATGAAAACATGGTGAATTGAAATATAAATAGCAGAATTGTGAGATAAAAGTTACCACCAAAGGTTGTCAATCTCCGGTGAATGGCTAAAACTCACAAAGATCTAGCAAGGTGAGATAAAACGGTGTCCAAATCTCTCCTCTAGCTCCAAATTCGCTAAGATTCAAAGGTTCTAAGAGAAAATATACCCAGAACAAACTCTAGGGTTTAAGTCTGTAAAAATATGATGAAAGATATGAAAATTCGCAGATTTTGGGATATATATATATAGAGCTGTCGAAACGTCCCCGGCGGTCCGCCGCGCACGCGGCGGTGCGCCCCGCACGGGCAGAATGCGGCCCGTGCAGAATTCCTCCTTTGGATCTTTGAATTCGACCCCTTGCAAGGTTTTGAGCTCCGAAACTTGATCTCTTGGCCTTGAAACTCGTCTCGGTACTCCTTGACACACCACGGGTGATCTCGTTGCACCAAAACATCATTGTTTCGCCATGAATTATATCCAAAAACGCGATTTCCACCTAAAACCTGAAAATAACAAAAGAAATGGAAACGTGGCACTATTCTAACAAAATGCACTAAAATGCATGCAAGAGGATAGCTAAATTGGTGAAAAAAGACTCGAATGATAGTGTAAAAAACATTGTCATCAAACTCCCCAAACCGAACCTGTGTTTGTCCTCAAGCAACTAGCTAGACTCTATGCAACCTACATGCAACACAAAGAGGAGTCTCATGCCAAACAAGAAGAAATAATCGATTGTATCTACCAAATACTTATGAACAAAGACCATACAAATCATAACATGGAAGTAGGTTGAAGAATGTCTCGATTGAACCTATACACATTCACATATGCACTTTGTTAAACAAGAGAGTTTCTCGTAAGATTCTCTACCTGGACCTAGTCAATGACGACGTAATGATGCATGTCAAAATACAAATGGTTGTCCCTTGCCTATGAAACTAAGGGCTTACTACTTGATGTGGGACTTAGTGGCGAGGATCGAACGCCCCTGTCTAGACTCGAACTAGCACACCCCGGCGAAGGCCTAAGGGGTTACCAGGTTCGATCCTTATAACCAAAGGGCATCGAACAGTATGCGGGACGGATGACCCCATCTAGACGGTCGAAGGGCATCTCGCCTAGGATCGAACCATCATACCAGGACGGAGGCTTGACAGGAGTTCGACCCCCGAGCTAAAGGGTACCGAAATCATGAACAGTTCGGTCGGCAATGAGAGAACATGTGACAACGCGTAGGGTCCATCCTGTATCCTATATATATATATACATATATGTCTTCATTTATGACATTGATTCACCACTATTCTCTGACAATAATACATTTTCTCCCCTTCATTGACTTGCGAGGCGGCCTAACTTAGGTAGGTCGTCCTTAGATCCCCTCCCCTCAATCTTCCCTTTGTTGCAGGTCACTATTCCCTCTACACTAAAAGTACTCTGTCCATTAGCCTCCAGGGATAGAGAGATGATGTCGTAAGTTCGAGAGCCGGATTTATCCTCATCATCTTGGCGCCGTCTGTGGGAAAACGTGACAAAAGCCATGGGAAAACGGAAAGCGATGAAGGCCCCGATGAAGCAACCGGAGACTACCTCGAAAAGTCAAGAGCCCCTGAGTAACCCCGGTGATTTGGAGAATACAGCTGAGAAGACTGCTTCAGAGCGGGAGGAGGATGAGATATCTCATGATCCAACTCCCTCCGCCTCCCCTTCCCATTCCGGAGCTGCGTCAGCACAAGCACCGGCTAGGAGTGAACCCCAAATCCTGATGACAGAGGGCCAACTGGCGAAACTTGTGCGGAGCGTGTGCGAAGACGTGGTTGACAAACGCTTACCTCTGAAGAAACCGGTAGAGGAGGCTCCCACTAAGGGCCGCCCTACAGAGAAGAAAAGGCCCGCGGAAGATGCTTCCACTCGAAGCCATCAAGGGCATTCGCCTCCCAAGAAAAGACCCGCCGAAAGTGCTTCCACTCGAAGCTATCGCGGGCATTCCCCACTGAAGAAAAGATTCGCGGAGAGCTCCTCTACGAGAAGCAAAGGGTCCGAAGGAACGTCAAGACTAACCGGAAGGGGACGCGATTCGACTCCTCGAAGCACAGGGGAGACCTGTGCCGGGAGTTCGATCGTAACGCCCCGCGAAAGAAACTCGAATCATAAGGAGAAGGGCTTGGCACGGGAACGAGAACCTCGGGCTCGTTCCCTTTACACGATACCCGAGCGGGCCATAGACATTTCGGAAGATGATGATTCTGATATGGATCGGAAGACACTCGAAAGGAAAAAGGAGAAGTACGAGGAGTTGTTGCGAGCCCTCGACAAGAAGAAACAAGAGGGTCAAAAACCCAAGAAGCCCCGTTATGACGCGGATGATTTACGAAGAAGGGACGAAAGGGAAGCCCGAAAGTATAACTCATCCAAAAGACCACCCGGTCGAGATAAAGGCCTAGCTCCGAATCCCTTATCGACTCGCTTGATGAGTCATTCGATACCCACGGACCGGAGAATACCCAAGAATCTACCCAAGTATTCCGGCATAACTTGCCCCCACGAACACAGGGTCAGATTCGAAAACATGATGCAAACCTACGGACATGACGAAAAGGGGATGGTGATCGTTTTCCCCGGGACCCTCGAAGGGGTCGCTACCGAATGGTATTACAACATGCCTGAAGGATCCATTCGCTCCTATTCGGACTTGATGCACGCATTCTTGGGACATTTCACCGACTACAAGAAATCCCGGCAGTCTAGTAGTTGTCTACAAGACATCATTCAAAAGCGCGACGAACCACTCCGACGGTGGTGGCAACGGTTCAATGCGGTGGCACTACAAGTTGATGACCATCCCATGAATTTCCGAAGGCAAGCTCTTTTCACGAACACTCGAAATAGAGGTTTAGCCTCGGAAGTCTCGAGGGAAATGCCCGAAACGGCGGAGGGACTATCCAATATCGTGAACAAGTACATAGAGGAGGAAAGGATGACCAAGGAAGCCCGGCTGGCGTTCGAAGTCTCTCCCGTGCGAGATCGAACGAAATCCCCATCGAAAGATCGGGGCCCCAACAAAAGTCGAGTGCAAGTCAAAGAAGAAAAAGATCGGTCGAAAGATCCTCAAAGAGACCGAGGGTACGGTGAAAGGCGACCCCCTCGAAGAAACCTCAAACCAATCCGTTACCCACAGCGCCAAGTCTTCACCTTATTCGAAAAGGCACCCTTTGTTCGTTGGCCGAGGAAGCACAAAGAGACTAACACCACCAAGAACTCGGATGAGTATTGCAAGTTTCACAAGCAAATGGGACATGACACTGATAGGTGCATCGAATTGAACTTGGAGTTGGAACGAATTGTAACGAATGGCTATGCCGAGGAGTACACGGATGGTAACGGAGTTCTCTTGGTGAGGCCTATCGAAAGGCGGAAATCCGAGGTGGTTCGGACCACGGTTCGCCCCCCGCTCCCAATGCAGTCGGAGGTATACCTCGAGTCTCGTGGAGCCGGAACGAGCGAAGACAACCCGATAACGAACCCATATTCGACGAAATTCGATACATAGCGGGTGGACCCACGGGAGGGGATTCCCGGAAGGAAAGAAACCGTACGGCTCGAAGGATGCGCAACGCGTACGCAGATGGATCTCCAACCTTTAACGTGGGGAACCTAGAAGTACAAAGGCAAGCCCTTGTGTTCGACGAATCGGACATTCCTCCCCCAGAGGTCACACGAAGCCAAGACCCCAATTTTCCTCTCGTCATTTCAATGATAATATCGGGTTTCCCCGTTCGAAAAATTTTGGTAGATACGGGGAGTTCGGTGAATGTCATCACCACCGCTACCTTGAAGAAAATGAAGATCGAAGGACAAGGATTTTCTGAAGTTTCGACGCAACTCTCCGGTTTCGGTGGGGGCATAGTCAAACCATTGGGAACAATATGGTTGGTGACTTCCCTCGGAACCAAACCTTCAAAGGCTACTTACAACTGTCAATACGTTGTCGTAGACGCACCCATGGGGTACAACGTCCTCTTCGGGCGGCCCGGCCTCAATCAATTCCAAGCAGTGGCGTCCACGTACCACATGAAGTTAAAATTCCCCACCGAAGGGGGAGTAGGCGAGATATCTGGAGACCCGAAGGAGGCATGGGAGTGTTATTGCGCGACCGCTCAGCAGAAAACCTCGGCACCGAAGGACCACCCCGAAGTCCCACCCTCGAAGAAACAGTGCATGGTCGTCGCCGAAGACCGCTTCGATTTCCCCTCAAGAACGTCGGAAGAGCGCCTCGAACCATGTTCGGATGTGAAAGACCTGGTACTCTTCGAAGATATACCCGGTCGAATCACAAAGATCGCGGCCGATTTACCGGAGGACTTGGAGCTAACCTTGATCCTTTTCCTAAGGGCCAATGCGGACGTTTTTGCATGGGGTACTGCGGACTTGAAAGGAATCGATCCTCGAATCATTATGCACCGACTCAACGTGGACCCTAAGGCAAGACCCATCAGCCAAAGACAAAGGAACTTCAGCCGAGAAAAAAACCTAATCATCGACGAAGAGGTGGCGAAACTACTCAAAGCCGGGCATATCCGACCCACCAAGTTTTCAGATTGGCTTTGTAACGTCGTCTTGGTAGGGAAAGGAAACGGGAAGTGGAGAATGTGCAACGATTTCACGGATCTCAACAAGCACTGCCCTCGAGACCCCTTTCCCCTGCCTCGAATTGATCAGCTTGTTGATTCGACCGCCGGAGCGGAGAGAATGAGCTTCATGGATGCCTTCCAAGGGTATTATCAGGTCCCTATGGCCCGAGAAGATGTAGACAAGACCGCTTTCGTAACCCATTCCGGAGTTTTCTCGTTCAAAGTCATGCCGTTCGGATTACGGAACGCGGGGGCAACCTATCAAAGGCTGGTCAATATGATGTTCGAAACAGAAATCGGCAATACAATGGAAGTGTATGTCGACGACATGTTGGTTAAGAGCCTCGAAGCAAAAAATCACGTCGAACACCTAGGAAGGTGCTTCAGCATATTAAGAAAATTCGGGATGAAGCTCAATCCTTCGAAGTGTACGTTCGGTGTCAAAGGAGGAAAATTCTTAGGCTACATGGTCACTCAAAGAGGGATCGAAGCCAATCCAGACAAGATCAAAGCTGTCCGAGATTTTCCAAGCCCTCGAAATATCAACGAGGTACAAAAGTTGGTGGGACGTGTGGTCGCCTTGAGCCGGTTCATCGCAAGATCCGGAGAAAAAAGCTTGCCTTTCCTCAAAGTTCTCAGAAATAGCAAAAATTTCGTATGGAGCGAAGAAAGCGAGAGAGCATTAACAGACCTAAAGGAGCATCTTTCGAGTCCTCCTCTCCTGTCGAAACCTAAAGATGGAGACGTCCTTTACCTACACGTAGCTATCTCCAGCGAAGTCGTCAGCTCGGTGTTGGTAAGGATCGAAGGGAATGCCCACCAACCCATTTATTACCTAAGCAAAGTCCTCACCAAAGCGGAAGTCAACTACTTAGAGATCGAGAAACTCGCATATTGCGTGGTCCTAGCGTCTAGACGCCTTCGTCCCTATTTTCAATCTCATGAGATAGTGGTGCTAACATCCCACCCGTTGAAAAGGATCCTCGGAAAGCCCGATCTTTCGGGACGATTGGTGAAATGGGCCGTCGAACTCATGGAGTATTCCCTCGAATTCCATGCCCCTAATGGGAAAAAGGCGCAAGTGATAGCAGATTTCTTTCTAGGCGTCAAGGAGGAACTCGAACACATCCACACCCTAGAGGAAGCGTGGAAGGGACAAAACATGGAGCCACGTTGGGAAATCTACGTAGATGGCTCTTCCATAAGAGGACAAGGGGGCGTGGGAGTCCACATGACAGACCCTCTAGGCATCGAACTAGATTTCGCAGTTCGACTGGCCTTCCCCGCAACCAACAACGAGGCTGAGTATGAGGCCGCTCTCATAGGACTACGACTCTCGCTCGAAGGAGGAGCGAAACATGTACGACTCCACACCGACTCACAGCTGGTGGCACAACAACACGCGGGAACGTTCGAAGCCAAAGAGGAAACAATGAAGCTATATTTAGCCGAATTGAAAAATGTCATCCTCAAATTCCAAAGCGTCGAGATAGTACAAATCTCCCGAACGCTCAACAAAGCCGCCGATGGCCTCGCCAAGTTCGGGAGCTCCTCTCAAACGATCACTACTCGACAGGTCACCCTCATGTCGGTCCCACGACCCACCATAGGGGACAACAAGCTCAAAAGACAAAGGGAAATCGAAGTTAATACACTTGACTCTAGCCCCGAAGGGTTGGCAGACATCAAGGTATAACCCCTCGAAAAAGTCATCCCTCGAAAGGTCACCACTTTAATGACCCAATTTCTCCTTAAAGTAAAAACTCACCCCCACAAACGGGAAATTTTTGTCTTTACAGCTATTCAAGCAAGGGATAATCCCCTCAGATCGAACCGAAGCAAGGAGACTTCAGAGAAGGGCCCAATATTTCCTTTGGGACGGATCGGACCTTTATAAAAGATCGTTCGATGGGCCGCACCTCAAGTGTGTCAGCAGGGAAGAGGCTCGAAACCTTTTAGAGGAGGTGCATGCGGGCAGTTGTGGAAATCACTCCGGGGGCCGAGCTTTAGCCCAGAAAATCCGACGACAAGGATTCTATTGGCCCACTATCATCAAGGATTCGAAGGAACGATCGAGGAAGTGTGATGAATGCCAAAGGTTTGCTCGAAATAGGAAAGCTCCGGGAGAACCGTTGATCCCCACTCCCATCTCTTGTCCGTTCGATAGATGGGGTATCGACATTGTTGGAAAATTCCCTACCTCGACCAACCAAAAGAAATTTCTCATAGTAGCGGTGGAGTATTTCTCGAAGTGGGTCGAAGCGGAAGCCGTTGGAAAAATCACGGAGGAAGTCGTAAGGAGCTTTATTTGGAGGAACATCGTTTGTCGTTTCGGACTTCCCCGAGTTATCGTATCGGACAACGGAGCACAGTTCACGGGCAAAAGACTACGAGAATGGTGTATCGGACTGGGCATAAAGCAAAGTTTCACATCCGTGGGTCATCCCCAAGCCAACGGCCAGACTGAAGTCACTAATCGAACCATTGTCGAGAATCTCGAAAAAAGACTTGGGCCTTCGAAGGGGAATTGGGCAGACGAACTGCATGGAGTACTCTGGGCCTATCGAACTACACAAAGAACGGCAACTCGCGAAACTCCTTTTTGCATGGTGTACGGGTCCGAAGCGGTTATCCCTTGCGAAATCGCTGTCGAATCCTTACGAGTCAAAGAGTACGATCCCCAGAACAATGAAGAAGCTCGAGCTCTAGAGTTGGACCTACTCGATTCTAAGAGAGAAGAAGTGAGGGCCAGGGTATTGAGATACCAAGCCATGATGACCAAGGCCTACAACAAAAATTTAATCAAAAGGGACCTCAATGTCGGAGATCTGGTGCTACGAAAGGCCAACATACTCGAAAATGTTGGGAAACTTCAAGAACCTTGGAAGGGCCCCTTTCGAGTTACAGAGGCCCTGGCAAACGGGAGTTACAGACTTGAAGATCTTGAAGGGAAACAAGTGGAGAGACCATGGAACATCAAGAACTTAAGAAAGTACTACTCGTAAGGATAAAGTCGAACATTTGCTATTGTAGCTTTTGTAACCTAGAGAATCCCCCCACCATACCACCTTATAGATGGTCGTCACTGACGGGGGGATGTCACAGTTTCGAAAGAAACAACTTTTGATTGAAAGTTTCCTCAAAACAAGTGCGCATTACTTGCCCTCGATTTTTGGAACTCCATCGTCAGATCGGAACTTCGAAATACGACAAATAAGTAATCACCAGGGCCCACAGGACCCCGGGGGACGAAACGAGAGATATTTCTCCGACGGGAAAATAGCCTCTACGATTAAGTCTCATCCCTCGAAGCCATACCTTCGAGATGAGGGAAGCGATTCTTTAAAAATAACCCGACGGGATTTAACTTATCGAACGTTCCACCCGAACCATATCGAAATATTCTACCATAAGTTTCGGTTCGGAGCCCCAAAATGGTGGGTGTTTTCGATAAAAACAACTCATTAACCGACTCCTCGGTGACAATCCTCTCGAAAGACCGACGGAATGTATTCGGCGGGCAAAAATGCTCCTCTCGAAACTTCCCTCTCGAAGGAGTCCGATAGGACGAAATGCTTATCGAAACGAGAAAGTTTCCCTAGATACTTTTCGAAAAGATTTCTGAGCCGACACACCTTTTCGGATCATTCGAAACTTCGACGACCCAAAGATCGCGAAATTCCTTAATCTTGGCAAGACAATTCGTCCTTTCGAATTATTGCTCTTCGAAGTACACAACTCAACCAAATAAGACAAATGGATTGATCAAAGAATGGAATGAGGAGAAATTCAAAGGTTTCGAACCAAAAACGCAACCGTGAAGTTTCGGCATCTAAAGCCGGGTCCAATAGTTCGACACATACGGCCAATTACAAAAAGAGGAGGATTCCGCAAGGCCGGTTTTAGCAAATCAAAGCGGCCCCACACAATCCTCCTTCGAATAATTCAAGTTTTATGTTCGAAAGACATCAAAAAGACGACAGAATTTAAACATCCAGAATACACAAATACTTGGTATACCAAGCCTTCAAAATACCGCCACCAAAGATCCACGATACCAACCATCAAGCCTGACCCTGATCCGGATTGCTCCGAGCGGTATCGCTGAGAGATTCATCCCCCAAGAAGAACTGGCAAAGTGATTCAAAATCCTTGTAAGAGGCGTTCGAGAGATTAACACCTGCCGAAGTGAGGTCTAAATTCCCAAGTTCGCATAAGGGAATGACCCACGAAGGAATTGGAGGGCCCGAAGCACTGGCAACCGCCTCGTCCGGATGAACCACACCGAAAAATTCCTCTTTGCAAAGGGTCTCATACATGGTCTCCTCATCAACTGGTTTGCCATCTTCACCAATCACTAGTTCGGTGGGAGGAGTCTTCATTTCGCCATCCTTTTCCAAGTCTACGTTACCGGCAAGATCGAAATCCGAAGGAAGTTTACCCCCGAATTTGAGTTGGGAGATGGTCAAGTCGCGACCTTTGACCATTGCTTCGGCATCACGCTTGCTCAACATATAGGCACACGAACCGGACGCCGCAAAGTCTCGAACTGCCTCAATCCTCGAAAATTTGGCTTTCTTAAAAAGTTCTTCCCTGGTCTTCCGAAGAGCGGTTTCGAACCCCTCCTTCTCCTTCGACAGCTGGCCCACCTTGACAACTAGGCCCTCGTTCTTTCCCTCTATCACCGAAAGAGTTTTCCCCAGCGAAGCTTTTTCCTCCCTTAACCGAGCCAGCTCCTTCGATGCCTCCCGGAGATCCGCCTCTCTCTTCGCCAAGTCCCCCTGGAGCTTCTCCCTCAACCTTTTTTCCTCCTTCATCCGGGCATCGAAGCTTTCAGACGATTGAGCTTTCTTCTCCAAACGGTTATCCAAGTTCTTAGCAACCGTCAGTAGCTACGAAAGAAGCCAAGAATGTCAGTAAAACGTTCGATAGTTAAAGCGAAATGGATAATAATGTTCGAACCATACCTGCATTTGTAAGGATGCGGCTTTCAACTTAATCTCCCCATCAGATAGACGATTGAGCTCAACCTGATCGCTACTCGAAATCATTAGATTCCTCCATTTCAAACCGGCCGCCGAGTCGTGAAGGAAAGAGACCTCTTGAAGACCTTCGCCCCTCGAATGAACTTCAGTCGTCCGTTTCGACCCCACAGGACGTTCCGGCGAATCTTGAAGCTCTATCACATCTTCGCTCATTCCAGTTCGATACCTTTTCCGTTGTCCCGAAGCCGAACTTTGCCCGCGATCAAGGGGGACAGCCGAAGTAGTCCGCTCCGACGTTCGAGTCTGACCCGAACCCTCCATACGGTTCGAGGTAAGTGGGGGAGCGCTAGCATCAACTATCGGGGCGGGTCCGTTTCCTCCGTGGTAGGCCCCGGAGCTTCGCCACTCTCAACATTCGGCGCGGGAGTTATGTGTGGGGCAAAGTTTGGATCCACCAGTTGAGAAAGGTTGTGAGGCCGCTCCTCGGTATACTTCGCCACCGAATTTTTATTCACCAGCGAAAGCGCCCTTTTGGCGAGGAACTCCTGTGATAACTTCATCCAATACTCTACACAAGAAAAACATTCGAGGGTCATATAAAGTTCGAACGATGTACAAGACTCGAAGGGAAAAATAGAAGACTCGAAAACGAAAGTAAAAAGGTACTTACCCAAGTCCCGGATGTCCCCCCGAATCTCTGGTTCGACCGACGATACACCCGCGAGAAACAGGATCGGCTCCACCAAGAGACTGTAGGGAATAATCCGATCCTCGGGTTTAAACCCTCTATATTCGTTAGCCCACTCATTGCGACGCTCCAAACTAGCCACCTCCCCATTGTGACGACGCCATAATCTAAGTGTGGGCACAAGACCGGGGGTCCCATCCTCATTCGGAGGCATCCGAACAAAGATATAGCGCCTCTTATATCCAGAGCCGTGAGATGATTGGAATTTTGAGAATAGTTCGAACCCCCCAATTGGCGAAAAGTAGTAGAAGCACCCGCCATCCTTACTTTGGCACATGGAGAAAAAGTGAAGAAAGTTGGAAGCCGTCACCTTTCGGTTGATCGACTTACACCAAACACAAAACGCGATCATATTCCCAACGGCATTCGGGAGGAGTTGAGTTGGACACAACCCCAAGTTATTTAGAATGTGAACCACCCCGTCACAAATCGGGAACCTAAAACCATGTTCGAGGGCTTGGATAGTGATGGCAACACAATCCGGAGGGGGGCTATACATTCTATCGTTCGGTCCCGGAAGGACGACTTCATAATCCCCCGGGATGCCAAACCTATGGTATAGAGAGTCCGCCTCTCTCTTTCGAACGGAACTAGTATCGGTCGGCAACACGGAATCCGAGTTATCATCCGTAAGGATCGGATTCGGAGCATCGGCGTCACCTACTTGATCTTCGATGGGGGCGTCCATTGTAGAAAAAATCGTTCGGCTTCTCAACACGAGTCGCGAAAGCGAACTTTGACCCCTCTTTGTCGATAGATGGACAGGGACACCTCCGACAACCTGATTCGAGGGTAAAAAGGTGGCCGAATCAGAAAGAGGGAGGGAGCCAGTATCTCTACCTAAAGAATTCGACCTCTTATTTACGCTAAAAGAATTTTCTGAGTTCGAGTCACCGCCGGCACCGGGTTGGACAATGTTTCGTTCCGACATTCCTTACAAAAACTCAAAAGGAACAATTAGTATAACCCCAACCCGGAACCAACCGAGCGCACCAAAAGAGGCATGAAGACCCGTACTTTCGACCTTAGTTACCAAAGTTGAAACTTCAATTTTGAAAAAGGCGACTAAAGTAACAATTCACCGCCGGGAAGCAAACCGACCCACCACCCCGAAAAGGAAACCCAAAGAAAAACCAACCAGTAAGAACTACGAGAAGCAAAGGAGACAACGTAGCAAAGAAAAGCAGTAAAGACACACGGCACAATGCCGATCCCCACACCGGGTCTACGCCGGATCCCCACGCCGGATTTACCGGAAAACCCCAAATCACGGGTAAGAAAATCAAACAACGAGCACAAAACACATGGAAGACAAGCAAAGATGAAAAAGAAAATCCAACAAAGGCTATAAGCCGAAACGAAGAACGGCCGAATAAATAAAGAAAGGCGGAGAGTGTACCTGTAGGAAAGAACGACGGCTTGAGAATGCTCCGGTCAAAAAGACGGCGGCGATCGGAAATCCGGCGAAGCAAGAAAAGGAGTAGAGAAGAAAGTAAAGAGTAAAGAAAGAGATGAAGATGAATGGGTCAAGGGAAAGGAAATTGGGAGCTTTTACTACACCCCATAAAAACTCTTCGTTTGCCTAGGAGCGTGACGGACACGACTCCACGCGGGTCTCAACACGTGGCTCCATACGAATCGGTTATTTAAGGAGGTTACGGATTTACCCCTCTCGCTTCAAGATTCAAAAATCGCATAAAATCCCGCCACGACGTACCGAATTACATCTTAAACTTTCGATAGATTTCCTACCATCATCTATCGAAACTTGGGGGACTCATGATGTGGGACTTAGTGGCGAGGATCGAACGCCCCTGTCTAGACTCGAACTAGCACACCCCGGCGAAGGCCTAAGGGGTTACCAGGTTCGATCCTTATAACCAAAGGGCATCGAACAGTATGCGGGACGGATGACCCCATCTAGACGGTCGAAGGGCATCTCGCCTAGGATCGAACCATCATACCAGGACGGAGGCTTGACAGGAGTTCGACCCCCGAGCTAAAGGGTACCGAAATCATGAACAGTTCGGTCGGCAATGAGAGAACATGTGACAACGCGTAGGGTCCATCCTGTATCCTATATATATATATACATATATGTCTTCATTTATGACATTGATTCACCACTATTCTCTGACAATAATACATTTTCTCCCCTTCATTGACTTGCGAGGCGGCCTAACTTAGGTAGGTCGTCCTTAGATCCCCTCCCCTCAATCTTCCCTTTGTTGCAGGTCACTATTCCCTCTACACTAAAAGTACTCTGTCCATTAGCCTCCAGGGATAGAGAGATGATGTCGTAAGTTCGAGAGCCGGATTTATCCTCATCACTACTGTTCACCAAGTGAGACTTTCCCTCAAGAGAGGTCGAACCAATACTGGCTCTCATCAAACGAATGAGGGTTCCCTAAAAAACAACACTCCCCTATTCTACCCGACTCTTAAAGAAAAACTCTTCACCACTTCCTGAATGGCAGGCCGAGGGTGGTCTAGAACAAGCCTTGGACTAGGCGACACGAGAACACAAGGAAGAATTTACAACTCGATTACGAACTATTACAAAAGCTGAAAAACAATGCAACACTTTGCTAAAACTGCTTTTGGCATGCTTTTGACCCTTCTTTTGCTTTTTTTGGGTCTTATTCTTTTTTTTCTTCTTTTTTTTTCCTTTTTTTCCTTTTCTTTTTTTTTCTTTTTCCAGATTCTGGAATTTTTCTCTTTTTGTTCTTTTTCCTTATTTGTATATAGCCAGCAGTAGCACAATGAAAGGAAATAACAACGACACTACAGCGACCTCCCCAAACCTATTCGAAAGAATAGGTTTGAGCACAAACTCACAAGAAAAATAAAAACAAACTCAACAAAACGAAAGACAAGTCATAATGATAGTAACACCCTCCCCAAACCTATTCGTTAGAATAGGTTTCAAACAAAGGATCACACACCTCACTCTACCTCCTTCCTAGGCATTTAGCAATCTCAATAAGCAAGGTGAAGACTTGTCGCCTTTTACGTACATAATTACACGGGAATACAACCAAAGACTCTAACATGCAACATTTAATAAGGCTTTCGCGAACCGCAGTAGAAAAACACCACATAGTGATGACGAGACTACTAAGTTTAACTAGTGCACATACAAATATGACAAGCCAAGCGAGACAAACCTCAAACTATTCCATAGAGATGCAATGCATGGGCAATGGTCATAAACACTTAGTCTATACAATAAAAAATTTCAAAACTTCGGCAATAAACTCCACAAAAAAATCATGCAAAACTATACTAATGATGAATGCAAACTAAATCCTAAGAAAGCGGTAAACGTGCAATGCAAAGGTACAAGATACAATACTCAATGACATAAGTCATACAATACTAACATCATAGTTCACAAAACACACCCCCCACATGAAGCTCAAGCTGGTCCCCAGCAAAAGAGAATGAGGAATACAAAGTGATACTAGATGTTACCGAATGTGTGGCCTCGGTCGACTGATTATACCAAAATGGACATGTGCAAAGACTAGTAATCTGGGTCATAATCCTCGTAATAGTCATTCCACATTGATGAATGTGTATTTTACACTTTCATTCGAGTCTTTTTCACCTATTTTAGCTACCTTCTATGTTAATTTAGCTATATTTTAATGCATTTTATTAGAATAGTGTCATGTTTCCCTTTAGATTTTATTTACAGGTTTTGGTTGAAATTCGAAGATTTCCGGGCAATTATATTGAAGTTGACAAGGAATTGGTGTTCCAGAAGCCTATTTGGAGTATCCGAAGGTTTCCGGATGGGATTTGGAGTCTAGGGGCCGAATCTGGAGGTTAGAAGGCTACTAGAAGTCAGAAACCGAGTCCGAAAAGGGGAAGAAATCCAAAAACGCGTCGAAAACGCGGAATTCCGCGAAAAGCTCTCCGGGGCGAACCGCCCCAGAGGTGGGGCGAACCGCCCCACAGTATTTCGGGGCCTATATATAGTTGCTCAGTTTTCTCCGAAAATCATATCTTTCCAGACCTACTTTCTCACCTCTCTCTATAGTTTTAGGTAGGAACTTCCCGGGGCCTGTCCTGGGAGTTCTGTAGCTTAGGGGACACTTTTTCATAGCGGATTGGAGCTCGTAGGATCGCAATTCTTCGGAGATTGACAACCTTCGGTAACTTGTATCTTACAGTTTAATCTACTTATTTTATATATCTTTCAATATGTTTTCTTCTATGATTTCTGTTGATTGCATGCCTATTATGAGTAGCTAAACTTATCGTTGGTGGTAGTATGTGAATTCTTAGCGAAGGGAAGATAATCATGCTAATGGCTATATCGCGCATTATACTCCGTGTCATTGCTTTATTTCGTTGATCAGGCACAGCCTAAATTCTCGTATGTTGTATTAATTATTATGCACAATTGGACACTTGTCGACCATCAGACCAATTATCTTCGTAGTGTTGAATAATTACGGAACACATTAGGACAATAGTGATTGACTTGTCAGACCAATTATCTTCGTAGTGCTTAATATTTGCAACAGGACACTAGATTGATTCAAAGATCTCTATGCAAGACCGAGGAATTTATGCATGATTATCGACCCGTTATGTTAAGAAGGACCATACTATCACCAATCTCCATTATCTGCTAGAAACCCCTTTTGCTATCTGTCTGCTGTTTTATATTCTCTTGTTAAATAGATAAAGCTAGTTATAGTCCTGAGAGAACGACACTCGAGTCATTCTACTGCTACACTACGGTTTTCGTTGTAGTTGTGGATTGCCTTTGGCTAAATACAAATTTGTTTGCGTGAACTCGGAGCACGACATCCGCACGTTCATCAAATTGGCACCGTTGTCGGGGACTATACTCCTTTTTTCTGTTTAATTGTTTATATTTACAGCTTTAGATTCCTAATTCTACTAGTTTTAGTTTTCCTTTTTAATCTCTCTCTGATACTGCTTTCCTAGTCTGTTTCTAATCACCTTTCCTAGTCTGTTACAAATAGTGTATGCCGCATACACGTTCTGCAGGAACACCGCTTGCTGATTCAATTGCTGAGATCGACAGAGTCTACCACCAGAGAAGGCGACTACTTGAAAGGCGCGCACTAGAGGAAATAGAGGATACCGATTTCTCTGAATCTCTACTCAGTCTCTTCAAGGAAATCGACGGAATGGCAGAAGCTAGACCACTAAAGGCATGGGTTCAACCCACTAAGGATCGTATGAGGGGACCGGCGATAGTTCTTTTGTCTGCAACCCGAGATCTGGAGATCAAGAACCACGCATTCCAACAACTTCCTAGGTTCTATGGCTTATCAAGGGAAGATGTGATGGGGTACTTGCACGATATCGATGATTTCGTCAACCAACTCCCACGACCCGGAGCTGACATAACAACGGATGAGTTGAGGATGAAGGTTTTTGCTATGGGACTTGGCGACAGAGCCAAGTCATGGATAAGTTCTCTTCCAGCAGGCTCGCTGGACACTTGGGAGAAGGTTTTTTCAGCTTTCATGGAGAAATACTTCCCTCACACCTTGACTACCGCGCTTAAGGCGCAGATCACTGGATTCAAGCAGGACTATGATGAGACCATCTACACCGCGTTTGAGAGGTTCCAAGATCTCACGAACAAGTGCCCTCACCATGGTTTTGAACTTTCCGACCTAGTCCAACACTTCTACAATGGACTAACCTTCGAGAACCAACAAGTGGTAGATTTCCAATGCCGATGCAATATTTGGGAGGAAACCGCAGAAGCCGTCTGGGCAGTTTTCGAAAGGCTTGCTAAGGGTTCGCAGTTCAAGAACCCAAGAGCAATGGTTAGGAGACGTGGACCTGAAGCTCCACCGACTCAAGAAGCCCCTATGTACAGGGGGAATGGGGATCAATTCGAGTGCTTTACCAACGAATTGAAGCAAGTCCTCAAGAGCGCCATCGGAACAACTGTTCGAACGAAGTATGCCGAATATGCAAGAACTATGGGCATGGGGCTCATATGTGTAGATCGGAGCTGGCATACGAGGATGGCAACTGGGCTCGAGGAGGCGAAGAAGAAGCCTTTGCTACGGAGTTTGGCACTCAAGAAGTTAGCTACGGACAGGACGGTAGGAATCCTCGAGGTGGATTTTGGAGAAGAGGATACCGTAACAATCAAGGATATGCACCGGCTAACCAAACTTATTGACCTAACCAAGACCGTAGTAGGCTAAACTACGGTAATGACCACTGCGAAAACCCCGCTCCAAAAGAGCCACCGAAGTCGAAGTCGGCTCAACTGATGGAGAACTTGCAAAAGGTGGTTGATCACACACAAAGTTTTCTCAAACGGTATGAAGAAGATTCTGAGAAGACTAGGGCAAGGCTCGATAGGTTGGAAGAGACCACTAGGCTTGCCCATCAAAAGATGCAAGAGTTGATCGACCGAGGAGCAAGTAGGGAGCAAGGCAAACTGCCTAGCAACACTGAGAAGTCGTTGTCCATTAACTTAGTGGGTGATCTACCTGTTGAAATCACCATCAAGAAGGTTGCTAAGTGCGAGAGTTGCAAGAGGAAAATGCCCCCACAAGCCGAAGAAGAAGAGAAGGGCCTTGGTACAAACAAGAGTGAAGAGGAGAAAGAGGATCCCGAGCCACTCCCTCAAAGTTTCGATGTTAAGGTCGGGATTGGGGAGCTTGACGATGTCCGAGCCACACTGGACACAGGATCCTACTCTAATGTACTCCCTTTGAATGTTTTCGAGAAGAGTAACCTTGGAGAACTAACTGTGCATAAGGCTATTGTGCAACAGGCGGATGGATCCCTAGTGAAACCCGAAGGCGTTGTGAAGAATGTATTAGTCAAAACTGGTGAAGCTTCTGTCTACACCGATTTTGTAATTATGCCGGCGTCAGCACCAGGAATGGGGGATGTCATACGCTTAGGACGAACATTCTTGACTAAGCTGCGCTCCGTTATGGACATCTACCAAAGAACTTGCACCATCGAAGTGGATGGCAAGCGACACGTATTGCAAGCCAAACCTGATCCACCAAAACCGCCTGATATTACTACTCACTAATGTGGTCTTGCAGCCTATATTCTTTCTTATTCACAGGTTCGTGGCATGGAGAGGAGATCAATGAAGGGGAAGCCTAGTACCCGCAAAAAGAAGAGATAGACGCAGACAGGAGTCGAGTCAAAGACTTTAAACAATGACGCTATCCGGGACGCTACCCGGAATTTTTATCGCTTTCTTTACTGCTTTTCTGCATGCATTCATTCTTGAACTATTTGCTTCTCGTATGCAAATTTGTTCGTGTCTGTGTCGTATGTGCTTATGTTTGAGTGAGACTTTTCGAGTGGTTTTTTGAAAAAAAATTGATTTCGGGGATTAAAACCGCATTTTCTGACGTCGGGAACCGTCTCCCCGCACTGGGGAGCACGGGGCGAACCGCCCCACGTGGGGGGCGAACCGCCCCGCACGTGGGGCGAACCGCCCCACGGCTCCAGATCTTCAAAAAGGCGGATTTCTTCCCCAAAACCTCATTTTCTTCATTCTTCTTCAATCCTCCTCCCAAAAAACCCAAATTTTGCGATTTCAACTTCAAATCTTCATAACTTCTTCAATTCTTGACCAAATTTAGTGTTCTTTAGCTTAAATCGAAGCCTATTACATGATCTATCATCCCATCCGAACAGATTTCATCCTTATGCGTTAGATTTTCAGATCTGAGGTATCATCCTTAGAACCCTAATTTTCGAATTTGGGGGTTTTCTTATTTGAGCTTCAATTATGCTTATTTGATGCATGGGTATGATGTTTGTATGATTAGACATGTTATTTACTATCAATTGCATGCTCAATTTTGCTTAGATTGTTGATTTGGGTATTTTGCTGCTAGATGATATATCTTGTTATGCAATATGTCTTTATCTTTGATTTCTTGCATATGATTGAGTTTATTGATGTAATATTGGTGGATTTGACGATAGAATGCTTAATTGTTGAGTATGAGGATTTATGCTGGTAGAATTTTTCGCTGCTACGGTATGAATTGAGCCTTGTTATCAAGGATATTGGTTGTCTAGTAAGAGCATAATGTGATGTATTGCATGTAGTAGTTACATTAGTATGTTGCATGATGAAGTAGCTAGGCTAGACATTACGGTTTGGGGAGCTCGATTGTTGATTTTATCACTTGTGTGTTTCGCTTTTACACTAGCATATATTTGAGTCAGTTTTGTGTCATACGAGGTACTAACTGCTGTTTGTAGGAACCATACCAAGGGAAAGGAGCATTCCCGTATGATAGATGTGCAGAACCATGTCAAGGAAGGTGACCTCGCTAGATGTGCGTTCGAGCCAAGGGGTTTTGCAACAACGTCGTGGATTATCCAAGAGGAGGAGCTAGAGTACACCTGGAGTAAGGACTCCTATGCCTATTCATGCACCACCGAAGGGACAGAAACCATTATTACGTCATCACTCCATCACGAGGACTGCAGAGTTCGAGTGAACAGGAAGGCACCGGGGCATTCTCGCCGCGACGGATTCAATCTTGAGTTCGCAGTTGCTAGAAGGTTCCGAAGCGCTAGCTTGGTTTCAAAACATAATGACATGGGTGCCCAGCAACTTGTTGGGGTGCCCCTTGCCTGCCTCTAAAGTGAGCATCATATAGACATCGGTCGGATCCACCGTAGAGAATGTGGTCGAAATTGGAGAAAAAGGTAGAAGACTTCTGAGTATCCGAGCAGCTTACTGAAACCTTCTCGTGGTGTAAAACGTTGGAGGGGGAGGTCCTGATACCACTGCCCTTTCCCCTTCAACAGTTCACATCCTATTGGAGGGCACCAGGATGGAGGATCCCATAACAGCAGCGGCTACTCTTGAGAATTCTACCTGCCACTACAACTCTACTAGTGAGGATGTGCGTGACAGTAGTGACAATGAAGGCCATACGGGCAATGATGATTCTAATGGAGGAGTTGTTCCTATCCGGCCTATAATTGAAACTACCACGCGTACCAGAAGACCTGATGACACCCTATAAAGCTCCCAGAGCAGGCCCAATAACTCACAAGCAGCACACTCAGCCGACCGAGGCCAAACCATGGGGTAACATCTAGTATCACATCTTATTTCCTCATTTTCTTACTGCTAGGGACTAGCGTTAATTTCATGAGGAGGGATGGGATTTAAGTGATCTGATGTTGTTAGTTTGGAGCTTGGTATTGGTAGGATGAGTATAGTACCTCGCATGCTTTATCCGTCTGCATTTGCATTTGCACGTTTACCGCTTTCTTAGATTTTTTAGGCTGCATTCACTACATTTATCCTAGGATAGTCTTGCATGTTTTATATGGAGTTTATTGCCGAATTTTTTGAACTTTTTTATTGGGTAGATCAAACAACTATGTCATTAATCGTATGCTTCATCTCTATGAATTTGTTTGAGGTTTTTCTCGCTTGGCTTGTCACATTTATGTATTGCACTTAGTTGAGCTTGGTAGTCTCGACATCACTTAGTGGTGTTTTCTCTACTGCGGTTCACGAAGGCCTTTATAATAGGATGATGCATGTTAGGGTCTTATGGTTGTTTTCCCGAGTATTTATGTACCTAAGAGGCAACAAGTCTTCACCATGCTTTGAGATTGCTAAATTCCTAGGAAGGAGGTAGTGTGAGGTTGTGTGATCCTTTGTTTATAACCTATTCTTCCGAATAGGTTTGGGGAGGGGGTTACACCATCATTAGACTTGTTTCTGTTTTTCATTTTCGTATCGTGAGTTTATTTTTCCTTTTCCGTAAATTTTGTACTCCAACCTATTCTTTCGAATAGGTTTGGGGAAGTCGTGTGAGTCATTTTGTTTCTCTTTTTGTTATGCTACTGCTGGCTAGAAAAATCGAAAAAAAAAGAAAGAAAAATTCCAAAAAAAAAAGAGAAAAAGCAAAAGAAAAAAGAATCTGGAAAGAAAAAAAAGGAAAAAAGAAAAGACCCCAAAAAAGCAAAAGAAGGATCCAAAAAAGAAATCCAAATAGCAGTTTAGCAAAGTGTTGAGTCTTTTTCCAATTTTTGTAATGTTCGTAATCGTGTTGTAATTTTCTATTTTTATCCTTTTTGTCTTGAGTGTCATCTGTTCTAGACCACCCTCGTCCTGCCATTCAGGAAGTGGTGAATAGCTTAAGACTTTACTTGAGAGATGGGTAGAATAGGGGAGTGTTATCTTTTATAGGGAACCCTCCTTTGTTTGATGAGAGCCAGTACTGGTTCGACCTCTTTTGAGGAAAAGTCTTAACATGGTGGAACAGTAGTAAGTCCTCAGTTTCATAGGCAAGGGGCAACCATTCGTATCTTAGCATGCTTCATTACGTCGTCATTGACTAGGTCCAGGTAGAGAATGTTACGAGAGACTATCTTGTCTTGACATAAGTGCTTATGTGGATGTGTATAAGTCAATCGAGGTATTCTTCAACCTATATTCATGCTTTGATTTATATGGTTTTTGTTCATATGTTATTTGATAGTGTTAGGGTTGAAATATGTCCAGTCCGCATGTACGAACTGGAGCGGTCTAAGAGCGCGACAAAGCATCATAGGCCGTCCCTCAAGGGGCACAACCACACCCAAGTATGTCACTAAGGTGTGGATCGACCAACATAGGGTCCGACCATCACTGGGAGGACAACCCTCAAAATAAGCTCCTCTCAAGGACAAAGCTGCCAGTGGGCTCGAGGAGCATCTCTCTCGGACTCGAGGAGGCCTTACGTCAAGGTAACGCTCCTTGACAGAAACTGAGCAGGACACTACTCGCATCACCCACGCACAAGGAAGGCACGAGGACCCCAGAGCGACCAGCCATGGTTGCTCTCTTGGGCCAAGGCCCACGGACCTCCTTAATGGGCCTGGGCCGAGGAAGGCCTCAATCCTAGCCGTACACGTGGCGTGATCCTACATGACCTGAAGCTGAAGGGTCTCAAGTATAAAAGGGCCTCATTTACTCTCCAACAGTAAGCATTAACTACGTCACCCGAGCACCACTTTCACTACTCTTACTAGGGAAGCCTCACAACTCCCTACTCGTACAGTCGCCTCTCCGGTCTGATACCTTACAGACCTGGCAAGAGACACTAACCCCCCCCTCCTAGTCTATCTCAGGTACGAGGAAGCTACAAGAAGGCTCATTTCCTATCTTAGAGGAACACTACAAGAAGAACTAGAAAGACTTAGAATAGCGACTCATTGCGAACTTAGAAAGAAACACGAATTACCCTTCAACATTTGGCGCCGTCTGTGGGAATCGACACGAAAGGTCATTCCTTGCCCTACTGGTCGAGCCACTTTCCTCCTCGTGACACTTCACGAATATGCCTCCCAGAAGAAGCAACCGTCTTGCTAATGCACCACCCGCAAATCCTCCTCGACCTAGAGGCCGTCCCTCTAATAACGGTCGCGGAGGAGGAACGGAGGGTGTTCCGAGGGAGCCGAGAAATAACAATGTTGCAAGGAACCGGGATTACACGGAGGGGGCATTTACTAATGTCACTCACTCCCAAAATGAGACATCCGGGGAAAATAACCCGCAAGGAGTCCCGGTAGGAAACGCCTATGGAGCTTGAGAGTCGCAAACAACGCCGAGTCTAGGGGGCAGCCTCATCCGGTAGCAATCAACCAACCTCCCGTGGCAGTGAATCCTCCTCAACCGGCCGCATTGACCTTCACCCTTCCTGATGGACGTGTCGTCCGACCATCAGATTTCGGGATGGGCGAAGCTCAATACGGTCTATTCCTTCTTACTTTACAAGGATATGTCGGAGGTAATGAGGCTATTAGGGTTAATACCGAGATACAAGCTCCAGTAGAGCCACAAGCACCGGTGCAAGAGCAACCTCGGGCCACCTTGGTCGCTCCTCGCCAATCCCAAGGAAGAGCACCTGTTGCACAAGATGAAGCACATTCGAGAGCCAACACCAGGCCGATCCAATCTCGACTTGGACCGTCAAGAATCCAATCGAGGTTAGGACCACAAGGTGCCCCTGATGATTTAAGAGACCTGATTGATAGAAGAATACGGGCGTCATTGCAAAATGTAGCGCAACATGAAAATAGAGCTCAGGTGGTCGCTACACCACCCGCTCTCCCCAATCAAGTTACCCCCAACCAGGTAACTCCTCAAAATCAACAAGAAGCAGTGGAAGAGAATCAAGCGTTGAGAACAGTAGCTGAGGTAACCCCTCTGGTCGATCCGATCACGGGGAGGAGGCTCACTCTGGAGGAACTCAACGCGAGGAAATCCGCACTTGATGCTCAGATAGAGACTCTTCGTGGAACTGTCCAAGAGAGAGAGCAAGACCAAGATCCGAGCCCTTTGAGCGATGAGATCCGGAACCACCAAGCTAAAATTGAAAGAGGCTTTCCCACCTTCGAAAGCTATGATGGAACAAGTTGTCCGAAGGACTACTTGGTAAGATTTGGCACTAAAATGGATGCCTACGGTCATGACTCAAGGACTAAGGCACTCCTCTTCCCGGCTAACCTTTCCGGAGAAGCCATGAAATGGTGGTCGCGCCTTCCTCACCGATCTATCAAATCATATAGAGACCTCTGTAAGGAGTTTTCTAAGCGTTTCGAGAAAGTGATGAACGCCAAGAGACGGGTGAGGTACTTGGCCGAAATTGTCCAGAGAAACAATGAAGACTTGAGGGACTTCATCAACCGCTTTCATGAAGCAGCCCTCCAAGTCGAGGATCACTCGATCAATGAGAGGAAGGAATACTTGTATGGTAACACTACCAATATCAGATTCCAAGATGTACTCTCAGCATCGTGTATAGAGAATGAAGCACAACTTGCAAAAGTTTGCAAGGACTTCCTCGAAGCCGAGGAATTCCGAAGAACGGTCACAGTAAGAACCAATCTTCCCAAGGAAAAAGGGAAAGAAAAAGAAAAAGAGAAAGAGTACCCTCCTCGCCCACAAAATCCCGGGAAGCAGAGGAAAGAGCAAAAGTTTGGGTTGATCAAGGAGGGCAACTCAAGAAATGATTTCAGAGACAGGAGGTCTCCTCCCAGAAGGTCACCTCCAAGACGATATAGCAACTACACAGACTTGAATAGGCCAAGATCCGACATCTTGAACTATATAGTCTCGAGGAAGCTAGACGTCTCGTGGCCACCCCAGATTAAGGAGAATCAGAGGAACAAGAACTCGGAAAAATTTTGCAAGTTTCACAAGGGGAAAGGGCACTCCTCAGATGAGTGTGTCGAGCTCAAGAACGAAATTGAGAGGATGATACGCAACGGTCAATTGGTTAACTACATTCGGAAGGAGGAACCCCTGGCACTACTGCCTCCACCTCCTCAAACTGGGAGCGAGCACCCTTACCAAGGAAACCCTCAGGACGACGACATCCATAATTACAACAATTATGAGAACCGCCCTATAAATGGAAGCATCCGCACTCTCACGATTGCGGGGATTGCGGGAGGACCCGCCGGCGGCGACACTCGTAATCAAAGGGAGATTACTGCGGACAACCTCAGGGTCCGAGATGTGAAATATGCTCAAGCCGCGCGACCGGGAACCAACGTTATCTCTTTCGATGATAGCGAGATACCTCTGAAGCATGCTGGAGGAGGCAACATCTATGATCCTTGCGTCCCACTTGTAGTATCCTTGGATGTTCAATCCTACAAGTTGGGTAGAATCCTCGTCGATACTGGATGCTCGGCAAACTTGATCTTCACCGGAACCTTGAAAAGGATGCACATGAACCCAAGGGAGGGCTCAGAGAAGTGAGGAGCGCATTGGTAGGATTCGGAGGACAACCTGTCATGCCGCTCGGAATGATCAACC